>CM047808.1:27373978-27709684 GCA_026214975.1 Gentiana macrophylla
AAGCGAATGGTGGTCGGACCATTCTATCAAGGCTGAGAGGGGCTACGAAGGGAAAATGTTCAGGTTTAGGCTTATTTGGCTATGGTAGGGTCAAAAAGAATGCCAGGACCGTCATCCCGTGTCCTACTTAGGTGAACCTGAAACATTTCGCCTCGAGACTAGTGATATGAAAGGTGGTAGCAACCAAATTGTGCACAAGGTGTAGCTTCCGTGAAATTAATAAACTCCATTCTCAAGATAATATCAAACTGCAATGCACATGTTCGGGATCCCCACTAAGGTGATCACCACTCGATTGTGAAAATAACACATACAAAACACGAGTGAGAATCCTTGAAAAATTTTAAAAATTACCCAAAATCGACTCGAGCCGGTCATAGGCTAAGCATACCACATATTTAAGCACATTTAACAATCAATATCAAGAAAACGGCTAAGTCTCCCCACCCCACACTTAAACGAAACATCATCCACAAAGTGTGTGAGTGATAAAAAGAGTAAAAGACTTATTTGTTTGACCGTAACCAGCGGCAAAGAAAGCGCTTTTCGTAGCCCACGTGACATCTTCTAGTAAGCTCCACCTCGAATACCGAACACCATGTAGACGGAAAACACAGGCAAACACATGCACGGGAAAAATCCACGTGCCAAAAGATGGTGATAGATACGAGATATATAAAAATAGAAGCCATGCCACAATCAAGGTATCAAAGCATATCAACCATACTAGGACGGGAAGTGTACTTGGATGTAAAGATAATCAAAAGAAACACAGAGCATCCACGCATAAAATAAGGCCACAGAGGCTCACATAAAAACATCCCGTCCTATGTACAAAGGCCGAACCAAAAGGAAATTCTCATCCCACACTCTCTTTTAAGCAAAACTCTCCTCTTACAACCAAAAACTACTTCAAAAACATAATTATTACCAAAAGGTGGGTTGCCTCCCACAAAGCGCCTTTGTTTTACGTCGTTGGCTCGACCAAGTGGCACAAAACGGACTCAAACCACAAAGGACTCAAACCAACTCAAGACAACATTTTTATTTCAATCAAAAATCACCAAAAACCATCAACCGAAATCCGGACTCAAGAATATCAACAATTCAAGAAGGATAAAAATAGCAAGCATCATGGGAATCAAGTTCACTAGAAACTTACCTCTCATGGCCCTCGATGTTACCTCTTCCCAACTCGGGAATCCTCTCTTGTCAAAACCTCTCATCATCTTCTTCTTGAAATTGCCATTCCATGGTAGGTCTCCTCTTTTAAAAATTCTTTGAGCTCCATCTACTGGTGAGAACACAAAGTCGATCGCGTAATACTCATCAACACAAGGTGGAAGAGTGTAATAATCCGGGACCGGCATGCTAATAATCTCCACTTCTCCTGGTAGCTCTACCATAAATGGCTCTTCAGTCTCATATGATTTCACCACACTCTTCATAATGACATCTTCATTTACTTCAAGTGGGAGTGTGGGTGAAATGGGCGATCCCAGTTTCTCTTTCGACTCTATATCCACATACTCGACGACCACAATCGAATCTACCACACTCTCTGTCAAGTCATCATTTTGTATATCATGGGAAGGTGGTGTAGTAGACAACAATTGCGCCCTTCCAACTCACGGTCTTGCGCTTCTTCTTGATCCCAGGCGTTTCATTACCAAAGAATTCTTGCTCAGTCATGACAATGGTTGGTTCCGCCCACACTCCACCAGGGTATCATCGGATATTTCAATAGAATGTGATGGTGCTATGGGCGGTCCCGACTCACTACGGCTCGAGAAACCTCATCATAGAAAACTGAATCATCAACCTCACTCTCAACTTGAACTTCAACAGTGAAGTCCTCATCAACCCTAGCCGCCTCTATTGCAAATGCATCTTCTTCATGCTCCACTCTTCGTTTTTTCACGAATCGACTGAGATTATCACACAACGTCCGTAGAAGCTTGTGCACACTTACCCAACTTTCTTCATCCATAGGAGTCTCATTCTCATCTTTCTTACTCTGTTCTCGGATTCCATTAACCCGAATCGTAGATTCCATGAGCTCCTGCTTCAGATCATCCATTCGCATCTCCCAGTCAGAAATCTGATTTTCCGAAATTTTCTCGGCTTTGGCTATAGAAACTTTCTCATAAAGCTCATCCACTCTGTCCATTTCCCTACTTGCTTCATCATAAGTATAGATATATGCTATATGCTCCATGCACTCCTCGTGTGGATGAGGTGCAAACTGATCATGATGAAGTGGATGGTAGGGCTCTTGCCATGCCGAATTCGGATTGGGTGACTGACTCTGTGTGAAACTATCAACCTGCTGAGTACGAGCACCATAATCTTGAAAATCATTAGGATTTGGACAACCCTCATAATACCATGGCTCGTGACTCGAATAACCAAAATTCTAATTCTGAGATGTATTAGGGCACTGATAAGCCCATGAACCGTGGCTATTCTCTTGTTGATACTGAGGCTGAGGCATGAACTGTTGTTGATAACATTGTTTCAGTGCACGAGGTTGGTAAGGGTATTGTTGTCCAAGTGAGTAGTATTGGTTGAAAAATCCTTCCATTTCACTCACGGCTGCAAGAACTCAGAAAACAACAAGAACACAATCACAGTCTCAAGTCACCACCACCACCGAAGTAAGTGATGTGACTCTTCAACAAAAATCCATCCTAAAGAAAAATAAGAAAACAATAAAACAAAACCTAGGCCCAAGCCTTCGGTTCACTTGCAAGATATCACAAATAGCACACATCTTCCCCGGTAACGGCGCCATTTTGATGAGCGTTTGTTTTTCACCAAACAAATTTATAATACTCAAGACAACGGTGACTAAACAAGCTCTCTAACCGGCAGTGGACCGGGTCGATTGCTAGTATAGCTACAGGAGTCCGAGGTCGAACCCAAGGGAAAACGTGTGTTTGCAAGTACCAAAGTGAACTTATGTCTTAGTCTAGGTGAACAAATGGTTGGTTTGATTTTTATACGATTGTAGTAAAATATGAAAGAGAGAAGAGGGATTTAAACTACTAGATTCAAATATGGAATAAAAGACATAGCCGAACCATGATCAATGTGACTAATCTCAACCCAAAGGTAGACAAAACCGGGAGTGTGCATTAAACAAACGAAATCTTACATTCAATTCCACGGGTACGAACTCCTAATCCCGGTGCTAGGTTCTGAACAACTCTTCCCCAACACCTTAAGCCTAGTCAACTAACCTTCCCTAAGAGAGGTTTATTCACAAGACAATCATGCACGGGAGCCGTTTAAACGTTAAAAACGAGTAACCTCGCACCACAATACGATCCTAGAACCTTTTTCCCACATCTCTCTCTCTGAACAACTCTCAAGAGTAATGTGTGTGATTTTGACCTAGGTGATCAATCTAGCCCAAATCCGTTATAACAAGTTCTAAGACATGAAATATGCAAGATGTAATGATAAAAAGCACTACCCACTCCCAATTTCATCACCCAAAGGGTGATTTCACCAAATTTCACATGATTCGACTATGAAAAGGGATTAGCTACTCATTATACTAATCAAAACATGCACAAAACAGTAAATAAAAGCCATAACAAGTAGAAGAGAAGAGAAATATACCATTAAATTGCAGAAATTCGAGTTTGAGCTAGAAAGTACAAAATAGAGAATCACCAAAAAGTAGGAGACTTGTTGTTTGGAATGAAAATCTAATCTAAGAAATGAAAAGATTAAGCTAAGATATGTTTGATCTACATAAATTTATCATGTTCTAAGCTATTACAAAATTCGAGCTATGAAGGGGGTAGAGTTTGGCTAAGAAGATGAATAATCTCCCAAAATGGCTAAGGGGGGTATTTATAGGTGGAGGGAAAATCCTGCAGATTTTGGTTCGAACGCTGGTTTAAAATGAGTGGAACGTGCGTTCTGCTTGAAATTCTGGGCAGCTCAGGGCTTTTGTCTTGCAGAACGCTGGTTTGAAGGTAGGGAACGTGCGTTTGAGTGGCCTGGAACGCACGTCTGGGGTAGTTGCTAAACCAGCGTTTGAAGGGGTTTAAACTCTGTTTGACTCTGGCACCTCTGGAACGCTGGTTTGGGCTTGGAACATGATTTGGGACTGGAACGTTTGGTTTGGGGTTCCAAAGCGTGCGTTCGGACCTGTGCCACCAATTCTTCACTTTTTCTCCCTTTTTCACCTCTTTTCTCGCCTCGGTCATGTTTCTCATTGTAAACCATTGCCTTTCGGGTCATCGAGACACCAATACCCTACATCATCACAACAACCAAAAACAACCAAAACATTCCGAAGGGTAAACGTGCTCGGGAATGGGGTCAATATCATCAAAAAGGGGTGGTAAACTATCAAAATAACGGAATTACCCCCCGTGCCATAAACTCACAATATCACCCCGGAAACGGTCTAAATACACCAAGAATGTGCTAAAAGTGTGGTAAATAGGGGTGGAAAAGTGCACCGGAATCACGTAAAGTTGACTCCCATGATGTACCGGTTTTTAGTAACCGGAATGTCGTGTCTGTTTTACACGGGTATTTTCTGTTTGTTTCATTGCAGAATCCTAAGATAAACTGAAATCCCGAGTATCGACACTTTTTGAAGTCAATTCAAGTCATTGGAAGGAAGTTATAAAGCGTCACTGATGTAAAAGGTCAAGTGGTTAATCGGTTATTAATAATGAAATCCCGAAAACGACACGTATTGGGAATGGCTCGTTAAAAAGACATTTTCTGGGAAAATGTTCTTCATGAAAGTTGAAGATCTTCATATAAGCTTTCTAATGCACTTTGAATCATGAAGATAAGAGGTCTACAACTCAAATGGTGGTCAAGTGGCTAATTGATTCGTACTATTGAAAAATCCCGAAAAGGACACGTAATACAAATGGCTCATCGAGAATACGTTTTCTGAAGAAGTGGCCTTGATGAAAGTTGTAGAGAATTCAACGAGCTTTTCAACGGATATTTGATCATGTCATTCCGATATCGAGAACTCAAGTTACGATTTTTAGAAGTTAATTATGTAATTATATATAATTACAACGCATCTGTGATGATTAGAGTAACATGGGGCTCACATGCTTGTAACTAACTGTAATCATTGCAATGATTACACCGGACCGATCCGGCCAGTTTTCAGGACCGGTCCGGGAAGGGAGTTTTGCCTATATATATGGGAGCCTCAGCATTTGCATGGAGTGTACCAATATATATATACAATATTCTATATATATTCTCTATCCCCTCTTTTCTTTAGTTTGTAAATAGGCCTTAAGCCGGGAATAAATTAGTAGTAGTAGTATCGTGATAATGCTCGGGAAATTAGCAGAAGTCCGGTGTTGCTAAAGTTGTTGTTATGTCCGGAAGAATACGACTTCTGAATCAGCATCTGTAATCGGGTAACTTTTCTGAAGTATTTATGTTTATGTTTGTTATTTTCTTATTTTTAGTTTTTATAATGTTATTAGGCTAGATCTAATAACTAGCCAAAGTTATGTAATCATATTATTTCGATCTTTTCGTTAAAAGAATGATGTCTAAGTAAAAGTGATTAAAATTGAGTTAAAATGAATCTTTTTCTATTTCACTACATATCGATAATATATTCGAATGACGTAATCAACCATGATGAATACCACATATAACATGGCGATGTCTTGACCGGAGAAGTCGAGGATATAAGTAAAAATAGAAAACCGGAGGGTAAAAATGGCGTCTCGATTAACGGAATCCTATTTCCTACCGAAGCGATTTGTCCTAGAAAAACAAATCTTATTAACTTTGTACTCGAGATCTTAATAATGTTAAAATCAGCAGATTTAATTGAAACTACACCGTTTGTGTTAAATCGATCCGCTTGACAACCGGAGCCTCTTGAATAACATCGGCCGTCGACGAACGGAATTACCTCTTTTATCCGGGATAGATTTGTACAAATTACTGTTTGGACTAACTAAGTTTAGCATGGGGCGATTGTGGACATTGGGTGATGACATTTGACTTATGACAATTTCATATGCTCGTGTGAGGAGGAATTGTTGACTATAGGAGTATACCGTTTCATTTACTCAATTGGACCTAATAAAAGGAAGATCGAGCACATTCTATTAATTGAAAAGATCGAATAAATTGATTACATATACTTTGGCTAGTCTAGTCTATAAGCTATATATATATATATATATATATATATATATATATATATATATATATATATATATATATATATATATATATATATATATATTACTATTTATGTACATCTATATATATTTATATATCTATATATATTTTATTAGAATAACTTTTAAATTACGCATTTACTTTATGTTGGTTAGAATAGTAGTAATCTGTGTTATAAAATTGCGGTTTAGATCGAGTTAATAGTGACTCTTTGGTGTTTAACCACACTTAAAAGAATTACCACTTTTCCCGAGGATTCGACACTGACTCACCACTTTATCACTACAATTTGACCCGATACACTTTGCCGGTTAGGATCCGTCTAACCTAGAAAAGGTCGTCCCTTTCTTGACGCGCCGTTTAAGGTCCGGTTTTGGTGACGTCGACTTTACGGCGCTTTTCGGCGCCGTTGCCGGGATAACGTCGCTAATGTTTTTTGTGTCTATGGTTACTACTTATATTAGCTTAAAAATTCTCGAGGATAAACCAACACTCTTCTTAACACATTTCTTTTTTATTTTCGTTGGTATCTACTTTCTTTTAGTACCAATTTTCTTCTTCTTTAAAACTCGAGCATTTTTCTATTTTCGTTAGTTGATGACCAGAAGCGGTAAAGCCTCACTTACTCCTTATAAGCCTGATATAAACGCTTACGAGAGGCAGTTGTGGATAGAGAGTAAACGTGGTCAAACCAGCTTAGGACTCCTTGGAAAATCTCCAACGGAATCATCTTCTAATCAAAATAAAGAAATGGCTGAAACTAGTGATGAAACAAACGAACAGAGGCTAGATCATGCTTTAGGGCATGGCCAAAACCCTGTTAATCTTAATAATAATCAGAATAATAATAATAGAATCAATCAAGATCGGAATCAGAATAATCGTAACAATCCGTCAAACCCAAGACCTATCTGTGATCAAACTGTAAGGAGAAACCAGACTAATAATCCCATACTTTTACCCAATGAAGGAGCGAATAATTTCGAAATTATGTCTCATCTTTTTGGTTTAATTGACGCAAGAGCCCAATTTCTAGGAGAAGATGATGAAGATCCACATCATCATCTCTATTTGTTTGAAGAACTGTGCAATACAGCCAAAAGTCAATGTGCTCATAAGGAATTAACGAGGATGACTATGTTTTCTTTTTCTCTAAAAGGACGAGCCCGAGATTGGTTTATGTCACTTCCACACCACTCGCTAACTAGTTGGGAGGATATTCAAACTGAATTTCTGAAACAATATTTCACTCTAGGACGGAATTTGGAATTAAAGGTCGAGGTTGCTAATTTTAGACAAGGATCTGAAGAAACGCTTGGGAATGCCTGGGAAAGGTTTAAAAAATTGTTAAGAGCTTGTCCCGATCATGGTTATTCTTTAGATATGAAAATTCAACTTTTCTGTCGTAAACTAAGAAAGGATTCACGTGCAGATGTAGATCATGCATGTGGTGGCTCGTTAATGATGAGTGAAGCTCAAATAGTTTACGATGCTCTAGAAAAGATTTCCAAAAATAATAGAATGTGAGAAACCGGTTCTAGCACTAGAAAAGTAGCTTTTGCAGGAGAATGTACGTCAAACACAGAAGTTCTAGCACATTTAGAGAATTTGAGTAGGAAGTTTGATGGACTACAATCAAACAAGAATCAAAATTCAGAAAATAGTACGCCAACTGAATACTCAAATCATGATAATGTGTCATTAGGGATAGAAGAACCAACGGGATATTCAAGAGAGGAGGTGAGTTTTCTTCAGCAGCAAAGGAATTTGAACAATGCATATTCAAACTCGTTTAATGCTATTAGAAGAGACCACCCGACTTTTAGATGGTCTGAAAACCCTAGTAAGCAAGGACAACCGCCGTATCCAGTTCAGTATAAGAATATGAATAATAATCAAGTTTATCAAGGAAATACATCTAATCAGAATTTACAATCATTACCTAGATCCTATCCTCAACATACCACTCAAAGTATACCAGTAACTCAAAGTACAACTCAACCAGCAGAAGGGATTGAAAAATGGGAAAAACTGATGGAAAATATGATGGGTGTAGTATCTACTCAAGCTAAGAATATGGAAACAATGATGACTTCTATAGGTTCAGTCAGTAAGGATATGAGTTCAATGAAAACATCTATGAATGGACATGATACCAGAATGAGAACGATAGAAGCTTCATTAAGGAATATGGAAGATCATTTGAGTAGGGAAGGTGAACGTAACAACAGTAGACCTCCTAGAGGATTACAAAGTAATACTGAAAGAAACCCAGGAGAGGTAAATTTTGTAGTCACGAGAAGTAGGAAGCTCAGTGGAAGCAATGGAGTTGAAAACTTTGGGAATAATGAAGTAGAAGATGACTTAGATGAAAAAATTGATCAAACTAAAGATGAATTTGAATTCACTGATGAGGAAGAAGAAATTATAGAAAATTTCTTGAAAAGGAATAGAAGTTTGGAACCTGAGAATGAAGGTGAGAAATGGGTAAAAATCCCTAGGATTTTGAAAGATCCCATGGATAAAGATTTAAGGAATCTATTCAAGGAACATGTTAGAGTAAAGGATAATGAAAACAAGGATGAAAAACAGGAAGAACCGAAAGAGTCTGAAGTAGAGGTTGATTCAGGGAACAAATTAAAAGAAAAAACTCAAGATCATGATACTTGGCGATTAAGTAATACTCAAGGGTTTAAGGAGAAAGGAAAAGAGAAATTGACTAAGGAGCCAAAGGGTATAGATTTAGAATCTTTACCTTTTCCACCTAAAGATCAAATTAAAAAGATTAAGACTGATCAGAAGTATGCTCGTTTCCTTGATACTTTTCGTCATATTCATGTTAATATCCCTGTTATCGAAGCTCTGATTAATATGCTTGCCTATGGAAAGTTTTTGAAAGATATACTATCAAATAAGAAAAAATTAGAGGAATATGAGAATATATGCCTAAATGAAGAATGTTCTCATAGTTTTACAAAGATAAGTTACCACCTAAACTGAAAGATCCTGGAAGTTTTACCATTCCATGTGAAATTGGAGGATTTCTGTTTAAGAAGGTCTTATGTGATCTAGGAGCTAGTATAAATCTCATATCTTATGAGGATTATAGAAAGCTAGGCATAGGAAAGCTTACTAAGACTGAAATGACTCTGCAAATGGCAGATAGATCGATTAAATACCCTAAAGGAATTATTGAGGACGTATTGGTTAAAGTAGACAAGTTCTATTTTCCAAGTAGACTTTGTAGTTATGGAAATGGAAGAAGGATTTTCAGCGCCACTTATCTTAGGACGTCCATTTCTAGCTGAGGAGAACTTTAATCGATGTTCGTAAAGGAGAGTTAATTTTGAGAGTCAATGAAGATGAAGTTGCTTTCAATATTTTCAAAGCTATGAACCATCCATATACATCACCAGAATCATGTTCTTTTATAGAAGATATTCATTGTGTCTATGATAATCAGTTACCAACTTTTGAAGACAGATTAGAAGAATGCTTAACTCTGTCTATCTATAAAGAAGATGAGGAAGACATTGAAATGAAAGAGATAATCCTTTCTCTAGATAAAGGAAGCTTTACTTTTAAGCCACCATGGCATAAGTATTTGGAGTTAGAACTAGAAGGACCAGTTCTTAAATCGTCAATAGAAGATCCGCCGAAGAATCTGGAATTGAAACTGTTACCTTTAAATCTGAAATATGCTTTTCTTGAAACTAATAACCCTTTACCAGTTATTATTTCATCAAATTTAACTGAGCAACAAGAAGATCAATTAATTAGAATGTTGAGAAAGCATAAGAAAGCTTTTGGATAGGCAGTTGCCGATATTCGAGGTATTAGCCCTGAGATTTGTGTTCATAAGATAATTCTGAAAGAAGATGCTAAACCTTGTATTCAACCTCAACGCCACCTCAACCCAAATTTACAGTTAATCGTTAAGAAAGAGGTTATTAAGCTATTAGAAATGGGAATAATCTTTCCTATATCGGATAGTGAATGGGTAAGTCCAACTCAAGTTGTACCAAAGAAAGAAGGTTTCACAGTGAAAGAGAATGATAAGAATGAATGGATCCCAACAAGGGAAATTACAGGATATCGAATGTGCATTGATTTTAGAAAACTAAATGATCATACTAAGAAAGATCATCATCCACTTCCATTCATAGTGCAAATGTTGGAACGTTTAAGTGGACATAAGTATTACTGTTTCTTAGATTGTTATTCAGGATATTTACAGATATTCATTGCAGCAGGAGATAGGGAAAAAACTACTTTCACTTGTCCTTATGGAACTTTTTGCGTATAAAAGAATGCCGTTCGGTTTATGTAATGCTCCTGCTACGTTTCAAAGATGTATGATGTCTATATTTTCTGATATGGTTGAGAAATTCTTAGAAATTTTTATGGACGACTTTAGTGTTTACGGAGACTCTTTTAAGGGCTGTTTGTTACACTTAGAACGAGTGTTACAATTATTTGTGAGGATACCAATTTAGTGCTTAATCGGGAAAAATGTCATTTAATGGTATCGGAAGGAATTGTACTAGGTCATAGAATCTCTGAAGTAGGAATTGAAGTCGATAAAGCTAAAGTCGAGGTAATCGAAAAATTGCCCCCACCAGTTAATCTAAGAACGCTAAGAGGATTTCTTGGACATGCAGGATTTTATAGGAGATTTATTGCAGATTTTTCAAAGATAGCAAAACCTCTAAGTCATTTGCTTGAAAAAGAAGTACTTTTTAATTTTGATAGTAAATGTATGGAAGCATTTAAGACCCTGAAAGCGAAGTTGATTACTGCACCAGTATTGGAAGCACCAGACTGGAATTTACCTTTTGAGATTATGTGTGATGCAAGCGATTTAGTGGTAGGAGCTGTTTTAGGTCAAAGATATAATAGAATTCTCAAATCTATTTACTATGCATCTCATACACTAAATGCAGCTCAACTGAATTATGCAACTACAGAAAAAGAACTGTTGGCTGTGATTTTTGCCTTAGATAAGTTTAGATCGTATATTGTTGGCTCTAAGGTGATAGTTTATACAGACCATTCAACATTGAAATATTTACTGAGTAAGAAAGATGCGAAACCACGTCTTCTTAGATGGATTCTCCTACTTCAAGAATTTGATATTGAGATTAAAGATAAAAAAGGAAGTGAGAATGTAGTAGCATATCATCTAAGTAGAATGGAAACTGATGAAGAAATAGGAAATGAAATTAAAGATTCATTTCCTGATGAACAACTGTTTAGAATCGATATGCCTTCAACCATGCAGTTATTATAGAAAAGAATTCATTCTAAGGAAAACTCACCTTGGTTTGGAGATATCGTTAATTACTTAACCTGTGATTACATTCCGTCTCATTGGACTTGGCAGCAGAAAAAGAAGTTCTTTTTTGACTTAAAATTTTATTACTGGGAGGAACCAGACCTTTTCCGTAAATGTTCGGATGGGATAATCAGAAAATGTGTGCCTGATAATGAAGTTTTAAGTGTTTTATCGTTTTGTCATGATCGTGAGGCAGGAGGTCATCATGGAGGTTGGAAAACTGCTTTTAAAATTTTGCAATGTGGTTTTTATTGGCCTACACTTTATAAAGATGCTTATACATATGTTAAATCTTGTGAATCATGTCAAAAATGGGGAAATATTTTTTAAAAACATGAAATGCCTATGCAACCTATTTTAGAATGTGAGTTATTTGATGTTTGGGGTATAGATTTCATGGGATCTTTCCCTATATCGTTTGGAAAAAGATTTATTCTTGTAATGGTAGATTATGTCTCGAAATGGGTAGAAGCTGAAGCTCTTCCCACTAATGATACCAAGGTTGTCATACGATTCCTTAAAAAGAACATATTCACTAGATATGGCATTCTGAGGACAATCATTAGTGATAGAGGGTCACACTTTTGCAATCGACCATTTACAAAGTTAATTGAAAAATATGGTGTAACGCATAAGTTAGGAACACCTTATCATCCACAAACCAGTGGACAGGTAGAGGTGTCGAACAGAGAAATTAAGAGAATTATAGAAAAGACAGTGGACTCAAACCGTAAAAACTGGGCAGTTAGACTAGATGATGCGTTATGGGCATACATAACAGCTTTTAAAACTTCAATTAGCTGTTCTCCCTACAAATTAGTCTTTGGTAAATCTTGTCATCTCCCAGTAGAGTTAGAACACCGAGCCTTCTGGGCTATTAGATTTCTAAATTTCGATCCTAAGGCTGTCGGTGATCATAGACTACTTCAGTTAACAGAATTAGAAGAATTTCGCCTTGATTCTTATGAAAATGCTCGAATCTACAAGGAACGCACGAAATCCTTCCATGATAAAAGAATCTATAGTCGTGAGTTCCATGTAGGTGATCGAGTGTTATTGTACAATTTACGTTTAAAGTTGTTTCCAGGAAAGCTTAAATCAAGATGGACAGGACCATTTAAAGTAACACGAGTTTATAAATCTGGAGCTGTTGAACTAACTGATGGGAATACAACTTTTATAGCCAATGGTCACAGGGTGAAGCTATTTCTGGAAGGTGAAGAAGTCTCTCTCATAAATGAAGTGATGTTCTTTGATCGACCCTCCGAAAGACTAAAAAGCGAAGGCTCTGAAAAAGTCAAAGTATCAAATTACCGGTTTTATCTTTACTTTTATATGTCTAAACTAGTTTCGTCTTTTACCGGATAGACGTAAAAGAAGCTGGATGTCTTTTTAGATAGATTAGGAGTTTTTGTTTTGCTTTTGAAGTTTGGCCTTGATAGAGATGTCGCTTTTACTATAGAAGCTTTAGTTTTTGAACAGAACAAGCAATTGTTGAGAGAGAAAAAATTGAAAGAAGTTTGTAATGGTACGTCGAGAAGCTCGATAAAGAGAAGGGCTAAGTTTCTAAGGAAGTGCAGAATATGTGGAAAGATTGAACACAGTGGGCAATGTGGGAAAAATATAACTCAATCTCAGAATGAGTGTTTGATTGTAATTAAGAAGGGAACGATTAGGTGGTTAACCGAAAATCCCGATGGAATTCCAAGACAAAATTCAAACGCTACGTTTCTAGGATTTAGTTTGCCTGAACGGTATGTTAGAAATCTGGAGTTTGTAGAAATTGAAGAATTAGAAACCCCGTAAGTTCAAGTCTTTTATTGTTTTTAGTTTTATGAAATTTTTGCATAACTGTGAAAATTTTATAAAATTGGATCTTTATAAAATTAAGGAGTTTTATAAAAGTTTTATAAAAAGTTTTTTTTTTTATGTTTTTAGATATTTTATAAGAATTAATGGAAATTTATTGAATTTTTATAAACTTTTAAATAGTTTTATAAAGATTTTATAAATTTTGAGAAATTGTTATAAAATTTATAAATTTTATTTTCTAGTTTTATTAAGTTTTTATTGAGTTTTATAAGTTTTTATATCAAAAATCCAAAAAAATAAAAAATTTCGAAAAATCATAAAAATTGCACATGGACCGATCCGGCCCTTGTCCAGGACCGGTCCGGGTTCGAATTAACCTAAAAAAGACAGGATGTTTCTTTCTTCTTCATTTTTCCTCTTTTCTTCAAACAGCCGCCGAACCATCACCTCCACCCCCAAAAAAATTTTCTTTTTCTCTTCAAATTAACAAATTACACTATACCATTACATATATTCTTCCTCTTTTACTCTCCTCTCTTCAACACAAGTGAAAAATTCGAAAAAGATCGAACACAAGCTCCATTTCATCCCGGCGGCTTCTACGACTTTTCCGGCCACTTTTCACCGTTTTGTTCATTATAAGGTATAATTTGTTTACTCTAGTTATCAATTTCATGATTTTTTAATTTTTAGATTTATTTTCAACTGTTTTGATTTTTAAGTGTGTTGTGACATTTTATTTGTGTTGTTTTTGTTTTGTTATTCCAAAATTCGTAGAATGGCCTCATCTAGTCGCAAAATCTCTAAGAAACGAAAGCCTAATATTCCAATAGCAGTACCGGTCGTAGGTCTTAAAGATTTAACACCGGAAGAAGAGTCTCATTAGTTTTTTTGCTCTGACTTCGCCTCAAGCTAAGAATGCTTATAAGAATATCTATAGTAAATGTGGAGTTGTGTTGGAGAGAGGCTTAGATTTCGATGACTTAGGAGAGGAAGTTAGGCGTATTTTTACGAGACGCCAATGGTTGGATTTTGCAGCTAAGAGGACAGGAGAGATCAATACTACCTTAGTGGCAGAGTTTTATGCAGTTCTGTCTACTTTGACACCCACTGAGGGTAGTATGATAGAGTCTATCCCCCTTAGGTCTAGAAATGTTTCTCTTAATCCGGCTCTTATCAATGCTGTTTTAGGGGTAGAAGTTTTTCCAGATGAGGAGGATTATAGAGCTGTTTATAGATTGGATGATCCTGCTATGTATGAGCAGACTGCCTCTAGAGCTCAGAGGGAGTTTGATGCTACGGCAGAGTGGGTGGACAACAGATTTAATTATGGGAAGTGTTTTAGAGATCTGAGGGCAATCAAAAGATTTTTGAGCCATACTCTCTATCCCACTACCAAACACACTGCCTTTGGTAAAGAAGATTTATGCATTACTTGGGCAATGATTCATGATATTAAGGTGGATGTGGGAAAGATCATGTATAGAAGGGTTTTCGAGTTTATTGTTACTGCCAAGGCGAGGAGTCACATGTACTTTCCTGGCTTTATTTGGATTTATGTCGAGTAGATCGGAGTTCATTTCTATCTAACGACAAATTAGCTATGGAGATGAGTCCCCGATAGGCCCTAGTCCGAGGAGGTCTCAGGAGGGTTTGATAGACTCGATAATTAGGCGTAGTGCACCTCCACCCAGGCCCACCTGGTTTGACATTTTCATCTTTTTACGATCGCCAGCAGACTTCTTTCCCAAACACCATTACATACGATATGTTTCAATCTTTAAAGTGTCGGATGTAGCTAGAGGTCAGGCTAATATAGCCTTATTCTGAGCAGAGAAGGCAGTGGAGTGATGATTTACGTAGAGGGATGTTGAGACATGAGCAGATGCATCTTGATCCTTCTTTCGATACTACTGCCTATCCGCCCTGTCAATCTAACCCATATACTTTACCAGATTGGATAGCACCTATCCCACCATCTCAGAGCTTTCATCATATGCCAAATCCTTTTGGAAGCCAGTCTAGTGGTCAGGGTGTCTTTTACACGAGTTCTCGTGGTCTTTGTTACATCTAGCTGGGGAGGATTTTCGGATTTTGCACGGATTACATCGAGTATGAGTTCGTTGGGTCTCGACAGTTCAGTTCGGACCACGACTACGTTTCCACAGCCAGTTACGTCATCGGTTCCGCGTTTGAATGATCCAGTTTATCCTGTTGAAGATGATGATGTTGACATTATTTGATTTCGAACAACTTTATTATTTTTAAACATTTTCTGTCTGTTTATTTTATTTTCCGCATTTTAACTTTATTAGATGCTAAGTTTGCTAGTTTAATAGCTTTTCGTTTTCGTTTTCGTTTTTATAATCATTTTATGTCGTAGTAGTAGATTTAATCATTTTTAAATAATATTTAAATATTTCATAAAAAATCTAAAAATTATTTGTATCATTTGTATGTCGTTTTTAAAATACAATTCATGTATCGTTTTATCCGTATCATTTAGATAATCATTATATATCTAGAATTCTAATAGCCTTGAGTCTATTATAGACAAACAAGCAAACTTGAATTTTACAACCTTTACACGGTGAAACTATTTTGAAGCCGGACCGGTCCGGCCTGTTTTTAGGATCGATCCGGGAGTTAACTTTGCTTAGTCATGCTGAAAGTGTTAGTATGCATGCACGTGTACTCTAATTGTTTAACCATTTAAGGGAGGAGAGTTGAAAGTAAAAATTTGCAAATTCACTTACCACTTTCACCTTTCACTCTCTGTTTTTTAATCTGTTTAAAATGTCAAACCGGTCATCACCGTCAGTCAATTCTTATGATCCGGAAGACCTAGATGTTCTTGTCCCGGAGTATAGCGCTTCAAATGTTAATTTGTCGGTGAATGCGAGGTTTGCAAATTCTCCTATTTTGGTAGAGAAGGGTATTAACTACGAAAAAATTGATCAGTCAGGGAAGGATTTAATTCAGAGTAGAGGTTGGAGAAAGTTTGTAAGGCATCCAAGAGGTAGAATAAATGTTTCAGTCGTTAGGGAATTTTATTCCGATCTCTCTACAGTCAATACTGTCGATCCGTCACAACTTGTATCCGTTCGTGGTACACTTATTCACTTTGCACCTCATATCATCAATCATATTTATGAAATACCAATTTTCAATCAAATCCATAATCTTCATTTTGAATATCAATGGGCGTTAGGGAACTCCTTTAACGTTGTCAACTATGTCACGGAAGCTTTTCAGTATTTGTTTCCAGAGTTCGATCAAAATTACGACTCTACCACTTCAGCTCTACCTGCTCATCTGAGAGCATGGAAACACTTCATTAACTCACGAGTCTATCCGACTAGTGACTTTGCGTGGGTTAGTGATAATGAAATACTTTTGTTGTTTGCGTTGATAAGCGGAGCTAATGTGGACTGGGGGATTTTGATTTTTAAGACGGCAGTAAACTTTGCAGTTGAACGATATAATAATGGAAGGCCGATGCCTTTTGCTTGGTTGATTTCAAGGTTATGTATTCATTTGAATGAAGTCCTTGAAATTGCTTCGATTTAGATATATCCGTCTCGTGATTATCGTAGAGGATTGCTACCGGTTGAGAATCCGGGTTGTTAAATCGACTATTTAAGCTAGTTGTTAGTTTTTAAGTTAGTTTAAGAATGGTTTGTTTTAATAAAGGAGTTAAGTAAGTTAGTTAATAAGTTTGTTTTATTTTAAGTTTTTTAGTTTGTAATAGTTTCTTTTGTTTAATATATATGCTTTTGTTTAGTATTTGTTGTAGTAAACGTTATTCAATATTAACGAGCATCTAAAAGTTTAATTTAATTTTGAACCTCTTTTTCATACTCGTTGAACATCGGACGATGCCACTTCGTAGTGGGGAGTAAGGGTTAGGTTTGAAAATTTATTAAAATTTTTTGAAAAATTAGTAAAATTATTATAGTTATTATCTTTTCATATAAATTAGTACTTTAATTACTTATTTCTTAGTTTTTAATTTTTCTTGAATGAATTAAGTTAGATAATATATATAATATGAATAAAGAATGGTATAATTTGGAAGGATAAGTTTTTAATTAAGTAAGGTAAATTAGATATATTATAATTATATTGTTTATATTTAATTTAAAGTTTATTAAGATTTTAAGTATATATAATGTAATAATTGATATTAAATATTGTTTTATGAAATTATATAAGTATGCTAGTATTTATAAGTAAAATTTTAGAATAATTTTCTTTTCTTAATGAATTATGAATATGGAATCAGGTTAGGGATGATATTTTTTTGGATAAAAAGCCCAAATAAATTTCCAATTTTTGTCCCTACCTCAGCCAAATAGAGTGGTCAGACCCCACTTGTTTTGATCATTCGTTATTAACCTATAACTTTTTGGTCTACATTCCTTTAAAAATCTTTCGAGTTTTTACGTACTTATGAAAGGAGATGATGAAAAAGTGAGGGTTAAGAAAAAAATGATATATGACTGAGATTAGAATAGATTTTAATATAGATGTTCTCACCTCATGACACTTGCAAGATAGTTGATTTTGGCAATGAGTTTAGATATGTTAGAATCCTAAAAATATATACTAATAATATTCAGAACGAAGCATCATTTTTTTACATGTAATTAATCGAATATTGAGTATCTTTCGTTATCTTTGTTCGACAAAATTAAAAATAAAGAATAAATTGGTTGTAGCTACCAATGATTAGGAGTGTAGTAGGGATTATCTCAAATGTCCTATATCACTATGAGGTAAAAAGCTCCCGATTTGCCTAATGATAGCAAATCCAATAGGGATTATCTCAAATGTCCTATTCTTTGGGATGAAGGCATAAAATATATAAAGAAAAAGTCGAATCAATAGATTTCAAGAATGATTACGGGTTTAAGGAAACCGGACTCGTAATTTTAGATCGAAAAAGAGTAGTACTCGATCAATCTTGAAGAAGCAATGCTTGTAAGTTTGATTTTTACGCATACACTCACGCTTTAGTTCTTAATATTATTAATATTATAGAGAAAAAGTAGAAAAAGAAGAGAGAATATCTGAAAAATAGTTGGAATAAAAGGATGTTACTAATCGGAATTGTTTTTGATTAAGAATGTGAAGACGTAGGTACGTACGACTTGCCTCTTTCTCTTTTTGATTTCCTTTTCTATCCTTTCGATTAACCGATATCCTTAACTCTAAATAAGCCATTATCTGATCAAGTCTATGATTCTATTATTCCATAATAGTTATGATTGAAAATAGTTCTGATATTTTGTTTATACTTACAAAGTATTGCCTATGCAAGTTCATCTAAATAATGTTTAGTGTCTAAATTATTTAATTTATATACACTTTTTGTCTTTTTAATATTTTAAATTAGAATATAAATTATATTTATAATATTGACAATTTATGTTGCTATAATTAAAATTATTTACTGAATTTAGTATCTTTTGTTTATATTTTTATATATATTACCGCTTATTTTTGCTCGAGGACGATCAAAAGCTAAGTGGGGAGTAGTTGATGTATGATTTTTATATGATTAATTATACGTGATTTTATTATGTTTTATTGATGAATTCTATGTAAAATATATGAAATTAGATATAATTGGTATGAAATATTTATCTTTATAGTTTATTATAGTTAGTAGTAAAAGTTAGTAATTTATAGTAAAAAGTTATGATTTTGTACCGGTTTTTAGTAACCGGAATGTCGTGTCTGTTTTACACGGGTATTTTCTGTTTGTTTCATTGCAGAATCCTAAGATAAACTGAAATCCCGAGTATCGACACTTTTTGAAGTCAATTCAAGTCATTGGAAGGAAGTTATAAAGCGTCACTGATGTAAAAGGTCAAGTGGTTAATCGGTTATTAATAATGAAATCCCGAAAACGACACGTATTGGGAATGGCTCGTTAAAAAGACATTTTCTGGGAAAATGTTCTTCATGAAAGTTGAAGATCTTCATATAAGCTTTCTAATGCACTTTGAATCATGAAGATAAGAGGTCTACAACTCAAATGGTGGTCAAGTGGCTAATTGATTCGTACTATTGAAAAATCCCGAAAAGGACACGTAATACAAATGGCTCATCGAGAATACGTTTTCTGAAGAGGTGGCCTTGATGAAAGTTGTAGAGAATTCAACGAGCTTTTCAACGGATATTTGATCATGTCATTCCGATATCGAGAACTCAAGTTACGATTTTTAGAAGTTAATTATGTAATTATATATAATTACAACGATCCGTGATGATTAGAGTAAATGGGGCTCACATGCTTGTAATTAACTGTAATCATTGCAATGATTACACGGACCGATCCGGCCAGCCAGGACCGGTCCGGGAAGGAGTTTTGCCTATATATATGGGAGCCTCAAAGATTTGCATGGAGTGTACCAATATATATATACAATATTCTATATATATTCTCTATCCCTCTTTTCTTTAGTTTGTAAATAGGCCTTAAGCCGGGAATAAATTAGTAGTAGTAGTATCGTGATAATGCTCGGAAATTAGCGTAAGTCCGGTGTTGCTAAAGTTGTTGTTATGTCGGAAGAATACGAATCGAATCAAGATCTCAGAATCGGGTAACTTTTCAAGTATTTATGTTTATGTTTGTTATTTTCTTCTTTTAGTTTTTATAATGTTATTAGGCTAGATCTAATAACTAGCCAAAGTTATGTAATCATATTATTTCGATCTTTTCGTTAAAAGAATGATGTCTAAGTAAAAGTGATTAAAATTGAGTTAAAATGAATCTTTTTCTATTTCACTACATATCGATAATATATTCGGAATGACGTAATCAACCATGATGAATACCACATATAACATGGCGATGTACTGACCAGAGAAGTCAGGATATAAGTAAAAATAGAAAAACCGGAGGGTAAAAATGGCCGTCTGATTAACGGAATCCTATTTTTACTACCGGGCGATTTGTCCTAGAAAAACAAATCTTATTAACTTTGTACTCGAGATCTTAATAATGTTAAAATCAGCAGTTTAATTGAAACTACACCGTTTGTGTTAAATCGATCCGCTTGACAACCGGAGCCTCTTGAATAACATCGGCCGTCTGACGAACGGAATTACCTCTTTTATCCGGGATAGATTTGTACTCGGTACCTGTTTGGACTAACTAAGTTTAGCATGGGGCAGTTGCGAACATTGGACTGATGACATTTGACTTATGACAATTTCATACGCTCGTGTGAGGAGGAATTGTTGACTATAGGAGTATACCGTTTCATTTACTCAATTGGACCTAATAAAAAGGAAGATCGAGCACATTCTATTAATTGAAAAGATCGAATAAATTGATTACATATACTTTGGCTAGTCTAGTCTATAAGCTATATATATATATATATATATATATATATATATATATTTTACTATTTATGTACATCTATATATATTTATATATCTATATATATTTTATTAGAATAACTTTTAAATTATGCATTTACTTTATGTTGGTTAGAATAGTAGTAATCTGTGTTATAAAATTGCGGTTTAGATCGAGTTAATAGCAGCTCTTTGGTGTTTAACCACACTTAAAAGAATTACCACTTTTCCCTGAGGATTCGACACCTGACTCACCACTTTATCACTACAATTTGACCCGGCACATCGCCGGTTAGGATCCGTCCTAACCTAGAAAAGGTCTGTCCCTTTCTTGACGCCGCTTCTAAGGTCCTGGTTTTGGTGACGTCAAGCACAAATTGGTTTTAGTACAACGGTAAGCGCTTGATCCTAATAGAACCCATACGCATTCTCCTCCTCTTTCCCATTTTCATCTGACTCTCTCCTCCCCTCCCCTCCTTCCTCCGTTCTCCACATTTCTCTCACTCTCACAGAAGCGGTGGTCGGCGGCATCTTACCTCGTCCGCTTCAGTCCGGTACTCCGGTGGTGGCTGCTGTGCTCCTCATCCCTCCTCAATACATTTCCATTTCCATTCCTCATCAGGCAAGCAACAAGGTAAATTCTAATTCCTTCCGGTTTCCATTTCCAATTTTCCAAGTGATGTTATACAATGGTTGATAATTGCCTGTTAATTTGGTATATGCTTCCCATTTCGGTAAATTGTTGTGTTCATTCATACTTGGTATTTGGTGTTTGGTTTGGAAATTGGAATCTAAGTTTAATGCCGTCGAGAGATTAACAAGCATATACAATAGGAATTTTTTTTTTTTATTAACAAGTGTCCTAAATTAAAGCTTTCAAACACCTACGTTTGTTTTGTCTGGAATTGGTAGTCTCGTTTTTTGACGGTTGCATGGGATACATTTGCTTTGGCATAGTGCCATGTCCTTACTGATTGGAAATATCCTTGTTTTGGTTGCAATTTTACCGTGACAGCGTATTGTAATTGTTGTTTGCTTCACCTAATATAGGGATGATGGTACCTTTTAGATTTCATGCTTATATGTAATCCTTTTTATGTGTTTTATTAGCCCTAATAATTGGTTAATTAGTGGCTAATATTTTCCCTCTCTGTACGCTGTTTGTTTTTCCCAACAGGGCCACTGTCCAACTAGCCGTAGGAACAGTGTCCCCTGCTTTTCTTTTCTAGCCATTGGCTCTCATATTCTATATTAAAAGGAGTTTAGTTTGTAATAAGACAATGAGCTTTGTATTCTAATAGAAGAAGAATACTTTGTGTGTTGTTTACGTAGATTTTACATCACACATTCGGGAAGGATGGTTCCATACATGAGCTTTTTGGATCAAGAAAGTTGTAATCATTGCTTGTTTTCTTGTGGGACTTTGTGTAGCAAAACTTCACTTTTTGCTTTTGTTTGTTTGTTTGAGATATGATGAAGTTGGTTTGAATCTATAGTAGGTAGGTTAACGCACATATTCTATTTTGGTGAACAGAACTTATTTGAACCACTTTTTTGGTCAACAGAACTTATTTGAACCACTTTAAGCACAGAGCATCATGGAGTCAGTTGGGTGTTAGGAAGCAATGTTTTGGTCGACAATTGATTTAGTTGTTTGCTTTTATTCTTTCCTATTCATTCATCAATAGAAGAGTTTGGATATATCTAATGTATTCTTTCCTCAACCTGCGTAATTTTTGCACCTCTATGATTTTAGACTCTAAGGTTTCTGGTAATTCAACAGATTGGTCTAATGCAAACTTTTCATTGAATTTGTAAGAAATATTATGATACTATTTGAATCTTTAAACTAATACATAGTCTCTCTTGTGTGAACCACATGAGATATATATGGTATTGTGCATTGTGTATTGTGTATTGTGTATGTGTCATCATCCTGTGTAAGGTTCATTGGGTTGTTCTACAAATCTCCGTTGCACAATGGAATATATTTTTGAATTATAAATAATATTAACAAGGTAAAAATTATTTTTATGTCTAGATGTCGAAATTATCGGCGCTTCTCCTAGACAGAAATAGGAATTACGATACAGGCGTTACGTGGAGGGCGAAGAAGGGAAAATGTGATGTAATACTAGCTAAGTTTGATGCTGAGACCAAAAAAGGTTTTTGGCCTTACCTTTTGAACCATTGATTCTTGCAAGAGAGAAAATTGAATTTAGCGGGGTATTGGTTCACCATATATTAATGCATAGAGTTCACTCACTGTACGAGGATGAATTACGTTTTGTAATTGCAAATACACTTTGTCGTTTTGGTTTGACCGACTTTGCATTAATAACTGGAATGAATTTTTGTGAGGTTCCCTCGCTTGTTCAGAGGGAATCGCGAAGACGCACCCAAAGGTTGAAGGAGATATATTTTAGTGAATTCGCAACAACAAAAAAAAGAATAAATATGAGTAATCTAAGGTCGGCATTTGAAAATTGCAATGTGCCTGAAGACAAGTTCAAACTTGGTTTGTGCTACTTTATGGAGGCTAGCGTGTTTAGAGTAGAGGAAAGCGTGGAAGTTTTATCAGACCTTTTGTTTTTTGTGGATGATTTGGATTTCTTCATTAAGTATCCATGGGGACATAAGGATTATCGACGCACCTTAGAGGGCTTTAAGAAATATGATTTCGTCAATAAACAGGTCGAGAATTCCAAAAAAAATTAAAGAGAAACCCAAATACACGGTAAGCGGATATGCGTTGGCATTGCATATTTGGGTACTTGAATCTTTTCCACAATTCGCACCCACTTTCGCAGAGCTTCAAGCTGGCCCTTTTATATTTCCACGGATGTTGCAATGGCATCTTACCCAAAAATTGAAATACAAAACTGTTCGTGATGAATTTATCAAGCTTAAGGTATATCTTATTTATTTTAATTATTTAATGTCATGACATTGTTAATTATTACGCACAATGTTTGTAATTGGAATTTTTATCATCGCATTGTTAATTATTATGCACAACGTTTGAAATGTAGTCTGGAGGGCATCAATTCCTACGGCCTAAGTCCGAAGAAGAGCAAAATTATTTTCACACTGTAAATTGCAGTAAAAGGTTGGTTGTTGAGCTAGGATTGGACCCATCACAGGCATTGGTTGAAGTGGTGGATGAAGCAGAGGGCAACGATGAACCTCAAAACGACACACAACATGCTATAGCGTCGCCCCCGAGGGATCGTCAGCAGGATTGCCTCCGAGCCACTGGATCTACGCCTCCACCTTCAACCATAGGTAATTGTGATCTTTGTGTAATGTATACTCATTTATTCGAATCAAGCTAATTGTAAACACGTGCATTGTAGATGTTTGGATGGAGGCGTTGGGGAGTTTTAGGAAAGAGATATTGACTAAGTTTGAGGGATTTGAGTCAAAGATTTCACGGATGGAATCTATGCAATCAGAGATTCGTGCACGGATGGAATCTATCCGCTCAGAGATTCGTGTTGACTTTTGCAGTCTTATGGGAGAGGTTCAACCAATCTTGTCATCACACAATCAGGTGAATTAAAGTAGCATTACAATGATTTTTACAATTTCTCCCTAACAATAACTTATGTGCATTGTGAATGGAATAATAATGTATTTCACCTTAGAAAGATATGTTTGAATATTTTAGCGTTTTTATTAACTTTTTAATTCCGTATAGGTTCGGTCTGACCCGATTCAGAAAATAAATGACTCATTGCTATGGAGTCTCATTAGCGACTTCACTCCGCCTAGGGTTAGCCAAAACACTCGAAACATGTTTCCTTTGCGAAATTTGTTAATTGTAATATTGTTATTGTATTATGGTTAACATAAGGTTTATGTTTGCACGAAGGATCACACTTCTCATCAAGGGATGGTAGATGGACTAGAAGCTTGGCAGCCTGAGCTCGATTTGTATTCAAAGTCTATACCTATGGAGGCACCCGTTAAGGGTTTTTCATGACTTATTTCTTCTTAGCAGAATATGTCATTGTATTAATATATTGTTTTTTGTATTTGCATGACCGATAATACAACAGGGAATTGTAGATAACGGAGGTTGGAGGCCTGTACTAGAAATGAATGTACAGCCATCCAATAATGATTTGGTAAGAAATACATCATTTTTCTTAACAAAATCAGTCTTTATCTATATAATAATTCAATCTCTTTGTATTAGGAACATATGGCGCAAACATTACAAGTAGGACTTGCATTTGATGGAAATACATAAGGAATGGAATCGAGCTCCATTGTTATTTCTGACGACAGCGTCCCATTGGCATGTCGACGGGAAAAGAGAAAAGGAGCTGGTGAGAACCCATGTCTTCATGAACTTTACGTAACCACCACTCCTAAGAGACATCAAACTTCTCCCGCACTGATTTGATTTATGCGGTGAGTGTCTTGACACCGAGCAAAACGATGCTTTTATGAAGTGGTTAAACGGGAGGTGGAGACGAGCGTAACGTTAACCTTAAGATAGCGCAGAGATGTGAACCATACATTTTTCAAGGATTTACACAAGTTGTATCGAGTGGATTAAAAAGCGAGGTTAGTAAATTGAAATGTATTCATGACATTTAAATTACTATATTTCATGGTCCTATTCTACTTTATTATTCCTTAATTTTCTCAATCCTGGATCTTCCAATAGCATATAGAGTGCTACTTGCATCTTTTGAGGCAGCGTATACAACATCATCCCACGCTATTCCCCAAGAAAGTATCACTTGTTGATCCGTGGTTTACTAATAGGATCTTAAATCAGAGTATCGGGCTTTTGTTTATGGCGGATATTGAAGGATACATTTGGGAACACAAGCTGATGCAATATGTGATAGGTCGCACCCGTTCTGGCATGGTACCGTGGAACGAGGTAGATGAAGTGTATTGTGTCCTCAACATGTATGGGGTTCATTGGGTGGCTCTACAAATCTCAATTGCACAATGGAGTATACACGTGCATGACACTGTTCCTACGGCTAGTTGGACAGTGGCCCTGTTGGGGAAAAAAACAACATACAGAGAGGGAAAAGCTTAGCGACTAATTAACCAATTATTAGGGCTAATAAAAAACATAAAAAGGATTACATATAAGCATGAAATCTAAAAGGTACCATCATCCCTATATTAGGTGAAGCAAACAACAATTACAATACGCTGTCACGGGAAAATTGCAACCAAAACAAGGATATTTCCAATGCACCAAGGACATGGCACTATGCCAAAGCAAATGTATCCCATGCAACCGTCAAAAAACGTGACTACCAATTCCAGACAAAACAAACGTAGGTGTTTGAAAGCTTTAATTTAGGACACTTGTTACTAAAAAAAAAAATCCTATTGTATATGCTTGTTAATCTGTCGACGGCATTAAACTTAAATTTCAATTTCCAAACCAAACACAAAATACCAAGTATGAATGAACACAACAATTTACCGAAATAGGAAGCATATACCAAATTAACAGGCAATTATCAACCATTGTATAACATCACTTGGAAAATTGGAAATGGAAACCGGAAGGAATTAGAATTTACCTTGTTGCTTGTCTGATGAGGAATGGAAATGGAAATGGATTGAGGAGGGATGAGGAGCACATCACCACCACCGATGTACCGGATCAAGCGGACGAGGTAAGCCGTCGCCGCAGCGCCGCTCGTGAGAGTGAGAGAAATGTGGAGAACGGAGGAAGGAGGGGAGGGGAGGAGAGAGTCAGATGAAAGAGGGAAAGAGGAGGAGAATGCGTATGGGTTCCAATGTCGATACAATATTTCCAACTAAAGATCAGATGCATCCATTATGCGTGGAGAATGCGACCTAGAAATCTTTTATTTTTTAGCAACAACAAATCATTTTCGGAAAAACAAAATGCGGAATAATGAACATAAAATGGACACATAATTGACACCAAGACATTTTTCCAACAACACTATCGCGAGGCATAATTTCCAAAGAAACAACTTTCCAAACATAGAATCTCAAGTTTCCCTTAAAAAAATTGTCATAAAAAGTAGAAAAGACATACGCCTGTCATAATCCCAATTTCCCCATGATTTGAGGGATTTGATTGTATTTTGCTAGGATAGATTATTTCCTTTTATAGGTGATGTGATGATTCGCATTAGGATCTTTACGTGGTTATTGATGACGATGCGGGGAGGCTTGATAGAGAGCTGCATACGTGGCAACATCTGGACCGCACAGTTTTATGCCACGTATGCAATTCTCTATTGAGGATAAAACTGTGTGGCCCAGATGTTACCACGTATGCAGCACTCTATTGAAGCCTCCCTGCATCAGAATAACCCCCTTTTACGTATATATAGGGATCTCTCTCTTAATCTTATACAACAAATTCATTGGAATTTATCCTTTTACTTTACCACAAATTTTCCTTTTAGGTTGTTTTTGTTTTGGGTTGCAGTTTTTTTTGGAGTTTTTTTAGTTAAAGTGATTGAAGTAATGAATAGAAAATTAAGATGTTTGTTTGAAATTTGTGTAGATTATGAAATGGTTTGTGAAATAAAGTAAAAAATAATGAATAAAATAATGATAAAAAGGTAATAAAGTTGATAAAGTGAAATGATAAGAGATGATTTAATATTTTTTAATTTATAGTTGAAGATTTTATTGATGAGAGAATTGTAAAAAAAGATTGGTGATGTGATGTAAAAAAAAACCCCAAAAAAACCATTGGCAAAACAAACGGAGAATTTTCCACAAATTTTAGATCGGTCTCGGATCAAATCTGATTAGTTAAAAATTGAATGAAAAAAATTGTGGACCTTTATTTTTTTTAAAATTAAAAAACATTTATATATAAAATTTATGGATTATCTATTATTCAAATTCATTTATTTATGTATATATTGGATTAACTCAAATTATTGCATCTATGCTGTAGTCACTATTATAAATACTCTATACCAGTGAAATAATAAACATACAATATTCATTTTCTTTATGCTTTTATTTTCTCCGCTTTTTTATATTCATTTTCATAACAAAAGACCTTTTTTAATAAGTTTAATTGGATAAAATTGATAAAGTAAGGGCCAACACTTGCTCCAAAACCACGATAAATCATTTTTATTTGAGAGACTTTTATGGTCTGCAATCGGTAGTAGAAGGTTATGCAAAGCATACACTTTTATCGTGTGTGTGAGGGTTAGAAATGAAATGGTCAGAATAATGTATGCCACCAGTACAACCTCGCTTACAACTGGTTGTATTGTAAAATTTGTCTTGTTATTTTATATGACTTTAATAAATACATATAGATTCTAAAAAAAAAAAAAAAAAAAAAAACATATAAAAAGGGTACATTAATTTGGATACGCATTTACGTGAACTTCTTTTTTTATTTTTTTTCGAGGAAATTTTACGTGAACTTTGAAAACTACACATCAATAAATCCCATCTGTATAACATTAATCACCCCGATGTTAACTAAAGCATAATCAATCTTTTTTCCTTAGGGAAACAGTAACATTAAGGTACATAGTTTTCTCCTTTGACATGCAATCGCTAAAAATCTCCGCAGATCGGTTGGACACCTCTTCAATTATATCTTGACCAAAATGACTAGAAAGCAAGGGTTCGCATATTGCTCGAAGAGTCTTCGCAACATCTTGTCCGGCAATCTTGAGTAACTCTGGTGTAGAAAGCTCGTGGTCGTCCACATTCCAATGGACATTAGCTAACCCCATGCGGCTAATTGTGAATGATCCTTCTTTCTCGACGACAGCTTTTAGCTCTGATACCGAAGGGTAGTAGATAGGCACATTGAAGGCATCTAGTTTCCCTTTCTCAATTAAACCCTACAAACGAGCAAATGCAAAGATAACTAAAACAGGCCGGCCACGTAAAACCAAATAAAACAAAACTGTAACGTCCCCAGACCCCGTGCCTGGTAGCTGCGCTAAATGAGTAACAAGTATCCGGTCAACTGCTTAGACCACCGTCATCACTTGGTCTAAAACGTCTAACCCGACTTGACAAGACCTTTATGTCTCACACTTATATGGGGGTGAACATTCATTTACTTACCGATGTGGGATATCACATTGCAAGTAGGACTTGCATTTGATGGAAATACATAAGGAATGGAATCGAGCTCCATTGTTATTTCTGACGACAGCGTCCCATTGGCATGTCGACGGGAAAAGAGAAAAGGAGCTGGTGAGAACCCATGTCTTCATGAACTTTACGTAACCACCACTCCTAAGAGACATCAAACTTCTCCCGTACAGTTTGATTTGTACGGTGAGTGTCTTGACACCGAGCAAAACGATGCTTTTATGAAGTGGTTAAACGGGGAGGTGGAGACAGAACGTAACGTTAACCTTAAGATAGCAGATGTGAACCATACATTTTTCAAGGATTTACACAAGTTGTATCAGTGGATTAAAGGCGAGGTTAGTAAATTGAAATGTATTCATGACATTTAAATTACTATATTTCATGGTCCTATTCTACTTTATTATTCCTTAATTTTCTCAATCCTGGATCTTCCAATAGCATATAGAGTGCTACTTGCATCTTTTGAGGCAGCGTATACAACATCATCCCACGCTATTCCCCAAGAAAGTATCACTTGTTGATCCGTGGTTTACTAATAGGATCTTAAATCAGAGTATCGGGCTTTTGTTTATGGCGGATATTGAAGGATACATTTGGGAACACAAGCTGATGCAATATGTGATAGGTCGCACCCGTTCTGGCATGGTACCGTGGAACGAGGTAGATGAAGTGTATTGTGTCCTCAACATGTATGGGGTTCATTGGGTGGCTCTACAAATCTCAATTGCACAATGGAGTACCTGTTGGGGAAAAAAACAACATACAGAGAGGGAAAAGCTTAGCCACTAATTAACCAATTATTAGGGCTAATAAAACACATAAAAAGGATTACATATAAGCATGAAATCTAAAAGGTACCATCATCCCTATATTAGGTGAAGCAAACAACAATTACAATACATACATCACGGAAAATTGCAACCAAAACAAGGATATTTCCAATGCACCAAGGACATGGCACTATGCCAAAGCAAATGTATCCCATGCAACCGTCAAAAAACGTGACTACCAATTCCAGACAAAACAAACGTAGGTGTTTGAAAGCTTTAATTTAGGACACTTGTTACTAAAAAAAAAATCCTATTGTATATGCTTGTTAATCTGTCGACGGCATTAAACTTAAATTTCAATTTCCAAACCAAACACAAAATACCAAGTATGAATGAACACAACAATTTACCGAAATAGGAAGCATATACCAAATTAACAGGCAATTATCAACCATTGTATAACATCACTTGGAAAATTGGAAATGGAAACCGGAAGGAATTAGAATTTACCTTGTTGCTTGTCTGATGAGGAATGGAAATGGAAATGGATTGAGGAGGGATGAGGAGCACATCAGCCACCACCGGAGTACCGGACTGAAGCGGACGAGGTAAGCCGTCGCAGGCCGCCGCTTCTGTGAGAGTGAGAGAAATGTGGAGAACGGAGGAAGGAGGGGAGGGGAGGAGAGAGTCAGATGAAAGAGGGAAAGAGGAGGAGAATGCGTATGGGTTCCAATGTCGATACAATATTTCCAACTAAAGGTCAGATGCATCCATTATGCGTGGAGAATGCGACCTAGAAATCTTTTATTTTTTAGCAACAACAAATCTTTTTCGGGAAAAACAAAATCTGGAATAATGAACGCAAAATGGACACATAATTGACACCAAGACATTTTTCCAACAACACTATGCGAGGCATAATTTCCAAAGAAACAACTTTCCAAACATAGAATCTCAAGTTTCCCTTAAAAAAATTGTCATAAAAAGTAGAAAAGACATATGCCTGTCATAATCCCAATTTCCCCATGATTTGAGGGATTTGATTGTATTTTGCTAGGACAGATTATTTCCTTTTATAGGTGATGTGACAGATTCGCATTAGGATCTTTTACGTGGGTTATTACGATGCGAGGGAGAGCTGATAGAGAAGCTGATACGTAGCAGAACATCTGGACCGCATGTGATTTTATGCCACATATGCAATTCTCTATTGAGGATAAAACCACGCATGGCGAGATATTCTGGCGTATGCAAAGACTCTATTGAAGCTCTCCTGCATCGAATAACCCCCTTTTACGTATATATAGGGATCTCTCTCTTAATCTTATACAACAAATTCATTGGAATTTATCCTTTTACTTTACCACAATTTTCCTTTTAGGTTGTTTTTGTTTTGGGTTGCAGTTTTTTTTGGAGTTTTTTTAGTTAAAGTGATTGAAGTAATGAATAGAAAATTAAGATGTTTGTTTGAAATTTGTGTAGATTATGAAATGGTTTATGAAATAAAGTAAAAAATAATGAATAAAATAATGATAAAAAAGGTAATAAAGTTGATAAAGTGAAATGATAAGAGATGATTTAATATTTTTTTATTTATAGTTGAAGATTTGATTGATGAGAGAATTGTAAAAAAAGATTGGTGATGTGATGTAAAAAAAAAAACCCCAAAAAAACCATTGGCAAAACAAACGGAGAATTTTCCACAAATTTTAGATCGGTCTCGGATCAAATCTGATTAGTTAAAAATTGAATGAAAAAAATTGTGGACCTTTATTTTTTTTAAAATTAAAAAACATTTATATATAAAATTTATGGATTATCTATTATTCAAATTCATTTATTTATGTATATATTGGATTAACTCAAATTATTGCATCTATACTGTAGTCACTATTATAAATACTCTATACCAGTGAAATAATAAACATACAATATTCATTTTCTTTATGCTTTTTATTTTCTCCGTTTTTTTATATTCATTTTCATAACAAAAAGACCTTTTTTTTAATAAGTTTAATTGGATAAAATTGATAAAGTAAGGGCCAACACTTGCTCCAAAACCACGATAAATCATTGTTATTTGAGAGACTTTATGGTGCAACGGTTGTAAGAAGGTTGTACCAAGTGGCATACACTTTTATCGTATGTGAGAGGTTAGAAATGAATGGTTGTAATGTATGCCACTTGGTACAACCTTGCTACAACGGTTGTATTGTAAAATTTGTCTTGTTATCTTATATGAGTTTAATAAATACATATAGATTCTAAAAAAAAAAAAAAAAACATATAAAAAGGGTACATTAATTTGGATACGCATTTACGTGAACTTTTTTTTTTTTTTTTTTTTTCGAGGAAATTTTACGTGAACTTTGAAAACTACACATCAATAAATCCCATCTGTATAACATTAATCACCCCGATGTTAACTAAAGCATAATCAATCTTTTTTCCTTAGGGAAACAGTAACATTAAGGTACATAGTTTTCTCCTTTGACATGCAATCGCTAAAAATCTCCGCAGATCGGTTGGACACCTCTTCAATTATATCTTGACCAAAATGACTAGAAAGCAAGGGTTCGCATATTGCTCGAAGAGTCTTTGCAACATCTTGTCCGGCAATCTTTAGTAACTCTGGTGTAGAAAGCTCGTGGTCGTCCACATTCCAATGGACATTAGCTAACCCCATGCGGCTAATTGTGAATGATCCTTCTTCCTCGACGACAGCTTTTAGCTCTGATACCGAAGGGTAGTAGATAGGCACATTGAAGGAATCTAGTTTCCCTTTCTCAATTAAACCCTACAAACGAGCAAATGCAAAGATAACTAAAACAGGCTGGCCATGTAAAACCAAACAAAACAAAACTGTAACGTCCCCAGACCCCGTGCCTGGTAGCTGCGCTAAATGAGTTACAAGTATCCGGTCAACTGCTTAGACCACCGTCATCACTTGGTCTAAAACGTCTAACCCGACTTGACAAGACCTTTATGTCTCACACTTATATGGGGGTGAACATTCATTTACTTACCGATGTGGGATATCACATTCTCCCCCCCACCCCCCCCCCCCTATAAGGGAGAGGCGTCATCGCCAGGACGGCCAAGACATGTCCGTATGGACTTGTCCCAGATCGTCTCTACCAGAAGACTCTAGAGGTGGCATGTGGCACTTAGGTGGCGTCCTCGCCAGGACGGCCTAGACATGTCCCTGTGGATTTGTCCCAGATCGTCTCTACCAGAGGACCTTAGAGGTGGCCTGTGGCACTTAGGTTCGAATAGAGGTGGCATGTGGCACTTAGATCCGTCTGATAGTCGGCTAAGAATACCATTCTGTAACGCCTCCAGACCCCGAGTCTGGTAGCGCTAAATGAGTCATAAATGTCCGGTCAACTGCTTAGACCGCCGTCCTCGCTTGGTCTAAAAGGGCTAACCCGAGTTGACAAAACATTTATGTCTCACATTTATATAGGGTGAACATTCATTTAATTTACCAATGTGGGATATCACAAAAACAAAACAAAAAACAGTTTAGAGATAGAATCCGTAATACCTCATTCACCATATCATTGATGATAACAGATAAAGGCCCAAAAATGCCTTGGCTCTCCCAAGCACCAGAATCTTCCGGTCTCCTCCCTACAACCGTAAGTACCATACATCCACCGGCTACCAGTTCTATAGCACGACATTTCAAAAATGTTGAGAAATCTTTATTGAATTGCTTAAGGTAGCCATTCGTCACATTTAGAGGGCTTGTAGTTGTTATGTAAATGTTTCCTTTATTATCCTTTGCTTCTTCAGGAACCTGTGATTGAGAAAATGTGATACCAATCAAAGTATCAAACTTCAATATCTATTCTCCAATACATGCAAAAAAGAATGTTTTAGTATCACACATCTTATTAAAAGGCAGGAAAATAATTGGCAATACATACCTGAGACAACCAATGTAGTGAATAAGATGAGTGCACAAAGTGCAGACTTTTAGAAGGAAAAAGTCTTTCATAGAATGAACCAGGAACTCCGGTTAAAAAACATGGTCCAACGCGACAACCCAGATCTTCCTGAAACCGAGGGATGTATCTGAAAATGGTGTTGAAATCATTATTAGGAAGATCGTTCAAGTGTATCAGAAACTCGGGAGATTCACGGCCTAAACATCGCCTTATATTGTCAACTGTCTTTATGATCGGAGAAATTGCGTAGAAAGTATTGGGTCCACTTGAACAACCCATGTCTGCAATGCATATGGTTTTCGGAAATAGTCTGCAATAAACATCTTTAATGGCTTCTTCTACTATTGGCTTTGCAATCGTTATTGCCTTACGCTGTCAAAGCCATGCAAACAAACTATAATTTACAGTAAATAATACAAAAGATTAATTACTTGGGTGGCTTCTTTTAGTTGATTGCTAGAATAAAAAGTATAAAAGTACCTGAAGTAATGAGTTATTTGCATAACTTTCTTCACCAATTCCACCATTCATATGATGAATTCGTATAGCTTCCATCTTTTCTTTGGCTTTTTATTTTTTATTTTTTATTTATTTATAAAGAAGTTAATCTTATCTCCTTTATATTATATCAAAAAAATGTATGCCTAGAAGAAGCAACAAGCACTTTCATTTATACACATCCAAAAGATGTTCGACAGAAAGTCATGGGCAAATAATTGATGGGAGCTTCCAACCAATTGCATAATTGAAGTTGATAAAGATGACGGGACCCTATAAAATCAACCCATTATTAATTACTCTGTCCCTCCCATTTTATGTGTCCCTTCCATTTTATTTGTCTCATATTGGTAAAATAGTAGAATGATCACTCTTATATAAGAGTGAGACACAAAACTCTTGTCAACTCGAGTTAGCCTTTTAGATCAAACGAGGACGACGGTCTAAACATTTGACAAGACCATTTATGACTCATTTAGCGCTACCGGGCTGGGATCAGGGTGTAATGGCGACTTAAACTATCTTTCTTTAAATCTGGAGGAAAGCTATGGTGCAGTGTTCGTTTGGGGTAAAGCAGAGTTGATCGACTCTTTGAGGCTGTGTCTCTTTGGTCCACAATGAGACTTGAGGAACACATCTGCATGGTTTTCGTATTTGGTGAAATTACTACGGGGTATTTCAGTCATTTAGTGGGTTAAGCTATGGTCTGATGTTGGTTTGGGGTAGCAGCAGAGTTGATCGGCTGCTTTGGGGTGTGGTCTTGGTCTCAATGCAGACTTGAGAGGAACACATATGCATGGTTTTCGTATTTGGTGAAGTTACATCAGGGTATTTCGGTCATTTCTTGGGTTGGTGATTAGTCGGCTTTAAACGCGTCAAGATTGACAAGTTTGGTGCGTGGCGAGATCAAGATCGTGCTTTGTTGAAACAACAGGGATTATGGAGTCCTCTGTCAAAATCAACGGAAGGAAGTATTCTTTGAGAGAGCGATGCGGAGGAAAGCACATTCAGCAATTATGTTGTGCTTGTCAGATGATATTATCACAGAGGTTGCTGATTGTTGAAACAACAGGGATTATGGGGTCCTCTGTCAAAATCAACAGAAGGAAGTATTGCTGAGAGAGCCAGTCTGGAGGAGAAAGCACATTCGGACAATTATGTAGTGCTTGTCGGATGATATTATCACGAGAGGTTCTTTGAAGATGACACTGAGAGAAAGGCGTGGTCCAAGCTTGAGAGTTTATACATGACAAAATCTCTAACCAACAAGTTGTTATTGAGCGCGTCACATTCGGTTTAAGGATGCATGAGGCACTCTCAGCGAGGATCATCTAGATCGGTGAACACAATATTACTTGATCTAAGGAATATTGATGTAAAGATTGAAGATGATGATGCATCATTGATCCTACTTGTTTCATTGCCTACATCATATGAGAAATTTGTGCAGTCCTTTATTGTTGGAAAGGACTTAGTGTCATTGGAGGATGTGAAATCATCACTTCATGCTCGAGAGCTACGCCATAAGGCATCTGGTTCTGGTACAGACAATCAGTCGGCTAGGTTGGTGGCAGATGGAGTCGATGGGGATCGAGAGAGTGCGGAAAGAAGAAATCCAAGAAGAATTTCACTAGACCCAAGGCTAAGGATGTCTGTAATTACTACAAGGAGCAGGGGCATTCGAAAAATGAATGTGCAAAGAGGAAAAAACAGCAGTGTACAATTGCGTTGGCAGAACAAGACACAACCTCTAAAGAAAATCTAGCCTAAGCAGTTTCAGAGTCAGCAGGGCACATGGATGTGCGGATTCTGGACACTAAGGCATCATATCATGTGTGTCATAATAGGGAGTAGTTTTCAACTTATCAGCAGGTGGATGGAGGCCATATTGCTATGGCCAATAGCAAGGTCTGCAAAATAGTTAGGATTGGATCAATCTAGCTGAGGACACATGATGGTAAATTTTGCACACTAAAGAAGGTTAGGCATGTTCTACAAATGACCAAGAATTTGATATCACTTAGTCTTTAGACAGCAAAGGGTTCAAGTTCAGGGGTGAAGGTGGAGTGGTGAATGTCTATAAGGATTCAACTGTGATTCTGAAGGGTATCTGGCAGAGGACATTGTACATACTACAAGGGTCTACTGTATCAAGTTCTGCTGCTGTAGCATCATCAGAGGTTCACCAGTCACAGTTGACTAAGTTGTGGCATATGAGATGGGTCATATGGGTGAAAGAGGAGGGATGCAAATTCTATCTGAGTCTGGTCTACTTAGGGGGCATAAGGTCAAGGAGTTGGAATTTTGTGAACAGTATGTGTTTGGGAATCTACATGAAGCAAGTTCCCAAAAGCAATACAACTCACAAAAGGAACACTTGATTATGTTCATTCTGATTGTTGGGGACCTTCAAGGGTCGAGTCATTGGGCGGTCACAGGTATTTTGTGTGTTTTATAGATGATTATGTTAGGAAATCTACGCGGAAACGTAGCGGAATTCAAAAATTTATTTCCTATCGACCCAAGATCGACTTCGTTTAAGCAATAAACAAATAAGCTAGAGATGGTGGTTACCTTGCTTGATCTAAAAGATCGACGCTTTGGCCGTCTACAGAGAGTAGCGATGCACGGAGCCGCCCAAGCGTTCGGCCTCTACCGCTAGTCCACATGAACAACCCGCCGGAATCCACCATTGGATTGCTACTAAAAAAATCCGGCTGCTAGATCGGCCTTTTCTCTCTCTATTTTTCACAAGAGCTATTAGCTCATGTAGTTGTGGTGTGCAAAAGAGCTTGACACACACCTCCTATTTATAATGGATGTGGCGCCCCAATGTAGAGTAGAGAGGAAGAAAACCTTTTACTAGTAAAATAAGAAAAATATAATTGATTGATTTATTTCATTAATATTCAATATCTTATATTAAATATTTCTAACGTATTGTCAATATCTTAAATTGACTATATTTATCTTATTACCATAAATCAATTTACACATGTGTATATATCACATATATATTACACAAATAAATCTATATTTATATTTAATATCCAAACATTGAAACATGATCAACTTGGCATTCACGTGTGTCAACTACACACACAAATTTCGGCGATATATATATATATATATATATATATATATATATATATATATATATATATATAGAGGAAAGGATTTAACCCGTTTAACCTCAATTACCCGACCCAAACCCAGAAAAAATATTACCACAGCTCTTCCAAAATCCCATATTCCCATAAATTACTCCCACAAAAAATTGCTCGCTAGGATAAAAAGCCCCCTCTTTCCACGTTCTCAATCCGACAAAACTGATTCACCCCTCATTCTCCATGATCTGATATTTGCTTTCATTTTTTCGATTTAACAATTGCAGCACTATCCTCTCGAATAGGTCTTAATGGTGAGCTGCATAAGGGTGGTTGAGTCTCCGACCATTACGCAGATGATTTTCTAGGGTTATCGATGGCGACGTTAACAATCCTTGCTCAAACAATATTACTTTATTTAATTCTTCTTCTTTTTTGGCTTCCAGGTTTCGTCGCTTGCTTTGAGACATACCACAGTAAAAAAACCCAGGTTTTTAACCCAGTTTTGTTGCAGGTCTGAGTTATAACCGCAAATGGCCCAGTCAAAAGTTTGGGATCTCCTCCGTTACACGAATGGCTGGAAAAACGTTATCTCCAAGGATGATGGTAATTTTATGCTTATTTATTAATAGTGAAATTTGAAATCTGGTAGGTGCAATCTGCTGGATTGGTGCCGTTTGTAATTGAAATTTGTATGTGGTTATGAAATTATTTGATTTGATTTTGATGATTTAGATAAGGTTGGAGTTGATGAACTTGAAAGAGATGTGATGGGAGTCAACTTTACGTGACTCCGGTGAATTAATCACCCCCGTTTATCACACTTTCAGCACAATTTTGGGTAAATTAGACCATTTACGGGGTGATATCGTGAGCTTATGGCACGGGGAACGAATCCATTACTTGTATGAATTCATACCCCTTTTTGTTGATATTAACCCCATTCCCGAGCACTTTTACCCTCTGGAATTGTTTGGATGTTGTGGTGGTTTATGATATTGAAGGGTATTGGTGTCTCGAGGACTCGGAAGGTGACGATTTGTGGTGAAAAAGCATGACCGAGGCAAGACGAGGGGCTAAAAAGGGAAAAAAGTGAAGATTTGGGGAAACAGGGGTTCAAACGCACGTTTGAATCCCCCAAACGCGTTCAGCCCTTTAACGCGCGCGTTTGAATCCCTAAACGCGTTCGAGAAGTTCGAGACCAGATCGAGTTGAAGCCCTCTAAGCGCGACGTTTGGGAACCAGGCCAAGCGTGCGTTCCAAGATCTAAGCGGCGTTTTAACCTTCCAAGCGCGTGCCGATGATGAAAACGATCAAGTCCCCGCCGAGAATCTATGTGTAACGCGACGTTCCATCCAAGCGAGGACGACGTTTGAAGATCCCAAGCGCGTTCTGGACCTTACGCGCGTTTGGACCATTTTTTGCAGCAGATTTCCCTTCACCTATAAATACCCCCCTTAGACATTTTCTTAGATATCAAGCTTTTCTTAGCAAAACTCTACCCATTTATTGCTCGAATTTTGTAATAGCTTAGAATACTCTCTCTTAGTGTAAATCAACAACATCTTAGCTTAATCTTTCTATTTCTTAGCTTAGATTTTCATTCCAAACACTAAGAGACCACCTTTTAATTACTTCTTTATTTTGTACTTTTTGGATCTCAACTCGAATTTCTGCAATTTAATGGTATATTTCTCTTCTCTTCTACTTGTTATGGCTCTTATTTACTGTTTTGTGCATGTTTTGATTAGTATAATGAGTAGCTAATCCCTTTTAATAGTCGAATCATGTGAAATTTGGTGAAATCACCCTTTGGGTGATGAAATTGGGAGTGGGTAGTGCTTTTTATCATTATATCTTGCTTGTTTCATGTCTTAGAACTTGTTATAACAGATTTGGGCTAGATTGATCACCTAGGTCAAAAATCACACACATCAATCTTGAGAGTTGTTCAGAGAGAGGGGTGTGGGAAAAGGGTTCTAGGATCGCATTGTAGTGCGAGGTTACTCGTTTTTAACGTTTAAACGGCTCTCGTGCATAAATTGTCTTGTGAATAAACCTCTCTTAGGGAAGGTTAGTTGACTAGGCTTAAGGTGTTGGGGAAGAGTTGTTCAGAACCTAGCACCGGGATTAGGAGTTCGTACCCGTGGAATTGAATGTAAGAGTTCGTTTGTTTAATGCACACTCCCGGTTTTGTCATTCCTTGGGGTGAAACTAGCTATTTTGATCATGATTCGGCTATGTCCCTTAATCAATCTTTACAACCTAGTAGTTCAATCTTCTTTCTTTCTTTACATCTTTGGACTTGTTAGTTAGAATCACTAGTGTCGTTGTTTAACAAAACCTTAGAACTTTGATCACCTAGACTAAGCAATACGTTCACTTTGGTACTTGCAAGCACGATTCCTTTGGGTTCGACCTCGTACTCCTGTAGCTATTCTAGCAATCGACCCGGTACACTGCCGGTTAGAGAGTTAGTTTACCCACGGTTTCGAGTCTTTATAAATTGTTTTTGTTGGGTGGATTTTAGCTCAATCAAAATGGCGCCGTTGCCGGGGAATTGTGTGCTATTTGTGATATCTTGTAAGTGAACCGAAGGCTTGGGCCTAGGTTTTATTTTACTGTTTTCTTGTTGTTTGCTTTTTTGTAGTGCATGACCCGGAGGTCTCAAACACCACTCGAACCTTACATAGACGGAATTGAAGCTTACGTAAGGCGTAGAAATAGTCAACAAAGAAGAGGCCGTCAAGTAGAGGAGTCGATTCCGGTCCTTGAAGAGAATAGTTTGGGTGAGTTGGGAGAAGGATCCGACATGGCTCAACAAGGTGGACAAGGTTTGGAGGGAAATTTGGGGAACAATAATGGAATTCCAATTCCAAACCCGCCTCTTGTTAACAACAATGCACAAGGAGGTGGGAATGGACAAGGAAACAATGCGGTGAATGCGAATGGACCTATACCTCAGAATGTTCAACATGAGGCCCAAGGGAATAAAATGGATTCCGCTCTTATGCAACAATTCAACGCATGGATGTTGAACCAGTTTCAACAGAACCAAAACCAAGCTCACAATCAAGGTGCAAACGTGATGCCAAATTGGTTTAACGGTCAACAAGAGCAAAACCAAGGTGGTTTGACATGTAGAGACTTTGTGCTAGCTCCTACGGCAAACATGGGGCATAGTCCAATCCGAATGCCACCGGTAGCCGCCAACAACTTGGAATTGAATAGGAACATCATACATTTGTTGGGAGACAACGCTATATTCAAGGGAACTGCTTTAGAAAATCCTCACTTATTCATTGATCACTTTCTCCAAATAGTAAACTCGACAAAGATCAATGGAGTGAGTGATGAGGTGCTCAAACTTATGCTTTTCCCGTTCGCCTTGAAAGAGCAAGCTAAGAGGTGGTATGACTCGTTGCCTAATGATTCTCTACACACATGGGAAGAAGTGGTTAAAACTTTTCTACTCAAATATTACCCCTCTTCGAAGACCATGGATATGAAGGAAGCTATCATGTCATTTAATGCTTATGAAGGAGAAGAACTACATGAGTCATGGGATCGGTTTAAGGCTTTGTTGAGGGAGTGCCCGGGGCACGGATTGAGATCGTACGAGGTAGTTCATGCTTTCTTCCTGGGTTTAGACCAAGTGTATCAAAGTACCTTGCATGCTTCGTGCAATGGAGATATTATGAGTATGGTACCCGAAGTGGCTATGAACCAAATTGAGAAGATTTCCGAGACTTCGAGGCAATACATATCGTCGAGTAGAAAAGGGACAAGAAGTAAGAAGCCCGGTTTGGTTGAAGTTAAAGAAGTAGAGGCAAGTGATCAATATCATGCTCAAGTACAAGCGATGGAGCAACAGTTGGGGAGATTGCAAAAGGAGAATGAGAGTGCTAAGCTTTGCCAAATTTGTAGTGGATCACATTCGGCAAAGGATTGTAGGATGACGACCAAAGCTCAAAATATGGCTTATCCTCAATCCTCAACTCATGGGCAACCTAGTACTCTATCTCAAGATAACATGAATGAGTTGGCTAAGCGGATGATGAGCATTTGCTCTATGGAGCAATGGAATACGGGTCCCAATATCAAAATCGAGTCACAAAGCCCCTATCAAGGCCAATATATGGGGAACAACAAGGTGGGCAACCGTATGAAGAATCTCAAGATGTGAACTATGTGGGACAAGGTCAATGAGGAACTATGGAAATCAAGGTGATGGTTCTTGGAGGAATAACAACAATCAAGGTTGGAACCGTAATCAAAACCAAGGCCAAAACCAAGGTTATAGACAAGGCCAAAATCAAAACCAATCTTCACAAGGGCAAGTCTATCAACCTCCCCACCAAAGGCATCAAGGAGGTATAATCAACAAGGTTCTAACAATCATCAAAACCTCCTCCTTTGGCTCCTATACCCTAAAAGAGTTCAACCGATGTCATCTTGGAACAAATGAACCAAAACCTTATGGAAATCAAGAAAGACATGGTTGAGATGAGCTACAAACATGGGTCCGCCATCAAAAATCTTGAGACACAATTTGGTCAAGTGGTAGAACATGTTCAATTGTGAAGGCGGTCTCACCGAGTAACACCGAAAAGAACCCAAGAAGTGTGAACGCCATCTTAACTCGAAGTGGTAAGGTGTTGAGAACTAATGGAGAAAAGAAAGTCCTATGGGAGGACAAGGCTAGAAAAGCTCCTATTGAGACGGAAGCGGGAGCTATGGACGGTGATATAGACGGGATTGAAGATGATGAAGATCATGGGGAGTATGTCAAGAAGAAGGAATTGGAAAGGAAAGAAGCTCAAGCTAGGGGAGATTTTGTGGTTATCGATGTGAAAGAGGAGGAACCAACTAGAAGAGAAGGGAAAGAGCCAATGAAAGAGCCGTCTTCCCCACGCACCAAAGGTAAGAAAGGTATGATCCCTCCTCTTTCTAAAGATTTTGATTTGAGTACCCTCCCCTACCCCCCTAAGAATCATAGACAAAGTTGCTTGAATAAGGCTCAAACCCGATTTATTGAGATTTTGCGAAAAATTGATTTGAACATTCCTTTTCTAGAAGCGCTTGCAAACATGCCATCGTATTGTAAGTTTTTAAAAGAGTTGCTAACTAAAAAGGGTAAAATGCAAGAAGTTGTGTGTTTAAATGAAGAGTGTTCCGCTATTTTTGATGGAAAGTCTAGGATTCCCCCGAAAGTTCGAGACAAGGGTAGTTTGACTATCCCGGTTACTATTGGTACGACTCATTTTCCTAGTGTCCTATGTGATTTGGGGGCTAGTGTAAGCCTAATGCCCCGTGCTATATATGAGAGTCTTAACCTAGGAGAGTTGGAGCCAACGGGGATGACCCTTCAAATGGCGGATAGGTCTATTAGGGAGCCTATGGGAGTGATAGAGGATGTCATAGTGAAAGTGGATAAGTTTGCCTTCCCGGTAGATTTTGTGGTACTAGACATGGAGATGGACTCCAAAACACCTTTGTTGTTAGGACGTCCCTTTTTAAATACCGGAAGGACTCTGATAGATGTTGCGAGTGGAGAGATTATTTTGAGAGTTGGAGATGAAAAAGTCACGGTCAATGTCTATAAAGCCATGAAACATCCTAAGGAGAGCACCGAGGACTGTTTTTCTATTGATGTATATATCCCTGCGTTTCGGAACATGTTGACATGCAGGAATATAAAGATAAATCCGAGGAATGCATGGAAAGAATGAGTACGGAACATGATGAAGAAGAGGAGTTGGAAGAGGAAGCACAAGAGCTTGAAGAGACGGCTTTCGTGGGTGAAAGGTGGACCGAGAAGATTGATCTTGGGCTTGAAGGAGAGTTGGAGAAGCCATCAATAGAGGACCCACCAAAAGACTTGAAAATGAAGCCGCTTCCACCTCACTTGAAGTATGTTTTTCTTGAAAATGATGATTTACTTCCTTTGATTATTTCTTCTACACTAACGGCTTTGCAGGAAGATGAGTTAGTGAGGATGCTTAAGAAGCATAAGCGTGCTTTTGGGTGGAAGATGTGCGACCTTAAGGGTATTAGTCCCACCATTTGCCAACACAAGATTATTTTGGAAGATGGAGCAAAGCCGGTAAGGCAACCCCAAAGAAGGCTTAATCCACACCTCCAAGAGGTTGTGAGGAAGGATGTGGTCACGATGTTGAAGCTAGGGATTATCTATGCCATCTCGGATAGCAAGTGGGTGAGTCCCACCCAAGTGGTGCCGAAGAAGGGAGGTATGACCATTGAAATCAATGACAAAGGTGAGAAGGTACCTAAACGTTTGGTAAGTGGTCATAGAATTTGCATTGATTATCGTAAGCTAAATGACCAAACCCGTAAAGATCATTTCCCCCTCCCTTTTATTGATCAAATGTTGGAAAGATTGAGTGGCCATGCATTTTATTGTTTTCTTGATGGGTTTAGTGGGTATTACCAAATACATGTGGCTTTAGAGGACCAAGAAAAGACTACCTATACTTGCCCCTATGGTACCTTTGCCTTCTGTAGAATGCCTTTTGGGTTGTGTAATGCACCCGCGACATTCCAACGGTGCATGGTTGCCATATTTGCGGATATGATAGAAAAATTTTTAGAAGTCTTTATGGATGATTTTAGTGTATTTGGTGATTCCTTTGAGGAATGTCTAGATAATCTTGAAAAGGTGTTGAGTAGATGTGAGGAGACGAATTTGGTGCTAAATTGGGAGAAGTGTCATTTGATGGTTACGGAGGGGATAGTCTTAGGGCATAAGATATCTAGTAATGGTATAGAGGTAGACAAGGCTAAGGTTGAAGCGATAGCTAAGCTTCCTATGCCCACCAACCTAAAGACTCTTAGGGGTTTTCTAGGCCATGTTGGGTTTTATCGCAGGTTCATTAAGGATTTCTCGAAAATAGCCCGTCCTCTTACTCTTCTTCTTGGAAAAGATGTCCCGTTTGATTTTGACAAAGCTTGTGTTGAAGCATTTTTTATGCTCAAGCAACTGCTTGTATCCGCTCCCATCCTAGTTGCCCCGAAATGGGATCAAGAATTTGAGCTCATGTGTGATGCGAGTGACACCGCGGTTGGTGCGGTCCTCGGTCAAAAAATCGACAAAATCTTCAAGCCTATTGCGTATGCTAGTCACACCTTGAATCAGCCAACAGAACTACACCACCACCGAAAAAGAGCTTTTAGCGCTTGTCTTTGCGTTCGATAAGTTTCGGTATCATCTCGTAGGTTCTCGGGTAGTTGTCCACATGGATCATGCCGCTTTGCGTTATCTCTTTGCCAAGCAAGATGCCAAGCCCCACCTCTTGAGGTGGATCTTGCTCTTGCAAGAGTTTGATTTAGAGATCTGAGATAGGAAAGGTTGTGAGAGCGTCGTGAGCCGACCACTTAAGTCGTATGGAGCTTAGTGAGGAGTTGATTAAGGCACAAAGGGAGATAAATGACTCTTTCCTCACGAGCAACTATATGAACTTGACACCCTTCTTCCGGCTAAAAAGGAAACTTTCTAAAAGTCGGTAAGGAAGGTAGTCCTTGGTTCGCTCCTTTTGTCAACTACCACGAGTGCGGTTTTGTAGATCCCGACCTTGACTCGAACCAAAGGCGTAAATTCCTTAGTGAGGTTGGTAAGTATGTGTGGGAAGATCCTTGTCTATATAGGTTGTGTTCGGATGGTATTTTGAGGAGATGCATTCCAGAAAGTGAAATTTTGAGTGCTCTCTCGTTTTGTCACGACAAAGAGGCCGGAGGCCATTTCTCGGGGCAAAGAACCGCTTTGAAAGTGTTGCAAAGTGGGCTCTATTGTCCCACTCTATTCCGAGACGCACATGCTTACGTGAAGTCTTGTGACACTTGTCAAAGGTCCGGTCGTATATCAAGAAGGAGTGAGATGCCTCAGAAGCCGATCATAGTGTGTGAGATTTTTGACGTGTGGGGCATTGACTTCATGGGCCCCTATCCCTCTTCGTGTGGTAACAAGTACATCCTAGTCGCGTGTGATTATGTGTCCAAATAGGTCAAAGCCTTAGCTTCACCCACCAATGATAGGAATGTTGTTATCCGGTTTCTTAGAAAGAACATCTTTTGTCGGTTTGGGGTGCCACGTGCCATAATCAGTGATAACGGAAGTCATTTTGCCAACAATCTGTTTAATAAAATTTTAGAGAAGTATGGTGTGAAACACAAGTTAGGTACCGCTTACCATCCCCAAACGAGTGGTCAAGTTGAAGTCACGAATAGGGGTATTAAGCGTATCTTAGAGGACGGTGAACACGAATGTCAAGAGTTGGTCTTTAAAGCTAGATGATGCTTTGTGGGCCCATAGGACAGCCTTTAAGACACCCCAGGCTTGTGCACCTTACATGATAGTCTATGGCAAATCTTGTCATCTTCCGTAGAGATCGAGCACAAAGCTTATTGGGCCATCAAAATGCTAAACCTCGATGATACCTTAATTGGTGAGAAACGATGGCCCAATTGAATGAACTAGATGAGTTCCGCCTTTGTGCTTATGACCTTTCCACGAAATATAAGGAAAAGACTAAGTTACTCCATGATAAGTTGATTAAACCTCGTGTTTTCAATGAGGGTGACGAAGTCTTATTCTACAATACTCGTTTGCATCTGTTCCAAGGGAAGTTGAAGTCTAGGTGGTCCGGTCCCTATGTTGTGTCAAAAGTCTACCCGTCCGGTGCTATTGAAATCACCCATCCTAAGTTTGGCACATTTACCACTAATGGCTTGCGGTTGAAAAGGTATGAACGGTTGCCCTACGATGAAGCACTAGAAATAGTGCATCTTGAAGACCCCGTACCTTGTGATGAATCTTGTAAGTCTTGTCATGGACTTTAAACCTTGACTCGTATAATTCTGAATCCATCTTTCCATCTTTCTACCCTTTTCGCCTTGTGCCAGCGGTATAACTTTGAAAAAGTTGGCACCGTATAATCCATCCTGTCGAGCCAACGACGTAAAACAAAGGCGCTTGAGGGGAGGCAACCCACCATTTCGTAGTTTGTTGAGTTAGTTTGGTGTTTCTAGAGGTCTCGGGGTGGTTAGAATCAAGTGTGGGGTAGAAATCTTTAGTTTTCCTAGTTTCTGGTCCAAACACGCGTTCCAGCCCTTCCAAACGTGCGTTTACAGTTTTTTTAGCCAAACGCGCGTTTAGAACCATTTCAAACGCGCGTTTGAGGCCTAAACTTTCTGTTCTTGTTTTCTCGTCTCAAACGCACGTTTCACCTATCAAACGCGCGTTTGGACATGCGAAACGCGCGTTCCACTCATTCCAAACGCGAGTTTGAGTTCATCACCTTTAAATACCCTGCTGCATCAAACCGGTGTTCAGAACGGATTTTCTTCAACCCTAGCAGTGTTTGGCGGCCGTTCCTACCTCTCTCACTCGAAATTCTTCATTTCTCACCCGTTTTTGGCGATTCAAAGCCCAATCAACACCTCTCGATCCCTTCTTTTGATTTCAACAAGCCATTCCAACAACAAATCCCCCAAATCCTCGATTTGATCGGCATTTTTTGGCGGTTTTTCACCGAAGTCGAATTTGCTCAATTTCGACGTTTCGAGGCTCGTTCTTTCGCTCCAAATCGTTCTATCATCTCTCTTAAGCATAGAAAGGTATATTTCGATTTTACGTTTAAGTTTCGGTTAGGGTTAGTTTTGGCCTATTTTGGTTTAACGCCCCTTTCGTTATTTATTGTTTATTGATGATTATATCCTGTTTCTGTTTGTTTTGTTTGTTTTGTTGTTCGATGGTGAATGGTGTGGCTTTTGTGGGGGTGTTTTGTTGTGGATGGTTGGTTTGTTTGAAATCCCGGTTGGATGATAACCGGGTCATTTTTGTTGTTGATATTGGTTGTGGGATGTTGTTTGGATGATTTTCAGTGAGAATGAAGGAAACTAAACGAAAGGAAACCGAGGGTAAGGGTAAGGGAAAGCAACCCGTGACAAGGAAAGCCCCCAAAAAACAGAAAACCTTAGTTTCTCCTCGGGTACCTACGGGTGGTATTCGAATTGGTGGTAGAGTTGAGAGTAGAAATCCTCGAGCCCTTAGGCCAGCGGGACAGTTGAGAGATGAGACGTCTGACGAAGATTTTGAGCCTGATACCGAGGGGAGGAATACGAGTAGTGACAGTGAGGAGACGACAGACCTTGAGAGCGATGTGCCTTTGGCACATTTGCAAGCCAAGAAAGTAACAACACCCGTTTCCCCTCCTCCACAATCTACCCCCCCACAAAGTGCCCCCGAGCAAAACCCTCCTCTAGCCCCCCTCCTGATGATATTATTCCTTTTGAGCAGCGTTTTAACTCACCGGTTGCCTTGTCTAACTATAATGAGTATATCGCTGTGAAAAAAATGTGTTATGAGAGGGGGCTGGACCTCAAAGTTGTGCCTCAACCCTTCATTGATAACTTGAGGAAGAGAGGGTGGAACAATCTGATTTATGAGCCTGAGGGGCATCTGAATTTGTCAATAGTCCGGGAATGGTATGCAAATTTCAGTGTGGCTAATCTGGAATCCGGGTTTATCAAAGTTAGAGGGGTTAATGTCCCGTGGTCCGCCAAAGCTATCAATGACTATTATCGAATACCGGATTTCGAGGGGCAGGATTATATTGGTTGGTTTGCGGCAAGGTCACATTGGGATACTAACGACAACCTAGATCCATTAGAGGAGATGAGGAAAGCAATCAACCCCGACTTACCGTGGATTTCAAAAGGTAGCAATGTGAGGAGTCGGTTGGTGGCGGCGACTTGGCGGATGATTGGAAAGTGAAAGCAAAGTTTTCTCAGAACCGTCTACTACCGAAGGACAACATCACGCACTTACATATTAAGGATTTGCAACTGTTATATGCTCTGCACTATAATCTGAAGGTAGACGTCGGGAAAACCATCTTTGAGGAATTTAGAGAAAATCAAAAGGTTAAGCGTCGGATGATTATGTGCCCTTATCTTATCCATGGCTTGTGCACGGGAGCGTTGGTAAAAGAGTATCCTGATGATCAAATCCTAAGGAAGAAGAACCTCCCCGTGATGCCTAAGCCATTCAATGCCCGCACCACTTCCAGACCTCCTAGGCCCACCCCTCACCCTATTCACACCGTTCTCCGCCCCACTGCCCCTACTACCTCCACCACACTCCCTATACCGCCTCCATCTACTACTGGACCTACCACCGCTCCTATACCTCCACCTCTCATTACCACCATTACCACCACTACTTTACCCCCACCGCCTCCCTCTACTACTGGACCTTCCACCACTCCTACACCTCCACCTCCTATACCCACTACCGGGGGGCCATGGCTAAGTGAGGCGGGGGCTTTGATTGCACACAAGTAGAGATTGGATGGATAGTCGAGGTGACACCGAGCGGCATTGTGGAGAATCGGCGGGTATTGGCTCGGGAGAAGCGAGTTGAGCTTCTGAGTTGGACCTAGATATTGCACCGTTTCAAATTATACCACAGAGATCGAGGCGATTTGTGGAGAGGTCACAGAGGAGATGTTTGTTGATGATCCAGATGAGGGGTTTGATGACATTGCTGTGGACGATCTGATGAGCACAGATGCAGCTGGGACAGAGGCAGTGAGGACAGGTGTTGCAGGACCTACACAGACTGAGAGTGCAGCTGTTGTGGTTGCACCAACATCAGGCACACCAGATCCCACTATTGACGTACAGGGACATGTAGCAGACTAGCATGTTTTCTCATGCGATTCTTATTGTATTTACCTACTAGTCTGTCTCTTTTATACTTTGACACTTCACTTACTTTAGGCGTTCTTTCATCATACTTTGGACACACTTCACTTTTTCATGCACGTGCACTTATTTTTGAGCCCACGAGGCCTCGCTTGACCGTGTATGTTTCCCTTTTATTGATTGATCTTGTGGGATGACGAGGATGTTTTTAGTAGCTTATATTTAATGCATGGATGTTCTGCACCTTATTTTGATCGATTGTATCCTTCCATTGCATATCCCGTATTTCCCCCCTCCTTATGCTTTGATCTCGTCATTGTGGCTTAGACTCGTTATTTTATGTACTCGCTTACCCTATTGCCTGCTTTTTAGTATGCGGATTATGTCCCGTGCATGCTGTTTGTCTTTGTTTCGCATTGATCTCGCTCTAGGTTACGGGATGGATTCATACGAGGTTATCACGAGTTTCGAGTCACGGTTGCGCCCTTCTGCCGTGTCTTTTGGTCCAACAGCTAAGTCTTTTACGCTTCTTATCTCTCACACACTGAGGACAGTGTTTCGTTTAAGTGTGGGGTGGGGGACTTAGCCGTTTTATTGTTTTTATTGTTGAATGTGCAATACGTGTGGTATACTTAGCCTATGATCGGGCTTGAGTCGATTTTTGGGTGATTTTAAAATTTTTCAAGGGTTCCCGACACTGTGTTGTTTGTGCTATGTATATAGTCGAGTGGTGGCTATCTTAGTAGGGCCCCGAACGTATGCACTTCGGTTTGATATTGTCTTGAAAATGGAGTTTATTATTTTCACGAAAGCTACACTTTGTGCACAATTTGATTACTACCACCTCTCGTACCACTAGTCTCAAGGCGAAATAGAAAGGTTTACCTAAGTAGGACACGGGATGACGGTCATGGCGTCTCTTTGACCCTACCAAAGCCAAATAAGCCTAATCCCCAACATTAGACCTTCGTAGCCCCTCTCAGCCTTGATAGAATGGTCTGACCACCATTCGTTTTATAGCCGTTTTGTTACTTAGTCAGAAACCTACCTTAAGCTTTATTTATGGTCACATTCCCTTCATTCATACCCTACGAGTGGACCTAGTCTTTTGTTAGGCCACACTTGCTAAGGCAAGTGGGGGGGAAATGATGTTTTGATGGTTGGTGTTTCCTAGTTTGGAGCTATAAGGAGAAGAGGAGCTCATTTGGGCTTAGTGTTTGGGTTTGGCACAAAAAGAAAAGAAAAATCTGTAAAATTTCTTCTCTACAAAAAAAAAAAAGAAAAGAAAAGAAAAGAGAGAACTTGATCAATCAAAGTTCAAAATAAATTAGAAAGTCCTCAATGAATAAAAGTTTGGTGTATATAAATAAAAGGGTTGGAATCAAAGGAATGAGCTCGGAAGTGATTTTTATGATGTTAGGGGTTGGGATAGTGAGATAGGTGCTAATGTATTCGATCTCGCCTCATGACACTTGAAACATAGTTGAATGTGGCAATGAGTTCGGGTATGTTAGTATTCTATGGTTCCCAAAGTGTTTAAACTAATCAAAAAGGAGTTTGGGTGGTTTGTATGGTAGAGATAAGGTGGTACACTTGTTGATTAGGTTCACTCGTATTTCTTTTCCTCCAGTTCCCAAAATATCCTTTTCGATTAACCGGAATTACCCTAGCCTAACGTTATAACCCTTCAAGTCCTACCCGATTGTGTCCAAACTTAGTGACCTTGATTAGTGGAGAGGGTGGTTGGTATGAGATGGTTGGTAGGCTTTTGGTCGGGATTCAAGCCCGACAATCTTTTTGAACACGTTGATGTAGCTTTACACCACACACACTCTATTTTCTTGATAATGTAATAACCGGTGTGTATATGTTCGTGTTTCTTACTTTGTGGTTACCTCGAGGATGTGGACAGTAGCACCTATGTCACAATGTTGAATCCTTGGTTTGTTTTAAAGCGCCTAGTTTGCTCGAGAGGCGAGCAAAGGCTAAGTGTGGGGTGGTTGATGGGAGTCAACTTTACGTGACTCGGTGCATTAATCACCCCGTTTATCACACTTTCAAAGACAATTTTGGGTAAATTAGACCATTTACGGGGTGATATCGTGAGCTTATGGCACGGGGAACGAATCCATTACTTTGATGAATTCATACCCCTTTTTTGTTGATGTTAACCCCATTCCCGAGCACTTTTACCCTCTGGAATTGTTTGGATGTTGTGTTGGTTTATGATATTGAAGGGTATTGGTGTCTCGAGGACTCGGAAGGTGACGATTTGTGGTGAAAAAGCATGACCGAGGCAAGACGAGGGGCTAAAAAGGAAAAAAGTGAAGATTTGGGGAAACAGGGGTTCAAACGCACGTTGGAATCCCCCAAACGCGCGTTCCAGCCCTTTAAACGCGCGTTTAAATCCCTAAACGCGCGTTCCAGAAGTTCAGACCAGATTCAGAGTTGAAGCCCTCTAAACGCACGTTTGGGAACCAGGCCAAACGTGCGTTCCAAGATCCTAAACGCGTTTTAACTTCCAAACGCGCGCGTTCGGATGAAAGAACAGTCAAGTCCCCGCGCTTGAATCTATGTGTAGCACGCGTTCCATCCAAGCGAGACGCACGTTTGAAGATCCCAAACGCGCGTTTGGACCATTTTTGCAGCAGATTTCCCCTTCACCTATAAATACCCCCCTTAGACATTTTCTTAGATATCAAGCTTTTCTTAGCAAAACTCTACCCATTTATTGCTCGAATTTTGTAATAGCTTAGAATACTCTCTCTTAGTGTAAATCAACAACATCTTAGCTTAATCTTTCTATTTCTTAGCTTAGATTTTCATTCCAAACACTAAGAGACCACCTTTTAATTACTTCTTTATTTTGTACTTTTTGGATCTCAACTCAATTTACGCAATTTAATGGTATATTTCTCTTCTCTTCTACTTGTTATGGCTCTTATTTTCTTGTTTTGTGCATGTTTTGATTAGTATAATGAGTAGCTAATCCTTTTCATAGTCGAATCATGTGAAATTTGGTGAAATCACCCTTTGGGTGATGAAATTGGGAGTGGGTAGTGCTTTTATCATTATATCTTGCTTGTTTCATGTCTTAGAACTTGTTATAATGATTTGGGCTAGATTGATCACCTAGGTCAAAAATCACACACATCAATCTTGAGAGTTGTTAGAGAGAGGGGTGTGGGAAAAGGGTTCTAGGATCGCATTGTAGTGCGAGGTTACTCGTTTTTAACGTTTAAGCGGCTCGTGCATAAATTGTCTTGTGAATAAACCTCTCTTAGGAAGGTTAGTTGACTAGGCTTAAGGTGTTGGGGAAGAGTTGTTCGAGAACCTAGCACCGGGATTAGGAGTTCGTACCCGTGGAATTGAATGTAAGAGTTCGTTTGTTTAATGCACACTCCCGGTTTGTCATTCCTTGGGGTGAAACTAGCTATTTTGATCATGATTCGGCTATGTCCCTTAATCAATCTTTACAACCTAGTAGTTCAATCTTCTTTCTTTCTTTACATCTTTAGACTCGTTAGTTAGAATCACTAGTGTCGTTGTTTAACAAAACCTTAGAACTTTGATCACCTAGACTAAGCAATACGTTCACTTTGGTACTTGCAAGCACGATTCCTTTGGGTTCGACCTCGTACTCCTGTAGCTATTCTAGCAATCGACCCGGCACACTGCCGGTTAGAGAGTTAGTTTACCCACGGTTTCGAGTCTTTATAAATTGTTTTTGTTGGGTGGATTTTAGCTCAATCAAGATGTAGAAGAGCCAGAAGACAGTGAAAGGATCGACGGCGAAGAGGATGAAGATGAAGATGATGGTATGGCAAATTTGCTGCCTTTTGTGGTGTACATGGTATTACTGTTGTTATTTTCTGCCGATGGGGTGGGTCAGCTTTTCGCGCTAGGGAATTCTTTTATTTTATGTGATTTTTTTTATGATTGGTCTTAGTATATACAGAGGCCCTAGGATTATTTCGACGTGGTAAGTATTTTTATACCTTGGCTTCTTGCTTTTCATAACCTCTCTATATTCTGGAAACATGGGTTGGTAGACCTGCTATTCTTTTGGGTTTTTTTTGTGGGCTCAACAGATTGCTCGATAATCCCGTGCATTGTTCGATACCCGTCAAATTACTGTTGTTATTCAAAGTTTAAATCCCTACCGTGCTCAATATTATGTACTTTTCAACAGTGATTTCTCCTTAACTTCACAAACCCGCCGATGAATCAACTTTGCTGTTATTCTGGCACACATGGTTACTCAACAAAAGGTATGTAATTGTTGAATCATCTGATCATTCTTTACTACTGCTTAATTGGAAATCGATTAGGATTATAGTAGCAGAACACATTCATAATTTCGGAGCATCAATTTACTAATTCTCAAATGTTACATCTTTCTTTCTCCTTTTAGAATATCAAAGATATGGGTTTTGATATTCCCACTTCATCATTCACGAATCTTATTTTTCTGCGGTTAATCTCGAGAAATGGCAATTTTCCCTGTACACTTATCGATTTTAAGCGACTGATTTCCTTCCAATTAAGTAATATATGTTCAAAATATTTATACTGTTGTAGATATAAATCCTTAGTCTTCCAATTGTTCCGTGAAATCCAAAATTTTGATTTTCTTTTGGGTTATGGGGGAGGCCGGCGTGAAGTTGGATATGGTGGAGGAAACTTTGGTCGTTCACAATCCTTTCTTTCCGTCGCGTCTGTGAGATTTTGTTTTTTTTCTAATCTTATTTGGACATTACTAATATGTTGTTATGGTTTGACTTATGTTTCTTATGTTTGTTATAATTTGTTTGTGGATGGGTAATATAACCAAATGCAGGTATATTGTTAAATAAATTAACAGAAATTTAATCGTTAGGAAATCATGTAGAAAAAATAGTTGAAGAATGTTTTTGTTGGGCTTTTCATGTTATGTGCTATGCTGGTATGGATATTCACTTACGGGTTCCCACCTGCAACATCCAAATGTTTTATTTATTGTGAGGTTCACTTTGAAACTCTCCTCCAATTTAGTCTCCAGATTATCATTGAACAACTTCTCTGCATCATATTTCTTTGTTTGATCGGTTTCTCTTTGTTTTCGGTTTCTCTGCAGCATAATTATTTGCATGATCGGTTTCACTTTGTTTTCAGTTAGGTTTTGGATGGTAAAATTTTATTTATTTTTTGTCTTACCGGTTAATCTATTGCTATTTCTCAGGAATTTTAGAAAATCAAGAGTCTTAGTCTAATGATATGCTCCAGCTATTGCTCTTGATATTTATGCTTTCATTTATCTATTAAAATCTGAATAAAACCCAGGATCCGCAGCATGTTAACATGCAAAATTTGATAATTGGGATGGCAATTTGGTTCAATTGTTTTTGTACGGAGATGATCTCATGGCGGTGTGAATGTGACAACAATGCATGGCAAGTTAAAGTGCCAGCGTTTTGTTGAGGTTTAGGAGTGTGTGGATCAATCATTGTCTTCTTCAATTTCTTACACTGCTTATTTAATTTCTTGCTCACTCATAAAACGTATATTTTTTGGCATATTTAATGTCACTTGGTTATCATTTTCTTCCATTTATCGCAACCATCAAAGCTATATAGAAGTTTTTCTTTGTTTTTTGGCATGTTTTATGAAGCATGGTTATTTCTTTTTTAAATATTGATCCTTTCAGAATCTGAGTCAGCCTCGCTTTACTTGTAAGTATTCTTCATCTTTATAAATTTCTGTCTGTTTATCTTGAGTTGATTCTTGCTGACTTAACATGTTTTCTTTTGTTTAATGGTGATATATGAGGAAGATGATAAAATTCCAGACTTTATTTTTGAATTTGTTGTGCCAACAGTCCAAGATCATCACAGATGCGGTAAAAAGCAACAACATGGTAAATTGGTGTGCTATTCAGTAGCATAATTTGTTCTCACCTTTTTACCCACTTTCATTCAGTTTATTGTTAAAAGAAAAAACTTTGTAGTAATTCATTTTCAACACATTTTTCGCCTCATGGTCAATTGGTATGCTCTTTGACCTTATTTGATTCTTTAATGTTATCGTTTATACTTCTACTAGCTTTCAAAGTTTCATGCAGGGTAGCATGTGTGATACTAAAAGTTTTCTACATTACAATCTATTCCCTTGAGTTTGGTAATCCTGCTGGAGTTTGTAATGAAAAGAATCTCAGGAAAACGTATGACGGGCCAAAACAAGTTTAATAAAGGTAGATACAGTTCTTTGATGCTTTCTACCAACCGATTTTGTTTCTTGGTCGTTTAAATTTTTATGTTCGTACTAATTAAAACCGTTCATATTTATTTTCTTTCCACATCATCCTTTTCGGGAATGTTATTCTATTTGAATGACATTGTAACGTCTTCATATTATTTTTTTGAAATTTTATCATTTCAGGAACATCATAATTGTTTTACAATAAATTCAATAAAGAGGATGAATAAATTAACAGAAATTTAATCGTTAGGAAATCATGTAGAAAAAATAGTTGAAGAATGTTTTTGTTGGGATTTTCATGTTATGTGCTATGCTGGTATGGATATTCAGTTACGGGTTCCGACCTGCAACATCCAAATGTTTTATTTATTGTGAGGTTCACTTTGAAACTCTCCTCCAATTTAGTCTCCAGATTATCACTGAACAACTTCTCTGCATCATATTTCTTTGTTTGATCGGTTTCTCTTTGTTTTCAGTTTCTCTGCAGCATAATTATTTGCATGATCGGTTTCTCTTTGTTTTCAGTTAGGTTTTGGATGGTAAATTTTTATTTATTTTTTGTCTTACCAGTTAATCTATTGCCATTTCTCAGGAATTTTAGAAAATCAAGAGTCTTATTCTAATGATATGCTCCAGCTATTGCTCTTGATATTTATGCATTCATTTATCTATTAAAATCTGAATAAAACCCAGGATCCGCAGTATGTTAACAAGCTAAATTCGATAATTGGGATGGCAATTTGGTTCAATCATTTTTGTACGGAGGTGATCTCATGGCGGTGTGAATGTGACAACAATGCCTGGCAAGTTAAAGTGCCTGCGTTTTGTTGAGGTTTAGGAGTGTGTGGATCAATCATTGTCTTCTTCAATTTCTTAGTTACTGCTTATTTCTTGCTCACTCATAAAACGTATATTTTTTGGCATATTTAATGTTACTTGGTTATCATTTTCTTCCATTTGTCGCAACCATCAAAGCTATATAGAAGTTTTTCTTCGTTTTTTTGGCATGTTTTATGAAGCATGGTTATTTCTTCTTTAAATATTGATCCTTTCAGAATCTGAATCAACCTCGCTTTACCTGTAAGTATTCTTCATCTTTATAAATTTCTATCTGTTTATCTTGAGTTGATTCTTGCTGACTTAATGTCTCGGATTTTATCAATGAGAAATAACAAGTAATAAATTATAAATCCGGTATACCCAAGTGCGAGGATCGTAGTATAGAGGTTAATACCGGAGTCGATCCATGAGGAATCGAGGTTGGTCTAGTTCTTAATTTTTCAAAAGTTTGTCACGGAAAATAAAACAAAACAGTAATTAAAAGCGAAAACAATAAAGCCCTGAATGAGAGGTTGTCAATCCAAAGCGGGAAAGATAATTACGAACAAAGTTATTTCTACTTTATAACTAAAACTACAATTTCTACGATTACTACGATGAAGGCGAAAGCAAAGGCAAAGACAACGATTTCTTTTCAATTAATTTAACAACGAACAAGCAATGATCCACCGATTCCACAACACTCAATTTCTTCTCTGGATTATCTTGTAGTGATTTAACGAAAATTGTGATTCACCCATCAAAGGTATGAATTTCTACTTTCGTAGATAATTCGCCTATCAATCTTTTATCTTTCGATCTTAAAGATTAACGCTTTCATAACAAAGGTGTGAAATCTCTCAATTTCGTAATCTAGATATTCAACCTAACAACTCTCGTTATTTTTAGGTTAAAAATCTAATCTTTACTACGGTGATCTAAGTTTAACTACGACTCTCGTCAAACGTTAAACATCAAACAGCAACCATCTCTCGATATAAATTGCATAACAACAATCAAAACATAGAAAAGATACAACTTTTATTAAAACTTACAAGATAATCCAAATTCGAAATCGAGATGTTGCTAAGAATCGGCTTCACAAGGCTCGTTCCAACGTGCTTTAGCTACTCATCATCGTTTTATTACAACATTATTTAAACATACAAGCATATACATATACATACATAGACATATGCATACATATATGGCTCAAAACTAAAAAGAAAGAAGAAAGAAGCTTGTATGTATGCTTACATATAGATATACATAGACATATATGTATATATACATACACACATCTTCAATTCTTCAACAAAATGATAGAAAAAAGTGGAGAAACTACATGGAGAAAGGGATGGCCATGGAGGCCAAGGAAGGGGCGGCCAAGCCTCTTTTAGGTGAATGGTTGAGTTCTCTTTTGTGGTGATGGAGGTGTGTATATATAATATCTTGTATAATGAAGGGTGTAAAAGGGAGGCTTCATTTGAGGGAGGCTAGGAGGTTGTTATGGAGGCTTGGGAGTCATGATGAGTTTGTTATGGAGGCTTGGAGTGAGGTTTGGAGTTTGTTAGGAATCATTATTACACTCCACATGCACCATTTGATACAAAAATATATCTTGGTTCGTCCGTTTTTCCGCTGTTCGGAAAAAATTCATAACTTGAGTTGTAGACCTCCGATTGATGTGATTCAAAATGCGTTGGAAAGCTCATTTCAGTATCTACAACTTTCATCAAGACCTCGTCCCCTGAAAATGCCTCTATGTCGGGTCAAATTTCCATCGAAAACAGGTTACGGTAGAAGTGCGTTGGAAAATATTGATCCGTTGATCTCAGAACTCGTGGCATCTTCTTCAAAATGCAAGTTTGTTACAAGCATGTGGATATAATGATGAGTTTGCATGTGAAAGTGGTGAGTCATGCAAAAGTTTGTTACAAAATCATCATTGGAGCCGATTTGAATCAAGCTTTCTTGATCAGGCAAAATTTCGTCTCGTGATTCGATCTTGATTCCGTTTCATGATAAATCTTATCTTTTTTCACGAACACAAAGAAATGAACATGAGTAAATCTGAAAACAAAAGTTTTAACAAGACAATATTTGTCTTGTGGATACATTTTTTATCTTGATATATATTTTATAGGTTTTGATAGATAATCATACATAAATACTAAACGTAAATTCTACATGACACTCACGGCTACTAAACCGATACAAAACTAGTAAAAACATAATATTTTATATAATAAGTACTACTTATGCATTTAGATAAATCTAAGGAATTAATGACTTGAAATAATATAATAATGCTCAAAATCTGAACTTTATCTTCTTTTAATCATCTTTTAGATCGAAAATATGCATCTACAAGACATCAAAACATTGCAAAGTGTAATCACATTCATAAAGATAAGAAATCAACAATAAAAACACATAATTCAACCAACTTTGCAAATAAATCATTTAAAACCCCACTTGCTCAATAAACCGATTAAACGCTCATTTTCTATGCAAATTATATAAATGTGGAGGAAATCATTATAAAATATATCATTAGAAATCGTATAAAATCACCCTTAACACTTAACATGTTTTCTTTTGTTTAATGGTGATATATGAGGAAGATGATAAAATTCCAGACTTTATTTTTGAATTTGTTGTGCCAACAGTCCAAGATCATCACAGACGCGGTAAAAAGCAACAACTTGGTAAATTGGTATGCTATTCAGTAGCATAATTTGTTCTCACCTTTTTACCCTCTTTCATTCAGTTTATTGTTAAAAGAAAAAAATTGCAGTAATTCATTTTCCACACATTTTTCGCCTCATGGTCAATTGGTATGCTCTTTGACCTTATTTGATTCTTTAATGTTATCGCTTATACTTTCTACTAGCTTTCAAAGTTTCATGCAGGGTAGCATGTGTGATGCTAAAAGTTTTCTACATTACAATCTATTCCCTTGAGTTTGGTAATCCTGCTGGAGTTTGTACTGAAAAGAATCTCAGGAAAACGTATGACTGGCCAAAACAAGTTTAATCAAGGTATATACAGTTCTTTGATGCTTTCTACCTACCGATTTTGTTTCATGGACGTTTAATTTTTTATGTTCGTACTAATTAAAACCGTTCATATTTATTTTCTTTCCACATCATCCTTTTCGGGAATGTTATTCTATTTGAATGATATTGTAACGTCTGCATATTATTTTTTTTTGAAATTTTATCATTTCAGGAACATCACAATTGTTTTACAATTAATTCAAAATCATCACTCCGTTGCTCTAGATATTGGATACATTTTTTGTTGTCATTTGATTTACTGGATTTTATTTGAATTGGAACTCTATTCTATTCATTGTTGCTTATTCCGCGGTTGGTGTGGCATTATTTTTGTGGTGGAATTGAAGTCAGAAGGATAGAGTGATGGTTCGACTTTTGATTTCACTTGCTCATTGTCCGGGGTATTTTACATGAGTTTCTTATCCTCTTCTGCTATCTTGGGTGTGGTTGTTTTGCAGGTGTTTCGGGGTGTCGGCATTGCTGCTATTCCTTTAACGTTGCCTTTTTTTCTAGGTTGCCATGATCATCTCATTTCTGACACAATAAGTTATGTTACCGAAGGAGTTCACTCTTTGAAGTTTTGATAATTCACATGTTATGTTATCGATGGAGCTCACTCTTGAAAGTTCTGATAATTCACCACATCCATTTGTTACGTTATAAAACCTTTTTTTCAACAGAACTTCTTATGACTAATATTTCCAACATATATATATATATATATATATATATATATATATATATATATATATATATATATATATATATATATTAATATTTAGTAATACTATTAATTAAATTGTACAATCCAAATAAATCTTATACACAATAACATATGCGCCCCTATTTTTGGCATTCGGAACATTTTTTAATTAATAAATATAATTAATATCTTGATTTACATTTATTCATAATAAATAAATACCACCATATTAATTTACCACAATAACATTTATAGTCTTGAGATAAACTTTCCTTATTTGGTCATCAACTATAACCGTATTTTGATCCGGCTAGATGTTCCTATGTGTGTGACCCGATAGGCTTCCGAATATGTTGTCCGTAGACACAAAGTGCAAATTACGAAAATGCCCTTCATGCCTAACGATCATGGGATAGCATCTAGCAACACACTGTGACCCCCAATCATCGGAAGAGTCAAATGCAATGACTACTACCTTTCATGTGAAAGCAGATTTACCATGTAAATTACAATTTATCATTTGTAATAATATACATACGTCGACGCGTCAGTGTCAAACATTAACGACCGTATCTTATAATCTGGATATCATGCTCTCTCGAAGTAACTCATTTACTTCCACTTTGCAAAGATTCATGAGAGTAAGATATTCCTTATAAGAAGGCAATTTCGGATATTCACCCTGCTTATAGGGTACGCGATTTCCAGAAGACCAAACATGTATACTCCGCATGCTTCAGTATCACACCAATCACTACCGCATGATCGCCCCGTGGCTAGGGGAAACCTCAATAGTGTCAAAGCATGACAATCCACACCGTGATGTCATGTAGACTCCGGTCCTAATGATAATTACACAACCGCCACATAGTGTGACACTTAACCGTGTAAGTGGGTCAGTCTAACGTATGCATTCTCTAATACATGTCCACGTACAGTCCATGTGTCTCTACACTTCGATAGACAAGAACTATCCCTGCCCTTAAAGACAGAAGACATCTAATACGTGCTAGCCTGTTCATACTATCAATGCCCTGTTTAATAGTACATTAGCCTTGAGACATTTAAGTATCAAACTTATTAAAGTGATTAGAGATCTCATCAACCATAATCGCCTATCGTGGTTTCTCTATCACAGTTTAATACTAAGGACATTATCATATAACAATTCACAATTGGTTCTTTAAAAGAACAAATATATGACAACAGAAAAACCATTTAATATATGTATAAACACAAAGAAATAGTAGAAATAATCTGACCCGGTCGGATCCGGTCCAACCCGATTGGGTTTAGGACATTATTTCAACAATCTCCCACTTGGCCTAAAACCAATCACTTGCACACACAAGACCAAGTTGAAACACAAGAATCTCATGCAATACTACTTAACTGGCATTGACCATGAGCGGATCACTATCCGTGGGGACTCGAACTATCTTCATACCATGCTCCAAATGACCAAGTCAAATGAACCGCCTCAACACACACATGAATCTCCGGCGAGACCACGGCCCTTGCTTCAAACAATGAATCCACTTACTATATCAACTATATATAGAAAAGGTGGAAGAACCATATAAGGTTCATGAATGAACCTCCTAGATCCATGTCTTTGCTCCGCTAGCCTCCAATGCCTTCTTGTGTTTTGGCTAAGTTGTAGAACTTACTGGTGACCCATAGCCAAGAACATTTCCAGCTCACTGTATCACCTAATCAAAGTGAATGCAAACCCAGACTGTAGCTCCCACTCGCCTTCATAAGACTTAGGATATACGTCTGTATACCTACGTTTATTTATTTCCAAGTTTCAATAAACTAGTAACTTTTCCTTAACTTGTTTAAGGATAATCTCGACATTCACCATATTTAATTTTATACTTGCTCATGACTATTCATGGACTATGAACATCTGGCATTACATTTATGATGGTTCCTATCACAATAGCAAAGGTGTTGGTCCCTTGAAAAGGCTTTGGTTAAGTTTAGAGGCGGGGGGGAGGGGGGTGAATAAACTTAACACTTAAAACTTTTGGAGTTAACAAACTCAAGAACTTCTCACTTGACTCTGGCGATATTTTGATAGTCTGTTGACCCTCGACACTGCTAACCTTCAAAGATCTGCGACAATTGATCTTACTGAATTTGTGCAGCGGAATTATATCAAAAATTAAGCCTTATTACTTGTTAAATATGATACTAAGTATTAGATACTCAGTAGTGTTTGTGTGTGATTTCAATTTGCTAGATTCAGTAAGGTGATGTGCTTGATAAACTAAATGCAGAATATAAGTGCAGAAAGTAAGTAGGCAGATTTTATAGTGTTTCCAGGTGGTGTAATCCTGTCAGTCCACTCTTCACCTGTGATGTTGGAGGTAATTCACTAGAGATCTTTGATGTAGCTGTTACAAAGATTCCTATGTTGCTTGTCCTTCACCAATAGCTATGGCTTCACAAACTGAAAACTAGGAACATGTAGGATTGCTGCTCCAAAGTCTTCCACTGGTCCTTGAAGGGTAGGATTGCCTCTTCACCAGCTCCACCACAAACAATAGTCTTTCACACCCAACAGATGCTTCACTGTCCTCAGTAGATTCTTGTAAAAGAAAGATGGAATCAAATAAATGATTCAGTTGCAGTAGCTTGATCAGGATGATATGATCAGCAGCTTGCAGTCTTCAAGTGTGTAAACTTGATGTAGCTTGAATGAAGATTACACTTGAAGATTTTCTCTGGATCAGTAGCTTTAAGCTCAGTAAGTTCAGCAGGGTGCTTTTCTTGATTTAATTCTGAATGCTCAAGACAGATTCTCAATTTTCATCATCTTTATCTGAATTAGGATTCCTCTATTTATAGGTAGGAGTCCATGTGACTTGTATTTGAAATTCAAATATAGCCGTTCCATATTTTGTCGCATTTGACTTGCTTTCTGTCACTATTCATAGGACTGACAGTGTCAGATTCCTTTTTGACAGTGTACAGTCTGCCCATCTTTGACTTGTATCCATTGGATAAAATCCTGAATCATCCCAACATCCTTTTAATCTCTACCATTGATTTGTTTGATAAATCAGAGGTAGTTAGCTGTCCTTATCCTTGTTTTCTTCCAATGTAATCTTGAATAAACCGAGGTATATATATCAATGAGTTCATCGATCTGTTGAGATACCTATCATCTATTTGAACTACTATTTCTTTGTGTTTAAAATACAATGCAAAGACGAGACTTCTTTTATCTAACTTTTATTTATGAAGTTAGATTACACCTTTTTGCAAATAACTAAGTTCCAATCACCATCCAACTTAAGGAACTTAGACCTTGTACACAAGGTATATGTAATCAGTTTAGGTCATCACAGACTTCCCTAAATTCTGATTCCATATCCTTGTCTTTAATTAAGTTTGATCCCTTAGCCTTCATTAACTAAGTTTGACCCCTCAACCTTCAGTCTTCAGCAGGTTCCTGATAAGTCTACTGACCTAACTACCCTACTTATCTAGACTAGTCTGCTGATATAAATCAGCTGACCTTTACAGTGCTTGTTTGATCAAACCTATACAAAGATCAAACTCTAATAAACCTATACATTTGATCTAGACATCTTTTTTCCTTTGCATTATAACAGCTAGTTTGGCACTCATCGTTAAAACTTAGAAATAAGTCCAACAAAAGGAAACCTTCCATAAGCATCATCTTTCACATTATCTTTAGGACAAACGTCCTAACATAGATAGATCTTGAGAATACCGGCTAGCAGTATCCCCTGTCGCGATCTATGCTAAACTTCTTTTAGCATCACATCTATATAGGTAAACTTATAATCTAACAGCAGTTTAATCTATCGCTATAGATTCTTATTTCTAAAATAAGAACTACTAATCCAAGTGCTTTCGTAAAGACATTGAACTACCAAACATTAATTGACTGTGACATGGGGTGGCAATTCCTGAGAGAGATATCTAATACCTTACTCAAAAATTGTACCACACTCCCACTATCCATCTTGCACATTGGGCATATCCTTCTTTTGACTAAATCAAACTCCTTTGATTATCAAACAAAGAAATCGTCTAGAGAAACTTGTTTGAGTCCATAAATGGATCTCGTGGGCTTACATATCATGTCATCGTTTATGAACATTGGGCTTTCTGCCCAACGTCTTCAACACTATCATATAGCCATGATACGAAGTTAGAATAAACATAGTCTGAATAGAACTGGGCTCAGCCTTACAAGGACATTCCCTCTAGGTAAGACAGGACTAGGTTGAACACTGGTTGTCACTTGATGGAATCTAATTCGAGATATTATGGCTCTGGCCATATCTCTCAATCTTGCCTTTCAAACATTCCTTCATATATGTCGTGAGATATTCATTCTTCAAGATTAACATACCAAGAGCCTTTTTTCGGGCTTGAGGTTATCCACAGACTTACAGAACTTGTGTGCACCGAGCATTGTTCTACACCTCATCGCTATATGGCGTCGACTCACGTTCCGATGGTTGAATAAGTCCTTGTGGTTCTCAAACTACCTTTGAGATCTAAATCTACTCCCCTTTGTTTCTTTTGGAAGAAACACTTCCTCTAGAAGACAACATGTTTGGAGAAACATTTTGCTCCGTGCACAAGTAAATAATATCTAGTGTACTAGCTAAGATATTCCACAAAGTTGCATATGTCGTACTAGGCTCCAAGCCTTTCTGACTTTGCCTATGAAAACTTCAAATCATCGGTTAAGATATATTCGACATTATCGCCTTCCATATCTAATATGGAATTTATTCAACCTTTATTCTTTGGAACTCGGTTAAGTATAAGGGCACTATCCCGAAATGGGTAAGGGATACTTCGCATGGCTTGCATCACACCTTTATCATATAAGGTGTTGTTTCCATTTTCGGACAACTTCTGAAACACCATTCAGGAATTAATTGCTTCAATCCAATTGAAAGATTAATACCTAAGTAACTCATCAATCTCATATTCGTACTAGCTCGAACTTTTCAGGCTTTCCGAATTATGCACTTCACTGAGTACATTCAATTATTTTTAAAAATAGTTATAGAGATTAACAAACAATTATTTGTGGCATTAATTGTCACAAGCCAACAAACATCGGTATGTTTAGGCTTTAGACAATTTTTCTAGAATTTATAACCTTTTCTTAAAAGGGTATTTTAGTCATCTTTAAATAAGATACGTATTACCCATGTGATTCATACTCACATGGTTCAGACGTCATCAGAATGACATCTAATCATACGATTACCCTCCATAGAGACTATGTCTAGAACGACCACCAATGTCAAGGATAACAACCATACTAATATTTAGTTGAGATTTCATCACATATATCAACTATATAGTGACAACAATCTAGTATGTTAGATTCAGTGACCTTTCAACTTTATCGGAAAAACATTTATTCTTTACAATTTAATATGTCTACTAAATCCTAACAAGCAACTGAAAAACCGGAACACAATAACAATTATTTAGTTCCCTATCAATTTACTAAATCTAGAATATGGTAAGTGTCACAATGTTTTCTTCACCTTCCATATATGCATTTAATCTTTCAAATTTAATCACACTCGTAAGACATCATATATCTTAGAGTTGACTTTGAACTTAGATAGATTTATCTCAACTCACTTGCCTACAATAAAGACTTCAATAAGTTCTCTATTTAGCGCTTGCATACTAACTTGCTTTTTAATCCTTCAAGCACTTGTAAATATTTCTTAGTGTAGTCTTCTTAAGACTTAAGAAAGATCACAAGAGCTATGTCTTTGATTTCCTTCCATAAAAAAATCTAAAGTTTATTAAATAGTTTATTTAACCTTCTGAATCGTATTCAAAACATTAACTACTTAATTAACCTTTACGCAATGGTAGAATTAAGTCGATACTTAAATCTTTCAATTTTGAAAACAACCTTTCCAAAATTAGATGTGGTCATTCTTATCCAACGTTTGAATTAATTGTCATCATATGACTGAATGATCATATTGGATCGTATCCAATGTCATGAGCTTCCGCCTTTTATTAATAATTAAAGTCTTGACGTACTGCATCAAATATGTAGGCTCCTTGTCTCTAACTACTATAACGGGGTTGCTCGCGTCATTGCTTATTTTAAAAGGATTAGAATTTACTTAACCATTCTTGAGCACGTTCTCAAGCAGTCGTTATTTGGTTTTACTAATCGAGAAAAACATAAATATAAAGTTTGCTAAAACTACAACAAAAAACGAAAATAAAAGAGTGTTGTTGTTTATATACGCAAAATCAAAAATGGTCTTTTGATTTATGATTTTGCTCCCACTAGTCAACTACTCCCAATTGACTTTCAAGAATCTTTCAAAATTCTTTAGTGACCAAGATCTCATCTGGTTACCCCCATTCCCGACAAAGGCCGATCAACCGGAATAATTCGAAAGGTAGGTAACACTTACCAATCACATCTATATGTGACTCTTGGTGGTTGACTAGTCAACTCTTTAACAATTCACATCTTTATGTGGTAGTCAACCCCTTGTCTCTAGAATAAGACGGTCCTGACGAGGGCCAATCACCGCAATACTCTAGTCAAGTCATAACCCAATATTCGTGAGATCTCATACGATCATATCTCAATAACGACGATATACCCGTGGTAGGGAAACTCCCGACGATGGCCGATCGGTTGGATCCGAACAAGGGCTCTTCATCGTCGCTATAATATTGTGTGACAATATTTCGACTTGATTTTTGTTGTGGAAGTATTTACGTAAATTAATTCACTTAATTAATTTAATTACGTTCTCATCCAATATATCTATCTCTATAGACATACATCCTACACATTTATCTAGATCGTGCCTAGTCATGCATATATCGTATCATATAAAATAAATACAAGCACAAAATAAATAAACGCGTAAAGTAACCGGTATGATCATGGATTTTTCCTAGGTGTGGTTTTGAATACAAACTGACGAAACCGTGGGTTACAATCTAAAGGTAGCTGCAACCGCCAATAGGATCTTTAATGCTCCATTCTCCAATGGGATCTTTATTTTCTTCTTTCTTTGGATTTCATCTTCCGCTCCATTCTTGTTACATTTAATCCTATGTAATAAAATAAATACGCCCGTCGCAAACGGGGGGGAGCTAACGGGAATGGGATAAATGCAGAAATAAACTAGGTCACGTTCTTCATAACGTCCTAGGACAATTTTTAAACCAACAGAAAATTAAATTATTCACATCTATCCTATTGGTCGAGTCCATGATCAATCGGGGTCCATATAATCATACTATATCTACTATATCTAATCCATACAATAACATCTTATGAAAAAGATAAAATTAAAATTTAACTACTTGCGTCTTAATTACTCAATTAACATTAATCAATTAAATAATTTTATCTAATCAATTAACTAATTATCATTTAATTAATTAAATGATTTTAATAAAAATAAAATTAACGATTAATTTTAAACGATTTTAATTTTAATTAATAAGAACTATTCCAAAAATAAATCAAAATTAAAATTAGGTCTTTTTTGTTTCTTTCCTTTTGATTCCTAATAAAAAATAATGCCTTTGATTTCCTAAACCAAAAGGCATCTCCCTTGGCCCTTTCCAAAATCAAAATTTTTTGAAAAGGGCTAAGCTCATAAGTCTTTTCAAAATCAAATATTTTGAAAGTGCTCTGCGCTATTCCAAACAAAATATGGAAAGGCCTATATTTGGTTAATATGCTTGGCCACTTTCCAAAATCAAAATTTTGAAAGTGGTCTAGGCCTAGGTCTTTTCCCAAATCAAATCTAGGCCTATTCCAAACAAATTTTGGAAAAACCATTATTATTTTAATGACATGTGGCATCCCAATGGCCCAAACTATTTGAACCATTTGTTAGCCACATGACACAACTAAAAAAGAGGAATTACGGATCACAACTATAAACCATATAGAATCACAAAATACACAAAACAAAAGGAAAGGACCCGCCAAGCAGCATCCAGTCGACAGCCGGCCGCCGGTCGGTGGTGGTGCCGCCGCCAGTCGGCCGAGCACCACCCGATCTCCCTTTTTTTCTTTTATTCTTTTCGTGTATCGTTTTGCAAATCTAAAAATCTTTAATCTTTTAATTACGTGATTGTAACGATAAAATTAACTACTCAAATTAACATGCTTATTGTTTAAGCTCGCGGCTCAATCTCCGATACCCTTTGTTAGAAATCTACGAGGAACACAATGAATTCAAAAATTTATTTTCTATCGACCCAAGATCGACTTCGTTTAAGCAATAAACAAATAAGCTAAAGACGGTGGTTACCTTGCTTGTTCTAAAATATCGACACTTTGACCGTCTAAGGAGAGTAGCGATGCACGGAGTCGCCCAAGCGTTCGGCCTCTACCGCTAGTCCACACGAACAACCCGCCGGAATCCACCATTGGACTGCTACTAAAAAAATCCGGCTGCTTGACCGGTCTTTTCTCTCTCTCAAAACTCTCTCTATTTTTCACAAGAGCTATTGGCTCATGTAGTTGTGATGTGCAAAAGAGCTTGACACCCACCTCCTATTTATAATGGATGTGGCCCCCCAATTCAGAGTAGAGAGGAAGAAAACCTTTTACTAGTAAAATAAGGTTATTATAATTAGGTTTTTGTCCAGAAGGACAAACTAATTCATTTATCGGGCTCCAAGGAAACTAGTTATTAGAATGGACAAAACCGACGGACACTTACCAAAATACCCTTTTTTCTTTTACTGATTTATAAATATAATAAATTAAAAAAACCTATTAGTGCAGCTTTTTCTTCTTCTCCGCAGCTTCTTCTTCTTCTCTGCATCTTTTTTTTACCCATTAGACGCACAAATCCAGCCGCATCTTCTTCGTGGTGATTGGGGCCATGGAAGATGGGCCATGGAACCTCCGGCGACCATGCTTGCATCTGCGGAGCCTTGTTCAACAACCCTCATTCAACTCCGCCAAAAAAACAAAATTGATGCATTTGCATCGCAATTTCCGTCCGGTGGTTGCTCCTCCGAACCAAGCCAGTGCAGATGCGAATTTGGTGAAGCAGCGAATTTACCTTTATGTCCGACCCGATCAGCAAAGCCCTCCGGCAGAACCTTCTCGATTGAATCATCGCCTTCTTTTGGATCTTAGAACCCATATGAAATTCACCCCACTGAGTTCCAATCCGAATGCTATCTCCTCCAATTCTGTCTCATTCAAGAAGAACACGAGAAGGTTGAATCAGATTGAACGATTTGGGGATTAGGGTTTGGGGATTTTCGGCTGCAACCACTGCTCCGCCCAAGTCCAATTTCCAGCCATGAATGCAGGCTGTTTTTGTTTTTTTTTTAGGGTTGTTAATATTAATTTCTTAACGTTACTACATTTTTTGATGTACATTATCTATTTTATGGGCTGTTACTACTTGTTTATTGCCCTTTACTATATTTTACGCAGCTGTTACTATTTTGTTTTTAGTCTGTTACTACTTGTTTTTAGGATGTTACGACATTTTACGGGTCTGTTACGACTTGTTTATTGGCCGTTATTATATTTTACGGGCTGTTATTACTTATTTTAAGACTGTTACTACTTGTTTTCTAGGCTATTACTTCTTTTTCATTGGGTGGTACGATTTTTTTGAAATTTTATTACTACTTGTTTTTAATTCATATTATTTTTCATTGGATGTTACTGACATTTTATGAGTTATTACTACTTCTTCCTTGGTTCTTACTATTAAAATTATAAAAGGCATTTTGTCACTATATTAGCAATTGTCTTACTAATCTCTCGATTTTGAAATTTGTCCTTTTGGACCCATTTATCAATTTTTTTTGTCCTTCTAGCCCTTCCTCAAATATAATTGATTGATTTATCTCATTAATATTCAATATCTTATATTAAATATTTCTAACATATTGTCAATATCATATATTGACTATATTTATCTCATTACCATAAATCAATTTACACATGTGTATATATCATATATATATATATATATATATATATATATATATATATATATATATATATATATTACACAAATAAATCTATATTTATATTTAATATCCAAACATTGAAACATGATCAACTTGGCATTCACGTGTGTCAACTACACATACAAATTTCGGCGGCATATATATATATATATATATATATATATATATATATATATATATATATATATATATATATCTTATATATTAATATTTGGTAATACTATTAATTAAATTGCACAATCCAAGTGAATCTTATACACAATAATATATGCGCCCCTATAGCAAATATTTTGGCATCCGGAACATTCTTTAATTAATAAATATAATTAATATCTTGTATTCCATTTATTCATAATAAATAAAGACCAACATATTAATTTACCACTATAACATTAATAGTCTCGAGATAAACTTTCCTTATTTGGTCATCAACTATAACCGCATTTTAATCCGGCTAGATGTTCATATGTGTGTCACCCGATAGGCTTCTTAAATATGTTGGCCGTAGACACAAAGTGCAAATTATGAAAATGCCCTTCATGCCTTACGATCACGGGATAGCGTCAAGCAACACACCGTGACCCCCAATCATCGGAAGAGTCAAATGCAATGACTACTTTAATGTGAAACAGTTACCATGTAAATTACAATCCTATCGCTGTAATAATATCCATACGGTCGTACGTCGAGTGTCAAACATTAACGACCGTATCTATAATTTGGATATCATGCTCTCTCGAAGTAACTCCTTCACTTTGCAAAGATTCACGAGAGTAAGATATTCCTTATAAGAAGGTCATTTCGGATATTCTCCCTGCTGATAGAGTACGCGATTTCCAGACGACCAAACATGTATACTCCGCATGCTTCAGTATCACACCCAATCCCTACCGCGTGATCGCCCCGTGGCTAGGGGAAACCTCAATAGTGTCAAAGTATGACAATCCACAACGTGATGCCAACTCCGGTCCTAAGGATAATTACACAACCGCCATATAGTGTGACACTTAACCGTGTAAGTGGGTCAGTCTAACGTACGCATTCTCTAATACACGTCCATGTACAGTCCAAGTGTCTCTACACTTTGATAGACGAGATCTATCCCTGCCCTTAAAGACATAAGACATCTAATATGTGCTAGCCTGTTCATACTATCAATGCCCTGTTTAATAGTACATCAGCCTAGACACATTTAAGTATCAAACTTATTAAAGTGATTAGAGATCTCATAAACCATAATCGCCTATCATGGTTTCTCTATCACAGTTTAATTATAAGGACGTTATCATATAAAAATTCACAATTGGTTCTTTAAACGAACAAATATATGACAACATAAAAGCCATTTGATATATGTATAAACATAAAGAAATAGTATAAATGATCCGACCCGGTCAGATCCGGTCTAACCCGATTGGGTTTAGGACACTATTTCAACAGATTATTCAAGGATGGTTTGTGTAATTATGATGAAGCATAAGAGTGAAGCATTCAAGCACTTCAAGTAGTGGAAGAAATTTGTTGAGAATCAGACAGGGAGGAAGATTAAGAGACTTAGAACTGACAATGGACTAGAATTCTGTTGGTCTGAGTTTGATGAATTCTGCAAGAATGAAGTTATTGCTAGGCACCATACTGTAAGAGACACTCCACAACAGAATGGTGTTGTAAAAAGGATGAATCAAACTCTTCTGGAGAGGGCAAGCTGCATGCTCTCTAATTCTAATCTGGCAAGAAGATTTTGGGCAGAGGCTGTTAGCACAGCATGCTACTTAATCAACAGGGGCCCTCACACTGGGATCAAGCTCAAAACACCACTTGAGGTTTGGTCAGGAAAGTCAGCAGACTACTCTGGTCTAAGGGTTTTTGGCAGCATAGTCTACTATCATGTCAGTAAAGGTAAACTGGAACCTAGGGCCAAGAAGAGAGTTTTAGTTGGATATGGAGATGCTGTTAAGGGGTATCGAATCTGGTCATTAACTGAAAAGAGGGTTATACTCATTAAAAGTGTAGTATTTGATGAAAACTCTATGATTAACTCATCTGTGAGAGCCATATCTGAATCTGAAATTGGATCTGAAACTAAGAAGGTTGACAAACAAGTGGAGCTTCAAGTGGAATCTGCTGAAATGAAGGAATCAACAGAGGATGGTCAACACTTAGAAGATCCAGAACAGGATCCAAACCAGTCTGCTGGACAAGAGTTAGCAAACTCTCAAATAGCTAATGTTGGTCAGCAAGGTATAGCTCTCAGCAGGACTAGCAGGACCAATATTAGACCCCCCATAAGGTATGGGTTTGTGGAGGATATGATTGGATATGCACTTCAGGTAGCTGAAGAAGTGGATGGTTTTGAACCAAACACTTACAGCGAAGTTGTGACATGTTCAGAGGCATCTCAATGGCTTGCTGCCTTGAGAGAAGAAATTGAATCACTTCAAAAGAATGAGACTTGGGATCTAGTCAAACAACCACAGGATAGAAGGGTGGTCAGCTACAAATGGATCTTTAAGAAAAAGGAAGGGATGACACCTGCTTAGGGCATCAGATATAAGGCACGTTTGGTTGCAAGAGGGTTCTGTCAGAAAGATGGGGTAGACTATGAAGAGATATTTTCTCCAGTGGTCAGACATACTTCCATCAGGGTGCTGTTAGCAATAGTGGCACATCAGAATATTGAGCTTGAGCAATTAGATGTGAAGACTACTTTTCTACATGGAGATGCATATAAGGAAATATATGACTCAGCCAGAAGGTTTCTAACTTCCTGGCAAGGAAGGGTTTGTTTGTATGTTGAAGAAGTCCTTATATGGACTTAAGCATGCCTCAATGCAGATGTATAAGAAGTTTGACAGTTATATGGCTCAATTGGGCTATAGCAAGAGTCCATATATCGTCGTGTTTATCATAACTAGTTGAAGGATGGTTCATCCATCTATTTGGTTATGTATGTGGATGATATGCTGATAGTTGCTGTGAACAAGTTCGAAAGATCTGCTCAAGGTTGAATTTGATATGAAGGATTTGGGGAATGCAAAGAAAATTTTAGGGATGGATATATAAAGAGATAGGAAGCAAGGGAATTTGTTCTTGACTCATTAGGGGTATATTAAAAAGGTATTATCCAAGTTTGGCATATCAGTAGCCAAACCTATAGATACTCCAATGGCATCAAATCTACATTTGTCTATTATGTTTGCTCCACAGTCAGCTGAAGAGGAAGAATACATGTCAAGAGTTTCATATGCTAATGCAGTGGGCAGTTTAATGTATGCCATGGTCTGTACTAGGCCTGATTAGGCTCATGCAGTCAGTGTTGTCAGTAGGTTTATGTCTCAACCAGGAAATGAACACTGTAAAGTAGTGAAGAGGATATTTAGGTACCTTAGGGGTAAATATGATATTGGACTCATTTATAGAGGTGGTACTCAATGTTTTGTCACATTGTACCGTGATTCTGATTATGCTGCTGATGTGACAGCATGAGATATTACTAGGTATGTGTTTACTTTGGGTGGTTCTGTGGTAAGTTGGAAGGTGTTGGACATATTTTAAGTTTTAATGATGAGTGCCAGACTAGCTATTATAGAGAAAAGGCAAAAAGATGTCTAGATAAAATGTATAGGTTTATTAGAGTTAGATCTTTGTATATGTTTGATCAAACAAGCATTGTAATTAGGTCACTGATCAGATCAATGAGACTGTCTAGATCAAGATGGGGTAGCTAGGTCATTAGAGTGTCAGGAACCTCGCCAAGACTGGAAAGTGAGGGTACAAACTTAGTGATTGAAGGCTAAGGAATCAAACTTAGTATTTAAAGTCAAGGATATGGAATCAGAATTTAGGGGAGTCTGTGATGACCTAAACTGATTACATATACCTTGTGTACAAGGTCTAAGTTCTATATATTAAGTGGTGATTGGAACTTAGTTATGTTCAAAATGGTGTACTATAACTTTGATGAGAGTCAAATTGTCTATCATTTTCTATGTAATTATACCCCTTTTATACCTCGTTTTATATGTTTTCTGAGACATTTGGTTGTATTTTGATGTATTTACACCTTGTTATCATTTCGGGACCTAGGACGTAAAGTCCGGAATTCTCGGTCTTTTTCGGTGTAATTTACTATACTCTCGGTCACCCTAGTGTCCTGTAGGGATTATGTGTGGTATTTTTTGTGATTTCTTACAGGAATTAGGTGTTTGAGATGTCCGGAAGGTGAGTTACGAGGATTGGAACATGTGCCCGAAGCTTAAACGTTCAAACGGATCAAAACGCGGTGGTACTAGAACCATACCTTACATTGATCTGCATTTTGATCCACCTTAGAGGTATTTTATTGGCTGGACATCTTCATAAAAGTTGTAGACAATTGAATGAGCTTTCCAACTCATCTTGAATCACTCAAATCGGAGGTCTATAGACAAAGTTATCGCTATTTTTATGAGGGTGTGTCAGCCAGGCGCGCGTCTGACAAATGCTAGGCGCACGCCTAGCAGTATAATTTGGCCAGAAGTTTCAGTAAGTGTTTTTATCATCCTAGGCGTGTGCCTACACTTTCCTAGGTGCACGCCTAGCGTCCAGATCTGCCAAAACACTATAAAAACCCCCATTTTGGATCTAATACCCAACTTCCTCTTCCCTAATCGTTTTTTCTGCATTTTTCCAGCCTTTTCTTAGATTAGATCAATCTTCTACATAGTTTAGCTTAAATTAGGCTTAGATATTTGTAATCCGTTGATTCTCGAAGATATCTTGATGCGTTATTGACGGGAACTCATCCGGAGAACCGATTTTCGATGGCCTATATTTACTTGGTATTTCCATTTACTTTCTTGTTCTTGCTTTCAATAATGATTTATGTTATTTTTATTGTTGATTTCTTGTTCTTTTTGTTGATATAATGAGTAGCTAATTGCCCGATAATCGAGTTATGTGATAGTCTTCGAAATCGAACCTTAGCTTGTTCATGTGGTGTTCTTGATGTTTAACTGTTGATTCTCGACGTTGCCATAGTTCTAGAACTTATTCTTATCACATTTGTTGAATTGATCACTTAATAAACGTATCACATGTATCGTCTTTACATATGTATTTTGCGAGAGGATATGGGAGCCGGGGTTGTAGGATCACCGTGTAAAACTGACTGAGTTGTTCAGACTCGGTTTTGTTGTGAGGTTTTGTATCGACTTGTCGAGCGTTTCATGAATCGTAGACCGTGTGAGGTCAGTTAAATCTATTGAGCGGACTGTTGAACCTGACATATGAGGGTAGATTATTGAAATAATGTTTATTCTCATAGCCAGGAAATGACACCCTACGTAACGTCGAGAACGTTTAGGTGAATCAAGAATACCTCGGGATTTAGCTAGGTTTTGTGAGTAGTAGATTGGATCATAGCTCGGCTATCTCTTTTATATAGTTTTAGATCTTTCTTTTGTTTTGTATATTTAGTTTGTAGAACCGGTGATCTGACAAATCACCACGTTCAATATTTGTGTTGACCTGAACTAGGAACGAGACGACTTTGGTACTCGACCAGATTCCCTGTGGGATACGACCTTGACTCACCAATTCTAGGCTATAGTTGACCCGATACACTGCCAGTGAGATTGGACACTTAGAAAAGGCCGATCAAGTTTTCTGGCGCCGTTTCCGGGGAATCGGGTTGATATCTTGTAAGTTAGTTAAGTTCTTAGGATTAGGTCATTTTTCTTATTTGTTTGTTTTATGTATAGTTTTTATTTATTTTGTTGTTGTTGAAGTGTCACACCATTTACTTCGGTAGTGGTAGTGACAAGTTACCGTGATTGTGTTCGTGTTGTTTCCTTGATTTCCAGATAATGAATTCATACTACAATTATGGCTCCTATCCTTACCCATTCGGATATTACAATTACGGTGCTATGGGTTACCAAACACAACCATTTTATCAGTTCAACCCATACGCCGCATCTTATGGAAATGAGTGGGATAATGCCCCGAGTTACTTTGATCAACAACTGGATACTTCTCCACCTCCGAAATCAGAGACCTCAATGGAGCAACGGATGGCAATTGAGCAAACTATTGAAGAATTGAGTAAAGTGGTCCAAGAGCACCATAATGAGCTTCGAGAGTTTCGAGATGGCCAGACTGCAATGCAAATAGCCATATGAAACTTGGAGCTTAAAGTGCAACAACTGTTTGAGGAGTTTGAGAGGAGAGAGCAAGAAAGTATGATTGAAATCACCCCGGAGGAACACTACGAGGATGGTATGACTCTTGTATCTATTGAGTCACCTGTTCCGTCTTCATTTAGCCCTATTGTTATATCTTTGGGGGTGCACCCTATTGAGTTTGTTGTTGATGTTGAGCCTATTTTTTACTACTTGGAGCTAGAGTCGTTGTTGGTTGGTATATGTCTTAGTTTGGGGAAAGTGAGTTCGTTGTTCTGTGCAACGGACTCATCGAACAAATCATGGTGGTGGGGATTGAGCCCCATATTTCTTTTGTTTCATTTTCAAGGGATTCTTAATTCCTACGATTTTGCTAGGGAGAAGCAACGGTTTGCTCTCCTTTGGTATAACTATCCTTGACATAGTTCGGGATAGAAAGTCGAGCTGAGGACTAAAAACTCAGAATGTGCTTTTATTGCTTTTCTCTCCCTTGTGTTTCTTTGTATTTATTTAGTATGTATTATGGTACTTGGGTAAGTTTTGTTGTAATATAACTTTGAGGACATGTGTTTTGGGGGGCTAGTGTGGTGTTTTTGTTTTTGATGAGTTGTGGTGATCCGTCTAGTTTCGATTCTTTATCTCCATACCTGTGTATTCTTGGATGTTGTGTTTCTTGTTGATATAAGCACAGGTACCCTGGGAGGACTTTTACGGATGCCACATGATCGTACTCGTGCCTTTTTCCGGTTGTAAGCTAAGTTTTCTACCCTTATCATTCGTGTTTGATTTTAAAGTAGGGGGTGGTTGGTTTAGCTTCAATGTTTGGTTTCATGTGGAGCGAGTTCTACTTACCGCTTGTTATCTCGATAGGAGTCAACTTTACGTGACTCGCCATGATGTTTGGCCCCGTTTACCACATTTTCAAAGCACATTTTTGGATGATTTAGACCACTTTCGGGTAATATTGTGAGTCTCCTAGCACGGGGGTAATTCCGTCATTTTTGATAGTTTACCACCCTTTTTGATAATATTGACCCCATTCCCGAGCACATTTACCCTTTGGAATGTTTTGGTTGTTTTTGGTCATTGTGATGATGTAGGGTATTGGTGTCTCGAGGACCCGAAAGGCAATGGTTTACAATGAGAAACATGACCGAGGCGAGAAAAGAGGTGGAAAAGGGAGAAAAAGTGAAGAATTGGTGGCACAGGGTCCAAACGCACGTTTGGAACCCTCAAACCAGCGTTCCAGGTCTCCAAACTGGCGTTCCAAGCCCAAACCAGCGTTCCAGAGTTGCCAGAGTCAAACAGAGTTCAGCTCCTTCAAACGCTGGTTCAGCCACTACCTCAAACGTGCGTTCCAGGCCTCTTGAACGCACGTTCCCTACCTTCAAACCAGCGTTCCAGGCCTCTCGAACGCACGTTCCCTGCCTTCAAACCAGCGTTCTGCAAGACAAAAACCCTGAGCTGCCCAGAATTTCAAGCAGAACGCACGTTCCACTCATCTGGAACCAGCGTTCGGACCAAAATCTACAGGATTTTCCCTCCACCTATAAATACCCCCCTTAGTCCATTTTGGGATTATTATTCATCTTCTTAGCCAAACTCTACCCCTTTCATAGCTCGAATTTTGTAATAGCTTAGAATACTCTCTCTTAGTGTAAAACAACAACATCTTAGCTTAATCTTTCCATTTCTTAGCTTAGATTTTCATTTCAAACACTAAGAGACCACCTTTTAATTACTTCTATTTTTTGTACTTTTTGGATCTCAACTCGAATTTCTGCAATTTTATGGTATATCTCTCTTCTCTTTTACTTGTTATGGCTCTTATTTACTGTTTTATGCATGTTTTGATTAGTATAATGCGTAGCTAAACATCTTCATAGCCGAATCATGTGAAATTTGGTGAAATCACCCTTTGGGTGATGAAATTGGGAGTGGGTAGTGCTTTCTATTGTTGTTTCTTGCATCTTTCACGTCTTAGAACTTGTTATAACGGATTTGGGCTAGATTGATCACCTAGGTCAAAAATCACACACACCACTCTTGAGAGTTGTTCAGAGAGAGGGGTGTGAGGAAAAGGGTTCTAGGATCGCATTCTAGTGCGAGGTTACTCGTTTTTAACGTTAAACGGCTCTCGTGCATGATTGTCTTGTGAATGAATCTCTCTTAGGAAAGGTTAGTTGACTTGGCAGAAGGTGTTGGGGAAGAGTTGTTCAGACCTTAGCACCGGGATTAGGAGTACGTACCCGTGTAATTGAATGTAAGAGTTCGTCCGTTTATTGCACACTCCCGGTTTTGTCATTCCTTAGGGTGAAACTAGCTATTTTGATCATGGTTCAGTTATGTCTCTTTAACTATCTTTAAAACTTAGTAGTTTAATCTTCATTCTTTTTAACTTTAGACTCGTTAGTTAGAATCACTCAGTGTCGTTGTAGTAAACGAAAAGAGATAGGAGATAAAGGGAAGGGTAAAATGCCTGTTGTTGGTAGGAATCAGCCCAAGAAGCAGAAAACCGCGGTTCGCGTACTAGGCGGTGGTATTAGGATCAGTGAGCCAGGGAGAGGTGTGGCGCAAACCCTAGAGCTCTTAGGGCTGGACAACTTAGAGATGAGACGTCGGATGATGATTTCGAGCCCGATACTGAAGGTCGAAATTTAGTAGTAGGATGAGTGATGATAGCGGTGAGGAGATCATGGAGTTTGTGATGAGGCACCCCTGTCCCGTGTCACACCCAGGGTCGCTCGTCCCCCAGTTTCTCAACCCCCACACCCTCCACCTACTCAACCTATTCCTCAGACTTCCACCGAGCCGCAACCCCAAGTAGCTTCTGCCTCGTCTGACCCTCTTCCGTACGACATGCGTTTCTCCATGCCCCAAGCCTTGAGCAATTACGAGGAGTTCGTAGTCGATAAGAAGATGTGCTTTGAAAGAGGGCTAGATTTGAAGGTGGTACCGAAGCCCTTTGTGGATAATTTGAGGAGTAGGGGTTGGAATAGCCTTATCTTGGAACCCGAGGGCAACCTGAACTTGTCGATAGTCCGGGAATGGTATGCCAACTTTACTGTGGTTAACTTAGAGAGGACTATTTGGGTGCGTGGAGTGGATGTCCCATGGTCGGTCGGAAGCGATTAATAGTTTTTATAGGACACCGGCTATCGTGGGGCGATCATTATGAGGAGTGGTTTCAGGACAAGAACGGTTGGGGTAGTCTCGAGGACCCTTTGGAAGCAGATGAGGGTAGAAATCAACCCCTGAGTTGCAATGGATGTCAAAAGGGGTAACACGCATGATCGATTGTTGGATTTACGACTTGGCCCGACGATTGGAAAGTCAAGGCTAAGTTCTCCGAGAATCGTCTACTACCTAAGGACAACATCACACATTTTCACATTAAGGATCTCTGAGTTGTTGTACGCCTCCATTATAAGTTGAAAGTAGGCGTGGGGAGGACGATTTTTACGGAGTTTCGGGAGAACCAGAAAAACAAGCGTCGGGCCGATTATGTGCCCTACTTGATTTACGGGTTGTGTCGAGATGCACGAGTTGGTGAGTATGCAGATGATCAGATTAGGAGGAGCAAAGTTTTGCCTATCATGCCTAAGTCGTTCAATGCTCGTACTGCTTCTCGGCCTTCCAGACGGCTCATCCACACGGTCCTCCGGCCTTTCACCCCTACCTCCACTTCTTCCGCTCTACTTCCACCACATTTCTATACCACCACCTCCCCTCACCACTATCACCACCACCACCATCCCACCACCTCCCAGTTCTGGACCTTCCACCTCCTCCACCACTCTACCTCCACCTACACCTACCATACCTTTCACCGGAGGGCCGTGGCTGAGCGAGAGGCAGGGGCTGTTGATAGCCCACAAGCAACGAGATTGGATGGACATCCATGGATCATGATGAATGGGTTCTTTGAAGAACTGGAAGCGATAGCTCGAGCTCAGCAGGTCCATCTTCCGCACAGAGACTTGGATACTACAGCCTTCCAGTACACACCTGAGATAGAGGCCGATCTGCAGCGGATTACCGAGAGCCTGCTAGAGGATGAGTCCGATGAGGGGTCGAGATTCTAGATAGAGAACCGAGGCAGATGATTCGTTGGATGTTGAGACAGAGACAGGGCATGAGGCGGGGCGGATCTGCATTCGAGAGGCAGTGGGACGGTGTCTCTTGAGACTACACAAACTGAGAGTGCGATTGCCGTGGATCGCACCATCTTCCAGCACACAGGATCCTCCAGTTTGATGTACAGGGCCAGAGCAGCTAGCTTGTTTTTCATTATTTCTGCATTTCTTTTGAGAGTTGCAGCTTCTTTTGGCTAGTCTGTTTTTCATCTATTTGTGGGTACTTTTGACTGATTCACTTTGAGGCAGGTTGACTTTTAATTTATGACTTTTGGCTGTTTTTATATCCTTCACTTTTGATACGCATTTGTAATCATTGTTCAGCCCCTGAGGCCTGTTTGACCGTGCATGTTTTTATCCCTTGTGATTGACATTTTTGGGATATTTGTCTGCCATTTTCGCATGCGTGGATGTTCTGAGTTGTATTGTTATATTGTATCCGTCCATTGCATATCCCATTCCCCCTCGGCATGCTTTGATATCGTTTCGTGGCATGGACTCGTTTTCTTATGCACCCGTTTACCTATTGCTTGATCTTTAGCACGTGGACTTTTCCCGTGCATGCGCTTTCTTTGTTTCTGTTGTTCTCGCTTTAGGTTTCGGGATGGACTTATACGAGGGTGTCACGAGTTTCGAGTGTCGGTTGCGCCTTTCTGCCGGGTTTCGATTAAACAGCTAAGTCCTCCTTTCCTTTTATCTCTCACACACTGAGGACAGTGTTTCGTTTAAGTGTGGGGTGGGAGACTTAGCCGTTTTCTTGTTTTTGTTGTTGAATGTGCTATAAATGTGGTATGCTTAGCCTATGATCGGGCTCGAGCCGATTTTTGGTTAATTTTTAAAAAATTTCAAGGGTCTTAACACCGTGTTGTATGTGTTATTCTCACAATCGAGTGGTGATCACCTTAGTCGGGATCCCGAACATATGCATTGCGGTTTGATATTATCTTGAGAATGGAGTTTATTATTTCACGAAGCTACACCTTGTGCACAATTTGATTGCTACCACCTTTCATATCACTAGTCTTGAGGCGAAATGTTTAAGGTACACCTAAGTAGGACATGGGATGACGGTTTTGGCGTTCTTTTGACCCTACCATAGCCAAATAAGCCTTAACTGAACATTTACCCTTCAGAACCCCCTCTCACCTTGATAGAATGGTCTTACCACCATTCGTTTTAGAGCCGTTTTGTTACTTAGTCAGAAACCTACCCTGAACCTTAAATATGGTCACCTGAACCTTAAATATGGTCACATTTCCTTCATTTTAACCCTACGAGTGGACCTAGTCCTTAGTTGGAGCACACTTGCTAAAACAAGTGTGGGGTGGGGGAAATATGATGTTTTGATTGGGTTGTTGTTTCTTGTTTTGAGCTATAAGGTGTAGAGGAGCTCGTTTGGGCTTGGTGTTCGGCTTTTGGGCCAAGGAAAATAACCTTCTTCTATCTTCTCTTCTAAAAAAAAAAAAAAATCAATCAAACAAGTTCAAAATACATTAGCTTTCATTGAATAAAAGTTGATGTTTATAGAAATAAAGGGTTGGAGTCAAAAGTAATGAGCTCAAAAGTGATTTTTATGATGTTGGAGTTGGGATAGTGAGATAGGTGCTAATGTATTCGATCTCACCTCATAACACTTGAAATATAGTTGAGTGTGGCAATGAGTTCGGGTATGTTAGTATCCTATGGTTCCCAAAGTGTTTAATTAAATCAAAAGGAGTTTGGATGGTTTGTATGGTAGAGATAAAGTGGTACATGTGTTGATTAGGTTCACTGTGCTTCTTTTCTCTCAGTTCCCAAAATACCCTTTCGATTAACCAAAATTACCCTGGCCTAACATTATAACCCTTCAAGTCCTCGCACGATCGTGTCCAAACTTAGTGACCTTGATTAGTGGAGAGGCTAGTGATTATGAGACGGTTGGTAGGCGTTTGGTTGGGATTCAAGCCCGACAATCATTTTGAGCACTTGGTTTTAGCTTGGCACCACACACACTCCATTTTCTTGATAATGTTGCACCAATGTGTATATGTTCGTGTTTCTTACTTTGTGGTTACCTTGAGAGTGTGAGTAGTAGCACCTACATCATAAAGTTGAATCCCTTGGTTTGTTTTAAAACGCCTATTTTACTCGAGGACGAGCAAAGGCTAAGTGTGGGGTGGTTGATAGGAGTCAACTTTACGTGACTCCACTACAGTGTTTGGCCCCCGTTTACCACATTTTCAGCACATTTTTGGATGATTTAGACCACTTTCGGGGTAATATTGTGAGTTCCTAGCACGGGGGGTAATTCCGTCATTTTTGATAGTTTACCACCCTTTTTGATAATATTGACCCCATTCCCGAGCACGTTTACCCTTTGGAATGTTTTGGTTGTTTTTGGTCATTGTGATGATGTAGGGTATTGGTGTCTCGAGGACCCGAAAGGCAATGGTTTACAATGAGAAACATGACCGAGGCGAGAAAAGAGGTGGAAAAGGGAGAAAAAGTGAAGAATTGGTGGCACAGTGGTCCAAACGCACGTTTGGAACCCACAAACCAGCGTTCAGTCTCCAAACCCGGCGTTCCAAGCCCAAACCCGGCGTTCCAAAGTTGCGAGTCAAACAGAGTTCAGCTCTTCAAACGCTTTGGTTCACCCACTACCTCAAACGCGTGCGTTCAGGCCTCTTGAACGCACGCGTTCTCTACCTTCAAACCAGCGTTTCAGGCCTCTCGAACGCATGTTCCCCGCCTTCAAACCGGCGTTCGCAAGACAAAAACCCTGAGTGCCTGAATTTCAAGCGTAACGCACGCTCCACTCATCTGGAACGGCGTTAGGACCAAAATCTGCAGGATTTTCCCTCCACCTATAAATACCCCTTAGTCCATTTTGGGATTATTATTCATCTTCTTAGCCAAACTCTACCCCCTTTCATAGCTCGAATTTTGTAATAGCTTAGAATACCTCTCTTAGTGTAAATCAACAACATCTTAGCTTAATCTTTCCATTTCTTAGCTTAGATTTTCATTTCAAACACTAAGAGACCACCTTTTAATTACTTCTATTTTTGTACTTTTTGGATCTCAACTCGAAATTTCGCAATTTTATGGTATATCTCTCTTCTCTTTTACTTGTTATGGCTCTTATTTACTGTTTTATGCATGTTTTGATTAGTATAATGCGTAGCTAAACATCTTCATAGCCGAATCATGTGAAATTTGGTGAAATCACCCTTTGGGTAATGAAATTGGGAGTGGGTAGTGCTTTCTATTGTTGTTTCTTGCATCTTTCACGTCTTAGAACTTGTTATAACGGATTTGGGCTAGATTGATCACCTAGGTCAAAAATCACACACACCACTCTTGAGAGTTGTTCAGAGAGAGGGGTGTGAGGAAAAGGGTTCTAGGATCGCATTGTAGTGCGAGGTTACTCGTTTTTAACGTTTAAACGGCTCTCGTGCATGATTGTCTTGTGAATGAATCTCTCTTAGGAAAGGTTAGTTGACTTGGCGAAGGTGTTGGGGAAGAGTTGTTCAGACCTTAGTACCGGGATTAGAGTACGCACTACCCGTGTAATTGAATGTAAGAGTTCGTCCGTTTATTGCACACTCCCGGTTTTGTCATTCCTTCAGGTGAAACTAGCTATTTTGATCATGGTTCGGTTATGTCTCTTTAACTATCTTTAAAACTTAGTAGTTTAATCTTCATTCTTTTAACTTTAGACTCGTTAGTTAGAATCACTCAGTGTCGTTGTAGTAAACAAAACTTTAAGAACTTTGATCACCTAGACTAAGCATTACGTTCACTTTGGTACTTACAAACACGATTCCTTTGGGTTCGACCTCGTACTCCTGTAGCTATTCTAGCAATCGACCCGGTACACTGCCGGTTAGAGAGTTAGTTTACCCACAGTTTCGAGTCCTTATAAATTGTTTTTGTTGGGGTAGATTTTATGCTCATCATTATTCCTTTGGTGTAAATGAGTCATTTTTAGGAATTTTGATGCCTTTGACATTGTTTGTGATACATTGAGCCTTTAGTATTGTTTTGTTAAACATATTGTGTTGGTATAGATGCATTTGGTTTGAGTTGGGATCATGTATTGAGAATAGAATAGTTCTATCACGTTAGATTCGACTTCACGAATCACCTTGACTAGTGAACGATTATGGTAGCTATTAATGACCCGGTTACCTAGAACTTATATTAGTAACTTCGAGGCGAAATAGAAAGGTCGTCGTTGTTAGGTATGGGATGACGGTTTTGGCATTTATTTTGACCCGATCAGAGCCAAAGGCCAACCTAAAAGATTAATCCACTGTTACCCCTCTAAGCCTTTTGTAGGGTGGTTAGACTGCCACCCGAACTAGCCTTCGTGTTACTAACCCGTGAAAATCGATGTCCCAAACTTTATTTGAGTCTCACGTACCTTCACTACCTTGCAATTGAGCTTGTTCGTTCCGCACATTTTACGATGTTGCGAGGTATTGTTGAGACGTAAGTAATGGTTTGGAATCATGATTTATGAGTTATTCGGAACGAGGAGTGTGACAATGTGTCCGTTTCGGTTTTGTTCGGAATGTTGATGTATATAAGGGGAAAAAAAAGAAAAAAAAAACAAAAGAAAAGAAAAGAAAAGAAATAGAAGTGGTAAATGTGCATATTTATAGTTTGTTATAAGTCCAAAAAGTGGACTAAAGTGTTATATTTTGAAGAAATATGTGAAGTTGGAGTTAGGGTTCGTGTTGGTCTATGAAATGTAAATACTCGGAAAATTGAAGACAAAGTTTATACCGAGTTTCGTGTTTATATTTGACTTGGTTAAATCTCTTTTGCACTTTCTTCTTTCTATTTTTATCGTAAATATCCTTTCGTTAGCCCCGACCCTAGCCTAACGGTATAACCCTTCAAGTCCTGCTCGACCGTACTAGACTTTGATTGACCTCGATTAGTGGAGATATTTACAAAGTATAAGTCTATGGTGTAACCTTGGTACATTATACGTCTATAATCTAAACCGGTCGTAGGTGACAAATGTCGAAGAAGCTTTACACGCACACACATTCTTTTCTCAATACAAGGTTGAACTTAAATCATATGCATTTGGGTCAATTACTTGTGTTTTACCATTTCAATTCTTTTAGACTTGATGTATGATAGCAATGTTGACTCCATCTTTATTTTTGAATCGCTCATTTTTGCTCGAGGGCGAGCAAAAGCTAAGTAGGGGGTAGTTGATGAGAGTCAAATTGTCTATCATTTTCTATGTAATTATACCCCGTTTATACCTCGTTTTATATGTTTTCTGAGACATTTGGTTGTATTTTGATGTATTTACTCCTTGGTTATCATTTCGGGACCTAGGACGTAAAGTCCGTAATTCTCGGTCTTTTTCGGTGTAATTTACTATACTCTCGGTCAACCTAGTATCCTGTAGGGATTATGTGTGGTATTTTTTGTGATTTTTTACAGGACTTAGGTTTTTGAGATGTCCAAACGGTGAGTTACGAGGATTGGAACATGTGCCCGAAGCTTAAACGTTCAAACAGATCAAAACACGGTGGTACTACAACCATACCTTCTATTGATATGCATTTTGATCCACCTTAGTAGCATTTTCTGGGCTGGAAATCTTCATAAAAGTTGTATAAAATTGATTGAGCTTTCCAACGCATTTTGAATCACTCAAATCAGAGGTCTACTGACAAAGTTATGGATGTTTTTCTGAGGGTGTGTCATCTAGGCGCACGCCTAGCAGTAAAATTTGGCCAAAAGTTTTAGTATGTTTTTTTTTATCATCCTAGGCGTGTGCCTGCACTTTCCTAGGCACACGCCTAGCATCCAGATCTGCCAAAACACTATAAAAACCCCTATTTTGGATCTAATACCCAAAATGGATGTCAAGAGTGCATTTCTGAATGGACTTTTGGAAGAAGATGTATATGTAGAACAACCTCCTAGTTTTCAAATCAAAGGGAAAGGAGATAAGGTGTACAAGCTCAAAAAGGCACTTTATGGACTCAAACAGGCACCCAGAGCTTGGTATTAGACACTATCACAATTCCTGATCAAGAATGGATTCAACAAGGGAACTATAGATAAGACTCTTTTCAAGCTAGAGAAAGGAACAAGTACATTTCTAGTACAAATCTATGTTGATGACATTATCTTTGGATCAGAGGATGAAAAGCTGTGTGAAAAATTTGCAAACCTAATGAAGAGCAAATTTCAGATGAGCATGATGGGAGAATTAAATTACTTCCTTGGCCTACAAGTAAAACAAAATGAAAGATGGCATTTTCATCAATCAAGCCAAATACACTAAAGACCTAATTCACAAGTATGGTATTGACACAAGTGGCACATCAGATACACCAATGTGTGCAAGAGTCACTCTTGGAAAAGATGAAAGTGGAAAAGATGTTGATCAGAAACTGTATAAGGGAATCATTGGATCCCTACTCTATCTAACTACAATTAGACCTGATATAGCTTTTGCAGTAGGAGTGTATGCAAGATTTCAAGCCCAACCAAAGGAATCACATCTTCTAGCAGCTAAAAGAATAATCAAATATCTGAAGAACACTATCAATGTTGGAATTTGGTATCCAAAAGATGGAGGATTCAAACTTATATCCTATTCAGACTCAGACTATGTCGGATGCAAGATAGATAGAAAAAGCACCTCTAGAACATGTCAGATGCTAGGCAGCAAACTAGTATCATTGTTTAGCAAAAAGCAAAACTCCATATCCACATCAACAGCTGAAGTAGAATACCTAGCAGCAGGCATTTGTTGTGCACAAGTACTATGGATCAGACAACAGCTAAAGGATTATGGAAAGGAGGAGAAAACAATTCCAATTATGTGTGATAACACGAGTGCAATATCTATTACTGAAAACCCAGTATTACACTCAAGAACAAAGCACATTGATGTAAGACATCATTTTGTCAGAGATCATGTTGAGAAAGGAGATGTCATACTAAGATACATACCTACTGAAGATCAACTGGCTGACATATTCATAAAACCACTCAGTCATGAAAGATTTAGCAAGTTGAGAACTGAGTTGGGAATGATAGAAATTGACTAAGCACTAAAGAGCAGCTAACTGGAGTAATCAGCTAAGTAACTTCACCAGCTGATTAAACCTTTGCCTTTCAGGAGATGTAGTAGGTAAGGCACTGGTACTCAACGAAGTTAACTTCACTGATTCCTCTACCCAAGTCGATGTGTACCTGTCCCGAAACAATATCGTAATCCACTAAAGTGGGAATTTGAAGATGAATTACTATGAACATGGTGATGAAGCCACGGATATACTGGTTTTTTTACGGAATTACTATTCCACTGATCCTTTACGGAATTGTGATTCCACTGATCCATTAGAAATTGGCATCCACTAATCTTATTCGTGTTGTAATCAAATGACCTCACTGATAATCCACTACACTAATCCATTGTATCTGATCTGAATGACAGAACATGGGCTTCATGTGTTTGTGCCTATATTGCTGCTAATAGGAAAATGATGAAATTTGATGGAAATTGGTGAGAAGAATACGCATATGAAACAGATGATTTTTCTTTTAAAAGGAAGAAAACATATCGATGAAAGTAGATGCATTTAGGATATGCAGTGAAGTTTGTTTTATATAGAAGTTGGTCGAACAAATGGAAGAAACAGATAGATGAAAGAGGATCGATTAAGGATATGCAATGAAGTGCTTTTATTTTTTATTTTTAAAAGTTGGTCGAACAAATGGATATACGGTTACAAAGCCCGTAAATTCATGGAGGTATAATGGTCCAAAGAGAATTAGAATTTTTTTGAGAAACCAAAGATTTTATTAAGAAAAATCCGCCAAACAAGCGGCTAATACGTCACCCGGAGGTGAGGAGCCCCAAAGTGTCTGGGTAGTAGCATACAATCCATGTCTAGCTAAAAGATGTGTGATAGCAAAATACTTAACCGCTAACTTTAACCGACAGAGTATCGGGTTAGGGCAGTATAGTGGGTACAAGGTTGAATCCACATGGAGTAACAGTGAAGTACCAAAGCCGACGTAGATTTTGGTTCAGGTCGATCAATAGTTAGTGGGAAGATTAACAACTAATGCAGAAATAACGATTACACTACTGGTTTTACTTATATGATTAAAAAGCATAGCCGAACTACTATCCAGCGGGTTAATTTTACCCCACAGGAAAGACTTGACAAGGAGCGTGCCATAACCGACCTACCTATCCAATTCAGTTTATATGACATCCACGGGTGCCAACTCCTAATTCTGGTCGCTTAACAACCTATGCCAGGCTAAATAACCCTCCCTTTAGAAAGCCAACTAACCTAACATGGTTTACCAAAATCTAGAGCCACTTGGAAAACTGACGAAAACCTCACATAGGGCACAGTCCTAACAACTAGCTAGGTTGTCAATCTAACAACTAGGCTGTGTCTACGCAATGATCTTAAAACCCCTTATCCCACATCTCACTGCAAAATACATCTATAAGTTCGATGTGTGTGTGGCAGTGAACTAGGTTGTCAATCTAATTCGAAGCTATAATCTTTATAAGAACAAGTTTTAGAACGTGGATTAATCATACAAACGTTTAATTAAGCGGTACACTACTCCCGTCTAATCCCCCTTAGGGCGTTTCACCCGCTTTCACATGATTCGACCATACAATGGATTTTCTACTCATGATGGAATTGAAAAACGAAATAATAATGAAAGCAATAATCGAAGACATAATCAAATAATTGAAAGACAAAGAAATAATTACCATAAAAGATGAAACCTTGAATTGTATGAAAATCTCCTTCAAAAGATGAAATCTTGGATCACGAATCGAAAATCTAAGCTATTGAAGTTGTATAGAGTTTCTAGGAATTATACCTATGATCTAAGGATTGAAACAACGTTTAAACTAATGGAAATCGCCCCTAAGAAACCCTAAAACGTCTAAGTACTGAATAAATATCATATGGGATCGGAAAAGAGGGTTTTTATAGGTTTTTGCCGCATCCCGACCGCGAACGGGTGTTTGTGGCAAGGAAAACGCTCGTTTGCCTGAAAGGTCAACTCTCTGTATGAAAAATTGCTCCATAAACACTCGTTAGGATTGGCCAAACGCTCGTTTGCACCAAGCTTCAATATTTTCATCATAACTTCACTTATAGGGCTCTAAACGAGATGATTCAAAATGCATTGGAAAGCTGATTCAATCCTATACAACTTTCATCAAGACAACTCTTCCTGAAAGTGTTTCCAAATGTGACCAAAGTGCCCCTGAAGTGACTGGTTCAGATTTCGTCAATGATTCTTCACTCTTTTCTCCTCCTTGGCCCCAAATCTCATTCTTTCACGAGACTCTCTTCCTTATTCTCGACCTTATACATAAATCTAATCCTGAAAACAAAGACACGAACACCAAGGCATAATATACATTGACCGAAACGTAATGAAATCCACATAAAACACGAGTTTTTAGGGCTAAAACGCCATTAGTCTCAAACATGGATATAAGTGAATATCGTTCATATACTACCCATAATAGCCCAAAATAACCATGAATAACTCGTAAAAGGAGGTAATATCATATAAGAAATACACTACAATTTGACTCCCATCAACTACCCCCCACTTAGCTTTTGCTCGCCCTCGAGCAAACAAAGCGACTCTAAAATGTAACATAGAGTCAACATTGTAGTCATACACGGGATCATCTTATGAAAAAGGGCAAGTGAAAACAACCAGGAAAATGCAATTTAGTCTAATCCTACCTTATTACAAAAATGGAATGTGAGTGTGTGCATAGCTTCTCATTCATTCATCATAGTTAACCGGTTCAGATTATAGATGCATGACTATTGTTGTTCGACCATAGGCTTATACTTCATAAACATCTCCACTAATCGAGGTCAAATCAAGGCTAACTAAGGTCAGGCAGGACTTGCACGGTTGTAACGTTAGGCTAGGGACGGGGCTAAACGAAAGGATAAAAGGAATATCAAAAGAAAAAAACGAGTGAGCTTAATCAAAACTTTGTGAAATTGCCTCATAACTCACCTCCTTAGCTTGGTTCAAGCAAGCATTCTCCTTCTTTACTCTCAAATTCCAACATACTTTAATGAAAACTCGTCCACCAACACCACTTTTGAAGAATTAATACACGGCCTTCATCAAACATTCTTTTACTCAACTTTTTTCAAACACTTTGTTCCATTTTTTTTTTGACTTATTTTGATTATGATTTTTTTTAATAAACCAAACACCAACACTTTTTGCTACCCATTCTCATTAGTAGTACAAAATATTCACCAACACCACACTTTGATACACATCTTCACCACCCCACACTTGTGCTAGCAAATGTGCCCAAAATAAGATTAAAACTCACTCGTAGGGTGCCAAAGAAATGTAGAGCACAAATAAAGGCTAAGGGTCGGTAATTATAGGCTAATCAACGAATGGCTATGTTCAGGTGAGGGTCTAACCACCCAACAAAGGATCAGAGGGGTTTCTGTGGAAATTATGCACAGGGTTGGCTATTTGGCTCTAGTTGGGTCAAAGAAATGCCAGGACCGTCATCCCTTAATCAACCAAGATAGACCTTTCTATTTCGCCCTAATGTTAATCATATAAGTTCTTGGTAACAGAATAGACTATGACAACTATAAGCATCACTAATTACCATAACTCATGATATTGAAGCTATTAAGTGCGTGTGTAGTCCATTTTTATAACAAGATCACGACTTAACTCGCATGCATTTACTCAATTGTAAACCACTTAACCTAAGGATATCATGATTCAACATATAACACAACATCAATCCATGAATTTTTTTAAAATATGGCCCAAATTCACACGATATAGCAAAAACTAAGCCTACAAATAATTCAAGTACATGAAAACATGGCAGAAAAATTTATCAACAAAAACAGTGAAGCTAAGTCTCCTACCCCCCACTTAAACGAAGCACTGTCCTCAGTGTGTGAGTGAGAAAGGAAAAAAAAAACTTAGCTGAATTGTCGGCAAAGCTCATCCAATGCAATGCAACAACCGCAAATGTATCTCCCAGGGTGCCTGTGCTACAAAGTAAACACAAAGAATTCTCTACAACGAAAGGCCGAAACCTTAAGTGTTAGTAACACAAACATGGAGATGTATATATAAAGAAAATATCGGCTATAGCATGCATGTCAAAACAAGAATCGGGTGTAAAATATCCTCTCAGGGTCCCAATAAGATCTAAACAAATAAAGCAAAAAGGTGAGTTGCCTCCCACAATCGCCTGTGTTTTACGTCATTGGCTCGACCGGGTGACGCTTAACAAACTCAAATCATAATCGACTCAAAACATCACTTTAACCATTTATTTCAAACAAGTAACACCAAAAACCATCAACCAAATCTAAACTAAAGAAGACCAATAGCTTAAGAAAAGTGAACAATGCGAGATCCATCGAAATTGAATTGACTAGAAACGTACCTCTTTTGGTCCTCGATGCTACCTCCTCCCAGCCGGAGAATGTTCTTTTATCGGCCCGTCGATCCATCTTCTTCTGAAAATCACCACTCCATAGCCGTTTCCCTTTTTTCGGAATTCCATAAAGTTCATCCACCATGGGGGTACACAAACTGGACCGCATAAAATTCATCCACACTGAGTGGACGAGAGTAGTAATCCAGGACCGACATATCAAATATTCCCAACTCTCCCGGTGGCTCTACCAAAGATGGCTTATCAATCTCATCAGGTTTCCTCATACACTCCTTATTGAAATCACCAATTGGGAGTGATAGAGAAATGGGTGATCCCATATCAATCTCTCGCTCCTCTAACTCTGTCTCATCAAAGAGTGCGCTCAAATCTATCACACACCCCTCCACATCATTATTTTGTGGTTTATCGGGAGGCTGTTTAATAGACAGAAGTTGCACTTCTGCTGTCCCCAAGTCCTGCAGCTCCTCTTTATCCCAGAGCATTTCATTACCAAAGGCTTCTTGTTCACTCATAACAATGTCGGTTCCCTTGCGCACTCCACCAAAGTGTCAACTTTCATCTCTTCAATCGGGAGTGATGGAGAAATGGGCGATCCCAACTCAAGCTCTTGCTTCTCTGGGTCCGATAGCTCATCATGGTAACCCGAATCATCAACCTCACTCTCCACCTGAACTTCTTCACCAGCTTCCTCTGCAACCTTATTCACCTCATGTGCACAAGCCTCCTTTTCATGTTCTAGCTCCCGGGCTTCCTTAAGAGAGAGGAGATCCTTGGATATGTCTAATAACATGTTCTTCCTACGTGCCCATTCTGCTCTAGTTGTAGAGGTTCTATACTCACCGCGCACACTCCTTCGGTTGAGCGCCCAAATCCGATCCATATATTCCGTGATCTCCCTCTGCAACTCATCCATCCGCTTCTCCCAGTCAGAACTATGGTGTATCCACACTCTCTCGAATTTCACCACAAAAACCTTCTCTTCCAGCTCCTCTATTATCTCAACTTCCCGTTCTTCTTCAGCATAACCGGGATAAATCTCGTATTCCTCTTGCGGTTGAGATACAGAATGGTCATACTGACTCTGTTGCTGCTGTATAAGTTGTTGCAGGAGTTGTTGGGAAACATGGTCTTGATACCTCTCATCCCTTAGCATTTGCAGCACTCGGCTGCATTCGCTTGGTTGAACTCCGGTTTAAAGTTCTAGCAATTCTGCTGAACCGCTTGATATTGTTGGACTGGTTGAAAATCACCAATCCCATTCCCCTGATTCCAATCATGCCCGTTCCCACCAAACTGTCCATTACTGTTTCCATTCGAATAACCGTAGTATTAATTCTGGTTTGCACAAGGGCACTGATAATCCCAAGAACTCTGGTTACTCTGCTGATATATAGGTTGAGGCGCATACCATTGTTGTGCATATTGGTTCATTGTCATCCTTTGTTGTTCAGGTTGATAGTGTGGAGGTGAGACTCTATCCATTGTAGCTTACATCGCAAGATCTCGTAAAACAACACCACACAATCAAGTATATCTCACCACCACCACCAGCAATAGGTGGTGTGACGCTTCAAAGATACTGAACTCCATCAAGAAAAGAAAAGATAAAAAAATTAAAAAAAAATTAAAAATTAAAATAAAACGACCTAAGCCCAAGTTTTCAGTCAACTTGCAAGATATTCACCATGTACTCCCCGGCAACGGCGCTAAAATTCTTGATAGCAAAATACTTAATCTAACTTTAACCGATGAGTATCGGGTTGAGGCATGCTGATGGAGTACAAGGTCGAATCCACAAGGAGTAACAGTGAAGTACCAAAGTCGACGTAGAACTTGGTTCAGGTCAATAGATAGTGGGAAGATTAACAATTAATGCAGAAGTAACGATTACACTACTAGTTTTACTTATATGATTAAAAATCATAGCCGAACTACGATCCAGCGGGTTACTTTTACCCCACAGGAAAGACTTGACAAGGAGCGTGTCTTAACCGACCTACCTATACAATTCAGTTTATATGACATCCACGGGTGCCAACTCCTAATTCTGGTGTTAAGGTCTAAGCAACTCTCGCTTAACAACCTATGCCAGGCTAAATAACCCTCCCTTTAGAAAGCCAACTAACCTAACATGGCTTACCAAAATCTAGAGCCACTCGGAAAACCGATGAAAACCTCACATAGGGCACAGTCCTAACAACTAGCTAGGTTGTCAATCTAACAACTAGCTGTGTCTATGCAATGATCTTAAAACCCCTTATCCCACATCTCACCGCAAAATACATCTATAAGTTCGATGTGTGTGTGGCAGTGAACTAGGTTGTCAATCTAATTCGAAGCTATAATCTTTATAAGAACAAGTTTTAGAACGTGGATTAATCATACAAACGTTTAATTAAGTGCTACACTACTCCCGTCTAATCCCCCTTAGGGCGTTTCACCCGCTTTCACATGATTCGACCATACAATGGATTTTCTACTCATGATGGAATTGAAAAACGAAATAATAATGAAAGCAATAATCAAAGACATAATCAAATTATTGAAAGACAAAGAAATAATTACCATAAAAGATGAAACCTTGAATTGTATGAAAATCTCCTTCAAAAGATGAAATCTTGGATCACGAATCAAAAATCTAAGCTATGAAAGTTGTATAGAGTTTCTAGGAATTAAACCTATGATCTAAGGATTGAAACAACGTTTAAACTAATGGAAATCGCCCTAAAATCGCCCCTAAGAAACCCTAAAACGTCTAAGTACTGAATAGATATCATATGTGATCGAAAAAGAGGGTTTTTATAGGTTTTCGCCGCATCCCGACCGCGAACGGTCATTTGTGGCAAGGAAAATGCTCGTTTGCCTGAAAGGCCCACTCTCTGTATGAAAAATTGCTCCGTAAACGCTCGTTTGGATTGGCCAAACGCTCGTTTGCACCAGCTTCAGTATTTTCATGATAACTTTACTTCTAGGGATCCAAAAGAGATGATTCAAAATGCATTGGAAAGCTGATTCAATTATCTACAACTTTAATCAAGACAACTCTTCCTGAAAGTGTGCCTAAATGTGACCAAAATGCCCCTGAAGTGACTGGTTCATATTTCATCAATGATTCTTCACTCTTTTCTCCTCCTTGGCCCCAATCTCGTTCTTTCTCGAGACTCTCTTCCTTATTCTCAACCTTATACATCAATCTAAGCCTGAAAACAAAGACACGATCACCAAGACATAATATACATTGACAGAAATGTAACGAAATCCACATAAAACATGAGTTTTTAGGACGAAAATGTCATTAGTCTCGAAACATGCATATAAGTGAATAGCGTTCATATACTACCCATAATAGCCCAAAATAACCATGAATAAATCGTAAAAAGGATGTAATCTCATATAAGAAATACACTACAATTCGACTCCCATCAATGTGCTGGGATATTTCCTACCCACCGAATAAATAAAAATGAAATAGAAATAAAACTCGGCACAAGAGCCAAAAAACTTGAACTAAACAGCCCAGAGCAGTGAGGTCCAAGCCTGGTTGTCGAAGTTGCGTAATGCACAACAGACTATCACTCTCCACCTCGAGCCTCAGAATGCCGATGTGTGACGCCTCATGTAACGCCAAAAAATTGCCTTTAGCTCCATGTATTCCACCGAATCCCCAAGGTCAAAGTGGTATGCAAAGGAATGAAGGACTGCACCATGTGAATCCCGGAAGAAAACCCCCTAATCACGCCATTTGTCTCGGTGATCTTTGCATCCACATTTCCCCTCACCACATCAGCCGAAGGTTTCGCCCATCTGTTAGGCAAATGACAATCTCGTGCCTGGACTCGAAAGCTCTCTATGGCCTCCATATATTCTGCCGAAGCAGCCAAGGAACATACACACACAGCAGAAACATAAACCGCTTGATCATCAAACACAGCCGAGCATCGCGCTTTCCAGATCCCTCACATAAGCCAAACTAATTTTGTAGCACCCTGAACCCCTTGCTCCTGAACAATCGTATAAGAAATTCCACAAAAGAGGCTGAACAAAGATGTTGCAGAGTGCAATATTAGGCCGACAACCTCCATATCTAATCTGCCATTTTGCACTCAAAGAGAACTTGTCGCAACGTTTCAAGAGTCTCCCCACATGCCAAGCAAATGCCATCACCCATGTGCCGCCTCAGCAGACCTTGACCAATAGCAAGACAGTCATGCAAGCAGCCCCACAGAAAATGCTGAACACGTGGCTGAACGGGTAAGTGCCAACAGGTTCTCCACAACTTGCTCTCCCCACCAGGAGCGGATGGCCCCACCTCAGACGCCAGCTGATTAATCGATAAGGCCAAATAATATCCAGACCGCACATCATAGACTCCCATCCGGTCATAATGCCAAATCAGCCGGTCCAAATGCCCCCCGGAGCCACAGTTGTTTCCAAAATAGCATTTGATTCCCAAAGTCCAAAAATTTGCTGCCCTCGTTGCACATCCCACACTCTGGAACCAGGTATAAAAAGAGCGGAGACCATAGAGTCTGCTGGGAGCGCATAGCCTGCATAAAGGATGTGGAACGAAGGCTGCCGAGCGGTTCATACATCATGGAAAATGTACACTGAATCACCATACCCTACTCTTCATCGCAAACCATTGAGCAAAAGATCTCGCCCCTCAAGAATGCTGCGCCATAGGTAAGAGGGTCGAGCCCCCAGCTCTGCTACAAGTATAATTGTATCCTCATAATACTTTGCATGCAATATCTGTGCTGCTAGTGAGCCTGGGCTGCTCAAGATTCGCCATGACTGCTTCGCTGGGAAAGCTAAATTAAAGCATTCCAAGTCGCGGAATCCCAATCCCCCTAAGTTCTTCGGCAGACAACAATCATCCCACTTCTTCCATTGCACCTTGCGCTTATTCTCCGTGTCGCCCCAAAAGAAACCCCGAATGTCTTTCTCAAATTCCCGAATAAGAGTGGTGGGCACCTTAAAACATTGCATAATGTACGTAGGAATTGCCTGCAAAGCCGATTTATAGAACGCCTCATTCCCAGCCGGTGAGAGCAGCTGGTCCTTCCAACCTGACACTTTTTTGCGGATTCGATCTCTCAAAAAAGAAAAAACCTGTCGTTTATTCCGTCCAATCATAAACGGTAGCCCCAGATACTTCCCTGAACCGTCCCCCAAAGGAATCTGCAACAGATCAGATAACAGCTCCCGAACCTCCTCCGAGACCCAATGCGAGAAATAAAGAGTAGATTTATGGAAATTAATAGCCTGACCTGAAAGTGCCCTGTTTCTATCAAACAATTCCAACAGAGTCTCCGCCGCGCCATCTGTGAGTTCAAAAAAGACCATGCAGTCATCTACAAAAAGAAAGTGGAAAATGGAGACCACCTTCTCCCTGCCAAAGCCAATGCCCCATAAGGCACCCCGGGACACATAGTCATTGAGCAGCGTCATAAACCCTTCAGCGCAAACAATTTGTCTATATGATACAAACAATTCCACTAGATTAAATGCTAGATATTATTTTTAATCTGTCTTTATTTATCCTTATTTTGTCATTTTTAACTTTTAGTATTCTATCAATTCTATTTAATAGAATTGATCTTGTTGTATTTTCATATTTAAATAAAAATCTATTCCATTTAATAGATTAGATCTTGTTCGCTGCGTGTTCTCTGCAAATTTCATTTAATAAAAGTTTCCCAGTAAAAAAAAAAAAAAAAGAGTTCATAATTAAACCAAAATAAAAAAAAAATTAATAATAATGGCATCATTGTTCTCCAAAGTGCGGCGACCGTTTTCCTTTTCTCAGGATGAGACGACGGCGACAAAGTACAAGCCGCTTGAATTTGATGAAGGAGAAGAAAAAGAAAAAAGAATTGATAATCTGAAACTGGGCATCGAAACCGGTGACGGAAAGATTCGTGTGATAATCCCAAGAAACGCAACGATTCCGACAAAGAATGAAATAGTTGTATCCACTGCATTCGATAATCAATCGAGCATGTTGATCAGAGTGTATGAAGGAGACAGTCCATGGACATACAAAGATTGTTGTTTTGTGGGAAGTATTTGGCTTTATAATATTCCACCGGCACCGAAAGGTGTAGTTAAGGTGAATGTATGTTGTGAAATTAATGCCAAAGGTACAATCAAAGTGTCTGCTCAACTTCAACTTGTTGTTCCAAATCTTAATCTGGAGAAGAAGAAGGAGATTACAATATCTAAAGGGCAATGGAAACGTAGCAGAAAAGTATTGGTAAATAATATAAAGTGGAGTTTGTGGGGATATGCGGTTGCGATAAGGAACACAATGAAGGATGATAGATTTGTTGTGAAGTTGGAGATGAAACAAGAAGAAAAGGAGAAGATTGAAAAGGCAATTGAAGAGTGTTGTAAAATGCATGTATCGACTGCAGGAAATACTACTAGTGCTAAAGTTGACGAATATAAAGCAAAGTTGAAGGAATTGGAGGGTTTGTGGAATCCCATTGTTACAAAGATGTATCATCTGCAGAACATGCCTTCTTCTTCTTCTCCACCATTACTGCAGGTGCAGGAAGAAATTTTCTGCGACAACCGTTGGTACACTTATATGGGTCTATCTTATACAGGAATGTAGGCTCCAAATAAGTTCGTGGGAATGCTTTTTACCAATTAATGGATTTTTCTTTCTTTATTTGGCTTCTGAATATTTGAGGTTTGTGAAAGTTTAAATGTAGGCTCCAAATAAGTTCGTAGGAATGCTTTTTACGAATGCTTTATTTGGCTTCTGAGTATTTGAGGATTGAGAAAGTTTATTAGAAACATGTTTTTTACTCTTTTCGGGAAAATAAATAAATTTTATTCTATCAAAGCAGAAATGGTTTCATAATCCGTTTCAGGTTCATCGATCTTCCAAAGGTAGGATCATCATCTTTTCTATTCTAATGATGTTATTTTGGGTGTGGTGTTCATGTTAATCTCAGATTCGCTTTCAGTTTGTAGACCATCAAACAGTGTTTTACACGTACCCTAACCATTAGAAGTTTAGTTGTTGTTCGGTTGGTCATATGGCTAATGGTTAGGGTTGTTGGGAAATTAATCATCTAGCATGCTGTCTAACACGCGATTCAAGCAAAAACGAAAGCAAAAAATAGGGCATAAAACTTATTGACTGAGGCGACTGTAGCACTCCGTCCTTAAGACGTTTTTGCCCCGATTATATGCACACGGTAACGGCAATCGTCTCCCAAGATACAACAGTCATTAATTCTTCGGGTTGTTGCACTTCAATGAGAAGAAGACAACGAACCGATCATGTTCTGTAAATCTCATATTGAGTCGAAAAATATGCAAAGTATTTGGATGAGTATTTTTAAGCCATTTGGCCAGAATTTGTCTAAAGAAAATCATTTAAAATCTGCATGTTTTTTCATTGTAATGTTGGGATTATATAGGAGAAATGTGTCCGATCATTGAATGGTTGCAACCATTAACCGAAGGGATACAACCTCTTAAGGGGTTGTACATTTCACCGAACCAATGCGACCCTCTATTAATTTTTAATTCAAATTCTCCAACAATCCCTAACATGAATGAAAATTAATGCAAATGCAATGCAGACTCTGAAGAGATCACATGCGGAAATCTGTTCCATCGGGCGATGTGGTTTGTTGCCTTGAACCTTCCGAAGTAGAGTACAATCGGAAATACTCGGCTAAGCAGTGAACTACGTCTTGAACTGCTCAGGCTGTGGTGCATGCCTAGACAATGATACCTATGATGGGAGTCAAATTGTTTATCATTTACTATGTGATTATACCCCGTTTATACCTCGTTTTATATGTTTTATGAGACATTTGGTTGTATTTTGATGTATTTACACCTTGGTTATCATTTCGGGACCTAGGACGTAAAGTCCAGGATTCTCGGTCTTTTTCGGTGTAATTTACTATACTCTCGGTCACCTTAGTGTCCTGTAGGGATTATGTGTGGTATTTTTTATGATTTTGTACAGGAATTAGGTGTTTGAGAAGTCTGGAGGGCGAGATACGAGGATTTGAACGTGTGCCCGAAGCTTAAATGTTCAAACGGATCAAAACGCGGTGGTACTACTACCATACCCTCCATTGATCTGCATTTTTATCCACCTTAGAGGCATTTTCTGGGCTAGACATCTGCATGAAAGTTGTAGACAATTTCCTTAGCTTTCCAACTCATTTTGAATCACTCGATTTGGAGGTCTGTACACAAAGTTATGGCTGTTTTTCTGAGGGTGTGTCAGCTAGGCGCGCGCCTAAGAAATGCTAGGCGCACGCCTAGCAGTAAATTTTGGCCAGAAGTTTCAGTACGTGATTTCGGTGAACTAGGCGTGCACCTGCACTTTCCAAGGCGCACCATAGCATCCAGATATGCAAAAACACTATAAATACCCCCCCATTTGATCTAGATCGAACTCTTCGTCTTTTAGATCAATTTTTACAGCTTTTTCTGCGTTTTTCTTCATCTTTTCTTAGCTTAGATTAGTTGTTGGTAGATTAGATTAGTTTAGTTGTAGATTGTTGTAATCCGGAGGATTCGGGGATAGCTTGACGCGTTATTTATGGGATTTCATTCGGAAAATCAATTTTCTACCCCGTAATTTCAATTTCCTTTCTTGTTCTTGTTTTCAATCTTGTTTTATGTTAGTTTTTATTGTTGTTTCCTTGTTATTTTCTTGTTATAATGAGTAGCTAATCCGTTTATAGCCGAGATATGTGATAGCCTTCGAAATCGAACCTTAGCTCGTTGATTGAAGTGTTTTGATGAGTTGATTGTTAGATTCTTGGTGTTATTGTTGTTTTAGAGCTTGTGCTTGATCACGGTTGTTGAATTCGTGACTCGATAATCGTAGTATACGTGTCTGCTTTACATATGTATTTTGTGAGAGGATACGGGAAAAGGGGTTCTAGGATCACCGTGTAAAACCGACTGAGTTGTTCAGATTTGGATTCGTGTGTGAGGTTTATATCATTGTTAATGAGCGTCTCATAGATCGTAGACCGTGTCGGGTCAGTTAAAGCCGGTCAACGGATTTGTTGAACTCGACATAGGAGAGTAGATTATTGAATTAATGTCTAGTCTCGAATTAGGAAACGACACCCTTTGAGTGACAACGAGGCGGATTGTTGAACCTAACATAAGAGGGTAGTTATTGATTTAATGTCTATTTCGGAAACAGGAGACGACACCCTTCAACGATGCCGAGAACATTAGAGTAGATCGAAACACTTCTGGAAATGAGTCAGGGCTAGAAAGTAGTTGGTTGGATCATAGCTCGGCTATCTTGTTTTTCATAGTTTTAGATCTTTATTTTGAGTTGTATATTTAGTTGTTAGAACCGGTGATTTGACAAATCACCACGTTCAATTTTGTGTTGGCCTGAACTAGGGAAGAGACCGACTTTGGTACTCGACCAGATTCCCTATGGGATACGACCTTGACTCACCAATTCTAGGCTACAGTTGACCCGGTACACTGCCGGTGAGATTGGACACTTAGAAAAGGCCGATCAAGTTTTCTGGCGCCGCTGCCGGGGAATCGGGTTGATACCTTGTAAGTTAGTTAAGTTTTTAGGATTATGTCACTTTTTTATTTATTTACGTATAGTTTGTTTTTTTTGTTTTTGTTGAGGTGTCATACCATTTACTTCGGTAGTGGTAGTGACTGGATACCGTGATTGTGTTCGTGTTGTTTCCTTGGTTTGCAGTTAATGGATCCTTCGGGGAAAGTGAGTTCGTTGTTCTGTGCAATGGACTCATCGAACAAATCATGGTGGTAGGGATTGAGCCCCGTATTTCTCATATTTCATTTTCAGGGGGTGCTCAATTCCTACGCTTTTGTTAGGGAGATGCAAAGGTTTGCTCTCCTCTGGTACAGCTATCCTTGACCTAGTTGGGGGTAGAAAGTCGAGCTAAGGACTATAAACTCAGAATGTACTTTTATTGCTTTTCTCTCACCTCGTGTTTCACTGTGTTTCTTTAGTTTGTATTTTGATACTTCGGGTAAGTTTTGATGTAATATAACCCGAAGAAGTGTGTTTGGGGGGGGGGGGGGCTAGTTTTTGGTGTTTTTGGTTTTGATAAGCTGTGGTGATCCATCTAGTTTCATTTTGTTATCTCCATACCTGTGCATATCGTGTAGTTGTAGTTTCTGTTGATATTAGCACAGGTACCCTGGGAGGACTTTCTACGGATGCCACGTGATCGTACTCGCACCATTTTCCGGTTGTAAGCTAACTTTTCTACCCTTATCCTTCGTGTTTCGTATTAAAGTAGGGGAGGTTAGCTTAGCTTAAATGTCTCGTATTCATGTCGAACGAGTTATACTTAGCGATTGTTTTCCCTTTAGTCTAAATGAGTCGGTTTCTGAGAATTTTGATGGCTTTGACATTGATTTTGATACATCGAGCCTTCGGTATTGTTTTGGTAAACATCTAGTTATTGTACGAATGCATTTGGTTTGTGTTGTGATCATGTATTGAGAATGGAATAGCCATATCACGTTAGCTTCGACTTCACGAATCACCTTGACTAGTGAACGATTATGGTAGTTCTTAATGACCCGGTTACCTAGAACTTATATTAGTAACTTCGAGGCGAAATAGAAAAATCGTCGTTGTTAAGTACGGGATGACGGTTTTGGCATTTATTTTGACCCGATCAGAGCCAAAGGCCATCCTTATACATGTATCCACTGTTACCCCTCTAAGCCTTTTGTAGGGTGGTTAGACCGCCGCCCGAACTGACCATTTTGTTACTAACCTGTATAATCGATGTCCCTAGCCTTATTTCGGTCTACGTATCCTTGACTACCTTGCAATTGAGCATTTATTTCTGCACATTTATACGATGTTGCGAGGTGTTGTGGTATGGGAGTGCTGTTGTGACATTGTATTATTCGAGTTATCCGGTATGAGAGTGTGACAGTGTGTTGGTTCGACTTTGTTCGGAATTTTGCTATGTATAGTATATACATACAGGTATATAGTTTGAAAAAAATGAAAAAAAAAGGAAAGAAGAAGAAAAAAATGAAAAAGAGAGTGTTTTTATATTTATCGTATGTGTTTTTATTTTTAGAAAGTGTCCAGAAAATAATGGACCAAGTTATTGTTGTTTAGAGTTCGAGTTGGGGTTTATTTCGGATATCGAGATTGTTTTTATAGTTGGAGAGTTGGAGGCGTTTGAAACCGAGTTTCATATTTATTTTTCTCGGTTAAAGCTCGTTTGCACCTTCTCTTTCTATTTTTATCGTAAATATCCTTACGTAGCCCTAACATAAGCCTTAACGATATAACTCTTCAAGTCCTGCTCGACCGTACTAGACTTCGATTGACCTTGATTAGTGGAGATGTTTACGACGTATAAGCCTTTGGTGTAGCCTCGGTACATTATACGTCTATAATCTAAACCGGTCATTGGTGATAAATGTTGAAAAAGCTATACACACACACGTTCTTTTCTCGATACAAGGTAGAACTTAAATCTTATGCATTTGTGTCAATTACTCGTGTTTTACCATTTCAATTCTTATAGACTAAATGTATGATAGCAATGTTGACTCCATCTTTATTTTTGAATCGCTCATTTTTGCTCGAGGGCGAGCAAACGCTAAGCAGGGGGTAGTTGATGGGAGTCAAATTGACTATCATTTACTATGTGATTATACCCCGTTTATACCTCGTTTTATATGTTTTCTGAGACATTTGGTTGTATTTTGATGTATTTACACCTTGGTTATCATTTCGGGACCTAGGACATAAAGTCCGGGATTCTCGGTCTTTTTCGGTGTAATTTACTATACTCTGGTCACCCTAGTGTCCTGTAGGGATTATGTGTGGTATTTATTATGATTTTATACAGAACTTAGGTGTTTGAGAAGTCCGGAGGGCGAGATACGAGGATTGGAACGTGTGCCCGAAGCTTAAATGTTCAAACCGATCAAAACGCGGTGGTACTACTACCATACCCTCCATTGATCTGCATTTTGATCCACCTTAGAGGCATTTTCTGGGCTTTACATCTTCATGAAAGTTGTAGACAATTTCCTTATCTTTCCAACACATTTTGAATCACTCGATTTGGAGGACTACACAAAAATTTATGGCTGTTTTTCTGAGGGTGTGTCAGCTAGGCGCGCGCCTAAGAAATGCTAGGCGCACGCCTAGCAGTAAATTTTGGCCATAAGTTTCAGTACGTGATTTCGGTGAGCTAGGCGTGCGCCTGCACATTCCTAGGTGCACGCCTAGCATCCAGATCTGCAAAAACACTATAAATACCCCCCCCCCCCCCATTTGATCTAGATCGAACTCTTCCTCTTATAGATCAATTTTTACAGCTTTTTCTGCGTTTTTCTTCATCTTTTCTTAGCTTAGATTAGTTGTTGGTAGATTAGATTAGTTTAGTTGTAGATTGTTGTAATCCGGATGATTCGGGGATAGCTTGACGCGTTATTTATGGGATTTCATTCGGAAAATCAATTTTCTACCCGGTAATTTCAATTTCCTTTCTAGTTCTTGTTTTCAATCTTGTTTTATGTTAGTTTTTATTGTTGTTTCCTTGTTATTTTCTTGTTATAATGAGTAGCTAATCCGTTTATAGCCGAGATATGTGATTGCCTTCGAAATCGAACCTTAGCTCGTTGATTGAAGTGTTTTGATGAGTTGATTGTTAGATTCTTGGTGTTATTGTTGTTTTAGAGCTTGTGCTTGATCATGGTTGTTGAATTCGCGACTCGATAATCGTAGTATACGTGTCTTCTTTACATATGTATTTAGCGAGAGGATACGGGAAAAAGGGTTCTAGGATCACCGGGTAAAACCGACTGAGTTGTTCAGATTCGGATTCGTGTGTGAGGTTTATATCATTGTTAATGAGCGTCTCATAGATCGTAGACCGTGTCGGGTCAGTTAAATCCGGTCAACGGACTGTTGAACCTGACATAGGAGAGTAGATTATTGAATTAATGTCTAGTCTCGGAACTAGGAAACAACACCCTTTGAGTGACAACGAGGCGGATTGTTGAACCTAACATAAGAGGGTAGTTATTGATTTAATGTCTATTTTCGGAAACAGGAGACGACACCCTTCAACGATGCCGAGAACATTAGAGTAGATCGAAACACTTCCGGAAATGAGTCAGGGCTAGAAAGTAGTTGGTTGGATCATAGCTCGGCTATCTTGTTTTTCATAGTTTTAGATCTTTATTTTGAGTTGTATATTTAGTTGTTAGAACTGGTGATTTGACAAATCACCACGTTCAATTTTGTGTTGGCCTGAACTAGGGAAGAGACCGACTTTGGTACTCAACCAGATTCCCTGTGGGATACGACCTTGACTTACCAATTCTTGGCTACAGTAGACCCGTTACACTGTCGGTGATATTGGACACTTAGAAAAGGCCGATCAAGTTTTCTGGCGCCGTTGCCGGGGAATCGGGTTGATATCTTGTAAGTTAGTTAAGTTCTTAGGATTAGGTCATTTTTTTTTTATTTATTTATGTATAGTTTGCTTTATTTGTTTTTGTTGAGGTGTCACACCATTTACTTGGTAGTGGTAGTGACTTGATACCGTGATTGTGTTCGTGTTGTTTCCTTGGTTTGCGATTAATGGATCCTTCGGGAAAGTGAGTTCATTGTTACGTGCAATGGACTCATCGAACAAATCGTGGTGGTGGGATTGAGCCCGTATTTCTCATATTTCATTTTAGGGGTGCTCAATTCCTACGATTATTGGTGTAGGAGATGCAAAGGTTTGCTCTCCTCCAGTACAACTATCCTTGACCTAGTTGGGGGTAGAAAGTCGAGCTAAGGACTATAAACTCAGAATGTACTTTTATTGCTTTTCTCTCCCCTCGTGTTTCACTGTGTTTCTTTAGTTTGTATTTTGATACTTCGGGTAAGTTTTGATGTAATATAACCCGAAGAAGTGTGTTTGGGGGGGGGCTAGTTTTTGGTGTTTTTGGTTTTGATAAGCTGTGGTGATCCATCTAGTTTCATGTTGTTATCTCCATACCTGTGTATCTCGTGTAGTTGTTGTTTCTGTTGATATTAGCACAGGTACCCTGGGAGGACTTTCTACGGATGCCACGTGATCGTACTCGCACCATTTTCCGGTTGTAAGCTAACTTTTCTACCCTTATCCTTTGTGTTTCGTTTTAAAGTAGGGGGTGGTTAGTTTAGCTTAAATGTCTCGTATTCATGTCGAACGAGTTATACTTAGCGATTGTTTTCCCTTTAGTCTAAATGAGTCGAGTTCGAGAATTTTGATGGCTTTGACATTGATTTTGATACATCGAGCCTTCGGTATTGTTTTGGTAAACATCTAGTTCTTGTCACGAATGCATTTGGTTTGTGTTGTGATCATGTATTGAGAATGGAATAGTCCTATCACGTTAGCTTCGACTTCACGAATCACCTTGACTAGTGAACGATTATAGTAGTTCTTAATGACCCGGTTACCTAGAACTTATATTAGTAACCAGGAGGTGAAATAGAAAGGTCGTCGTTGTTAGTGCGGGATGACGGTTTTGGCATTTATTTTAACCCGATCGAGCCAAAGGCCATCCTTATACATGTATCCTTTGTTACCCTCTAAGCCCTTCGTAGGGTGGTTAGACCGCCGCCCGAACCGACCATTTTGTTACTAACTGTATAATCGATGTCCCTAGCCTTATTTCGGTCTCACGATCCTTGACTACCTTGCAATTGAGCATTTATTTCCGCACATTTATACGATGTTGCGAGGTGTTGTGGTATGGGAGTCTTTGTTGTGACATTGTATTATTCGAGTTATCCGTATGAGAGTGTGACAGTGTGTTGGTTCGACTTTGTTCGGAATTTTGCTATGTATAGTTATATACATACAGGTATATAGTTTGAAAAAAAATTTAAGAAAAAAATGAAAAAAAGGAAAGAAGAAGAAAAAAAATGAAAAAGAGAGTGTTTTTATATTTATCGTATGTGTTTTTATTTTTAGAAAGTGTCCAGAAAATAATGGACCAAGTTATTGTTGTTTAGAGTTGGAGTTGGTGTTTATTTCGGATATCGAGATTGTTTTTATAGTTGGAGAGTTGGAGGCGTTTGAAACCGAGTTTCATATTTATTTTTCTCGGTTAAAGCTCGTTTGCACCTTCTCTTTCTATTTTTATCGTAAATATCCTTTCGTAGCCCTAACCTAAGCCTTAACGATATAACCCTTCAAGTCCTGCTCGACCGTACTAGACTTCGATTGACCTTGATTAGTGGAGATGTTTACGACGTATAAGCCTGTGGTGTAGCCTCGGTACATTATACGTCTATAATCTAAACCGGTCATTGGTGATAAATGTTGAAAAAGCTATACACACACACACGTTCTTTTCTCGATACAAGGTAGAACTTAAATCTTATGCATTTGTGTCAATTACTCGTGTTTTACCATTTCAATTCTTATAGACTAAATGTATGATAGCAATGTTGACTCCATCTTTATTTTTGAATCGCTCATTTTTGCTCGAGGGCGAGCAAACGCTAAGTAGGGGGTAGTTGATGGGAGTCAAATTGACTATCATTTACTATGTGATTATACCCCGTTTATACCTCTTTTTATATGTTTTCTGAGACATTTGGATGTATTTTGATGTATTTACACCTTGGTTATCATTTCGGGACCTAGGACGTAAAGTCCGGGCACTACTACAAAAAAGCATAAAGATCACGGTTTTTAAGTGTGATATATCTACATTAGTCACGACTTACAAAGTGTGGCATATTGAGGTGTGACATAAAGTACTTTAACTCAATCACAGTTACAAACTGTGATCTATTATAATAATTATCACACTTAAAACCCGTGATCTATTATAGTGGGTATCACACTTAAAAACCGTAATCTATTATAATTTCATCACATTTAAAAACTGTGATATATTATAGTAGTTATCATAGTTAAAAACTGTGATCTATTATAGTTGTTATCACACTTAAAAACCGAGATCTATTACAATTAAAACACATTTTAAAAGCGTGATCTATTTTAGTTGTTATCACACTTAAAAACCGTGATCTATTATAATTTAAATCACACCAATGAAAGTGTTTTTTTTTCAAAAACAATATATAAGCACACATATTTTTGTCTTTGTTGGGACTCGAACCGGATACTCCGGATTAACGAGCCACACTTATTACCACTAGACCGATGTTTTCTTTCTTCTAATTTTCGACCACACTAAACTAAAATCTCATTATAAAATACCATATTATTTTAATCAAGAAAAATCGTGATTGATTGATTTTTGTCTCATTTTTCCTAAAAACCGTGATAATAAAAATCGTGATATATTTTAGTTGTTATCACACTTTAAAACCGAGATCTACTATAATTTCAACACATTTAAAAGCGTGATCTATTTTAGTTGTTATCACACTTAAAAGCGTGATCTATTATAGTTTTTATCACACTTAAAAACCGAGATCTATTATAATTTCAACACATTTAAAAGCGTGATCTATTTTAGTAGTTGTTATCACTCTTAAAAACCGAGATATATTATAATTTCAATCACACCTAAATAAGTGTGATCATTCTTTTTTCAAAACGAAATATACGCACACATATCTTTTGTTGCCACTTTGGGACTCGAACCCGGATACTACGGATTAAGGAACCACACTAATTACCACTCGGGTGATGCCCACTATATTATCATTTTCAACCACACTAATCTAAGATATGATTATAAAATATCATATTTTTTAATCACGATTAAAAACCGTGATTGATTGATGTTCTTGTCTCAGTTTTCTTAAAAACCGATAATAAAAACTATGATCTATTTTAGTTGTTATCACACTTAAAAACCGAGATCTATTATAATTCAACACATTTAAAAGCGTGATTTATTTTAGTTGTTATCACACTTAAAAATCGTGATTTATTATAGTTGTTATCACACTTAAAAACCGAGATCGATTATAATTTCAACACATTTAAAAAGCGTGATCTATTTTAGTAGTTGTTATCACACTTAAAAGCCGAGATCTATTATTATTTCAATCACACCTAAAAAGTGTGATCATTCTTTTTTTCACACCTAATAATTGTGATAAAAATTTAAGTGTGATATATATACATTTTACTTGTCAGGTTCTTTTAAAAGTGTGATCCTTATCTTTAGATAAGTGTGATCTATATCTCTTTTCTTATTAGTGGAAATAATTTGTCTCACTTTTTCTATAATTGTGACAAAAATATCATGAATTCGATCCACGAGTTTAAAAATGAGAGTAATTGATATAATTTATCTCGCTTTCTCAATAACCGTGACAAAAATATCATATCAATTTAGTCACGAGAATAAAAGTGTGATAGTTTGGTATAATTTATCTCGCTTTTTTTTCAATAAGCGTGATAAAAATATCATATCAATTTGTCACTTTTTCGGATGTGAGATTGATATATATAATTTATCTCGCTTTTTTAGAAACCGTGATGTAAATATCTTATCAATTCGATCACAGTTTAATAATGAGATTAATTGATATAATTTATCTCGGTTTTTCAATAATCGTGATGTGAAAAATCATATCAATTAAGTCACACTTTAAAAATGAGATTGATTAATATAATTTATCTCGAGTTTTTCAATAAGCGTGATAGAAAGCTGTAAGTGTGATATATATATTTTCGTTGTCTCAGTTTTATTGAAACTGTGATTGTTTTCATATCTTAAGTGTGACCTATGTCCAATTTTGTAGTAGTGGGGATTCTCGGTCTTTTTCGGTGTAATTTACTATACTCTCGGTCACCCCAGTGTCCTGTAGGGATTATGTGTGGTATTTATTATGATTTTGTACAGGACTTAGGTGTTTGAGAAGTCCGGAGGGCGAGATACGAGGATTGGAACGTGTGCCCGAAGCTTAAATGTTCAAACGGATCAAAACGCGGTGGTACTACTACCATACCCTCCATTGATCTGCATTTTGATCCACCTTAGAGGCATTTTCTGGGCTCGATATCTTCATGAAAGTTGTATACAATTTCCTTAGCTTTCCAACGCATTTTGAATCACTCGATTTGGAGGTCCACACACAAAGTTATGGCTTTTTTTCTGAGGGTGTGTCAGCTAGGCTCGCGCCTAAGAAATGCTAGGCGCACGCCTAGCAGTAAATTTTGGCCAGAAGTTTCAGTACGTGATTTCGGTGAGCTAGGCGTGCACCTGCACTTTCCTAAGCGCACGCCTAGAGTCCAGATCTGTAAAAACACTATAAATACCCCCCCATTTGATCTAGATCGAACTTTTCCTCTTTTAGATCAATTTTTACAGCTTTTTCTGCGTTTTTCTTCATCTTTTCTTAGCTTAGATTAGTTGTTGGTAGATTAGATTAGTTTAGTTGTAGATTGTTGTAATCCGGAGGATTCGGGGATAGCTTGACGCGTTATTTACGGGATTTCATTCGGAAAATCAATTTTCTACCCGGTAATTTCAATTTCCTTTCTTGTTCTTGTTTTCAATCTTGTTTTATGTTAGTTTTTATTGTTGTTTCCTTGTTATTTTCTTGTTACAATAAGTAGCTAATCCGTTTATAGCCGAGATATGTGATAGCCTTCGAAATCGAACCTTAGCTCGTTGATTGAAGTGTTTTGATGAGTTGATTGTTAGATTCTTGGTGTTATTGTTGTTTTAGAGCTTGTGCTTGATCACGGTTGTTGAATTCGCGACTCGATAATCGTAGTATACGTGTCTTCTTTACATATGTATTTTGCGAGAGGATACGGGAAAAGGGGTTCTAGGATCACCGTGTAAAACCGACTGAGTTGTTCAGATTCGGATTCGTGTGTGAGGTTTATATCATTGTTAATGAGTGTCTCATAGATCGTAGACCTTGTCGGGTCAGTTAAAGCCGGTCAACAATTTGTTGAAACGACATAGGAGAGTAGATTATTGAATTAATGTCTAGTCTCGAATTAGGAAACGACACCCTTTGAGTGACAACGAGGCGGATTGTTGAACCTAACATAAGAGGGTAGTTATTGATTTAATGTCTATTTTCGGAAACAGGAGACGACACCCTTCAACGTTGCCGAGAACATTAGAGTAGATCGAAACACTTCCGAAAATGAGTCAGGGCTAGAAAGTAGTTGGTTGGATCATAGCTCGGCTATCTTGTTTTTCATAGTTTTAGATCTTTATTTTGAGTTGTATATTTAGTTGTTAGAACCGGTGATTTGACAAATCACCACGTTCAATTTTGTGTTGGCCTGAACTAGGGAAGAGACCGACTTTGGTACTCGACCAGATTCCCTATGGGATACGACCTTGACTCACCAATTCTAGGCTACAGTTGACCCGGTACACTGCCGGTGAGATTGGACACTTAGAAAAGGACGATCAACCTACACAACAGATCTCCTAACATTCTCGAGGTTCTCATTGTTGTGTCCGTTTTGGCCCTAGAACACCTAGATTTCAGAAAGTGTGTTAGAGAATTCAGCCCTCAAATTCTCACAGAAGCGGCCCCACTTCCTTACATAGGTGACCTCCTATAAAGAGTACTCTGGAATATCCCACTTGGCTTGACCAAGATATATGAATCATTAAAAGCTTAATGATTAACTTAACAAAATCACAGAAAAGCACTTTTGTTTTTAATAGAATGGGTAAGTGCTTACTGTCCCTCATAACTTAGTTGTCCCTTTTGAACCATGATTTTGGGATCTCCAGTCACTATGGTTGTGTTACCATTATATGGGAACATGCGTAACATGCTTCAGTCCCATCCCGTTTGTCAAAAATTGACACCCGATCTCTAGCTAAACCTTTTTTATAAGCAGATCCGCAAGATTCTCCTTCGACTTTATACAATCGAGGAAATCAAACCATTAGAGATCAATTATTTAATGGTATTGCGTCTACGAAGTAAATATCTAGACTTACCATTATAAATACAACTTTGTGCCCTTCCTATAGCCACTGATTATCAAAGTGTATGATAATAGCAGCCATTACTTAGGCCAACATGGAATATCCTCAACGATATTTCTAAGCCATTCAGCTTTTCTCCACGCTAATCCAATGCTATAAACTCAGATTTCATCGTGAAAGGAGCTATGCATGTCTGTCTCATGGACTTCCAGGACACTACACCACCACCGATAGTGAATACATATTCACTAGTGGATTTTGAATCCTTAGAGTTAGATATCCAATTTGCATCACTGTATTCTTCCAATACTGCTGGATATCTTGTATATTGTATACCGAGGTTCATTTTAAACTTCAAATACCTTAACATCAGGTCAAGGGCTATAGATTGAACTTAAACCTTCTTTCTCATTGCTTTACAAGGAAATATCTCCTCAATAAATACAAAATTCCTTTAATCAATGATCACATTTTAATGTACATCAGGAATGTCTGTGATTGCACGTAAACCGATAGACACTACTGCTATTTACATATCCAAAGAATGTGCGATATTTTGTTTCAGGCCCTTATCTTGACTTGCTTTAGGGTAAGGTATTGCAACATTTGCCACGCACCCCCATACTTCCAGGAATTTTAGGTAGGCTTGTAGCCTTTCCACTATTCCGTTGAGAATAACCATTGTTGAGAGAATCGTCTCCCTCAGAGTTCTAGATAAATCCGAACAAATCAACATGACACTCGTCATTTCATTCAGTGTTCATGCGTTTAAGCCACACCACCACTCGATTAAGGTTTGTATCATGCAATGGTTAATGAATGATGTTGGTACCAGAACAAAACTCATTAAACCGTGCATCTTACTCTCCACCTCGATCACCACGAATTGTCTTAGTTCGTTTTCCAAATTGATTCTCAACTTCAAGAGCCTCATATTTACTCCTCAGCAAATAAACTTATCGCCGTTCATGCTATCGTTGATGAAAGTATAAAATACTTTTATACCCTCTGGATTGCACAATATTGAACTCAGTGATAACTCTAAGAATCAAATCCAAAGCATCTGTATATTGTACATATTTTTTTTTATATTTTAATATCCAATACCTGCAAAATGATAAATTTGCATCTGAAAACATATACTGGTGTATATTCGATAAAAACAACATGGCTTAAAGACAATGAGTAATTAAAGACCAACAACATGGCTTATCACTTCAAACAGTCCACTACCGACATATATATTTTAATCAACAAATACTGAGTATTTTAATTAATTAATTGTAGAGTATCAGTACATGATTATATATTCCATGTACCAATTAGTAAGATACTGTTCCAACAGATTGACATATATCAACAATATTAACATTTACATATATATGCTTATCTTTTATTCTTTTATCTAGATAGAATAAAATTCATTTCATAACAATTAAGCATATCATGTACTATACATATTGTTATAGCCATAACTAATTTCGGGAACAATAAGAATTGAAGAGGAAAAAGAACTTGTAGTATCCAAAAATAATCTAAGGAGTTGTACCGGTCTCACCCAATTCAAAGAATTTATTCTGATTATTATAGTAATAATATTCTTAACAAAATCATAAATCTAAGTAGCAAAATTTATTCTGAGTTCTGTTCAAAAATTGGATCAATAATTTCGCACACCAATATGTGCTTAATTACTTCTTCCCTTTTAATCAAAGGGACAATAATAATCAACAAACAACCAAATGAAACATGAGTTAGAAAAAATATATTATATAGATGCAAATAATTTCACTTTTCCTTTCAACAAACACAGTTTACTTTCTTTATTAAAATATAAATGTTAATAGATGCCAAAAAGGCTACGCTTGGAATACTATGAAAGAACATACCGGTTTATTCTGATAGAACGCAATTATACTAACAAATATTTGTACTAAACAAAGTAAATATTGGACCGCATAAACTGTTGGATCATATATCCAATATTGGGCTGTGAAATAATTATTTATAATAGACTGTCAATAAATATTAGTCCAGCATAAAAGTGATCTACTCTTTGTTATGGTTATTTGGATCAGTAACGTATCACTAGGGTATGGACCTTTAATGCGTAGAAACTCGGAAGTAATTTTCCATTTTTATGATGGGTAAATTTGGAAATACCTAATAAATATATTTCACTATAGAAGGAAGAATATATTTCATTATAGACGGAGGGTTGTGGTCCCTAGGTCATACACATATCTACTCTCTTCTGACCCCATTATCAGATTGAGAAAATACAGAGAATTCTAAAGGGTTCTTTTGACAATAACTAGAAGATGTGTAGATCTAGAAGACCGATCCTACAACACCAAAAGGGAAGATTTCAGCTGCTATGGATTCAGGTATGTTAGCAATCTAATTTCGTTTTGATTCTCAATAGTTTAGCATAATCGATCCTGAGCTAATGTGATTGAATCACATAAGGATAGTTCTAACAAGTGGTAGCAGAGCCGGATTTTGTTGAATTGTTGAGAATCGGTGTTAACTTAGCCGACATGGATCATATACGGTCAATTTTCGGATCTGTTTCTTAATTACATATCATAGTGTGCCCGCATATTGTTCCGCTGCCAAAGTCGATTGTCGATCAAGCTTATTGTTCCTTTGTCTTTTGTTTTATTTTTGTTTTTCGTATTATTAGGTTTTAGAAAAGTAATTGTATTGTCGTTGATTTGTAAAAGTGTATTACAATGAGTATTTATAGGCACAGTAGGTAAAGTAAATAATACAAATTAATAAAATATTCTACACTATTTGTCTTCGGTTATAATATTCTCGACACGCCCCCGCAATCCCATGGGAAGTGGCTGAACACGGAGATTGGTCTTCATAGTGTGAAAGAGTGGATGCCCCAGAGGCTTCGTAAGGATGTCCGCAAGTTGCTCCTTAGAGCTGATAAAGGAAATGGTGAGGAGACGAGCCGCTACTAGCTCACGAACATGATGGAAGTCGATCTCAATATGCTTAGTACGAGCATGAAACACCGGATTGTGAGCGAGGTAGGTTGCGCCAATATTGTCGCACTGCAGGGTCGGCGGAGAGGACGAGGGGACTTCCATTTCCGCATGAATTTGCATAACCATTGGATCTCAAAGCAGCAGATGATCGACAAGTGTTTTGTACTCACCAGATTCGCCGCTTGATCGTAATCGAATAAGCCTGGATAGTAATCGGAGATAGTCGTGAGAAGAACAAACCCTCGAAGATAGTGTGTTTAAGATATCACATGATGCGTTTAACTGCCGTCCAATGAGCATCAGTAGGTTCATGCATGTATTTACTAACCTTATGAACAGCAAAGGCTATGTTGGGGCGAGTAAACCGAGGTACTGGAGACCCCCAACGATGGAGCGGTAGAGTGCAGGATCGGAGCATGGAGGACCATCATCACGATTTAGGCGAGTGGATGCACTCATGGGTGTATGACAAGGCTTAGCCTTATCCATAGAGGCACGCTGGAGAAGCTGTAGGATATATTTACGTTGAGTGAGGAAGAGGCCATCATTTGAGGGAAGGACCTCTATACCCAGGAAGTAGGACAACATACCAAGATCTTTTACCGAGCTACGTGCACTCAAAAACTGAATAACCTGCTCAATAAGTGGAGTGGAAGAACCAGTAATAATAATATCATCGACATAAATAAGTATGTAGATACGAGCACCATGATGAGAGAAAATATGGAGGGAGGGGTCGGCTTTTGAGCCAGGGAAGCCAAACTGAGTAATAGCATCAGTAAACCGGGAAAACCAAGCGCGGGGAGCCTGTCGAAGACCATACAGACTGTGCTTCAAGCGGCAAATGTAATCCGGAAAGTCAGGAGGAAAAAATCCCTGAGGTTGTTGCATGCAAACTGGTTCGGAGAGGTGGCCATGTAAGAACGCATTCTGTATATCAACCTGTCGAAGCGACCAACCCTGCGAAATAGCAAGAGACAGAAGCAGGCGAATTGTTACCGGTTTCACAACTGGGCTGAAGGTCTCATGGTAATCAATGTCCTCGGCCTGATGAAATCCCTTGGCCACTAAACGCGCCTTATTGCGCTCCAGACGCCCGTCCGCAAGTTGTTTTGTGCGATAAACCCACTTGTTCCCAACAATGTTCATATGGGACTGACGAGGCACAAGGTCCCACGTTTGATTTTTCAATAACGCATCAATCTCATCCTGCATCACATGGCGCCAAATTTGGTGTTTAGAGGCAATAGTGTAGGATGTAGGATCCGAAGTGGAAGTGGTAGCGAGTAGGGCTCGGAAGATGAGATAGCGAATGTAGTCAGGCATTTGTTTGGGTTTTAGCATGTTGGTTTGGGTGCGGGTAATCATATAAGGCGGATGAGTTGGAGGTGGAGATAAGGCGTCGGTTAGGCCAGGGGAGGGTGGTTCTGATGGAGAGTTGGAAGAGGCCCCGGGTGAGGGGCTGTTCGGCGTAGTGGGTGAGGGCGAAGGCATGGGAGGAGGGTGAGTTTGGTGAATAAGTGTAGACGTAGAAGGGACGAAGATGGGTAAAGGAACCGTAGTGGAGGGAGGAGTAGTGGCAGTAGGAGAGGGAGTATATGGAAAGAGAGTTTCATCGAAAACCACGTGACGAGCAATATAGATGCGGCCTATGGCAAGATCAAGACATTTGTAGCCATAATGGGAGGGAGAGTAACCCAAGAAAACACAGGTGACGGATTGATAGTCGGTTTTGTGATGGTTATAAGGACGCAAATAGGGCCAGCATGCACAGCCAAAGACACGGAGGAAAGAGTAGTCAGGAGAGCGGTGGTAAACCATTTCATAAGGAGTTTTGTAGTTGAGAGTTTTGGTGGGAAGGCGATTTATGAGGTAAGTGGCAGTGATGAAGGCATCCTCCTAGTATGGAAGGGGAAGATTGGCCTGGGCAAGTAAGGAGAGGCCAATTTCGACAATTTGGCAATGCCGGAGTTCAATAGCACCGACTTGTTCATGGGCGTGTGGACACGAGCGGCGATGTTGGATGCCCAGTGTAGTAAGGAGTTGAGAGAGGCGACGATATTCACCCCCAAATCGGATTGTAAGGCTTTTAGTTTAGTAGAAAATTGCCGTTCAATTAAATTAAGGAAGGCGGGAAAAATTGTTTCAACCTCAGATTTAAGTTTGATCGGGAAAAGCCAAATATATTTGGTATAATCATCCAAAAAACTAACATAATAACGAGACCCGTAGGTCGAAGTTTCATGACAAGGACCCCAAACATCACTATAAATCAAATCTAAAGGTGCATGAGACGTAAAATCTGAAACATAAAGAGTTTGACGATGGCTCTTGGCCAGCTGACAAGGGGCACAAACACTAGGAGGTGCCTTATTGGAAACATGAAAAGGAAGACGCTTGAAAACTTGTTGGAGCACTGGGAAGGAGCAATGCCCAAGACGACGATGCCACGTGGTGGAGGAGCATAGATTGGCGGAGAGGGCGTTTGGTGGATGACGGCTTGGTTAAGGAGAGAAGTAGTACAGCCCATCTTTGACTACACCTCTAAGAAGGATGTTGCCCGAGTAGTCATTCACAACAAAAAAAAAAAGGTGTCATGAAACTCGAATAAAACAGAATATTCAGAGGTAAATTTGTGGACTGAAAGGAGATTTTTAGCGAGGGAAGGGGACACAAGTATATTAGATAAGTGGTAGGTGCGGGAGGGGGAAATAAACATAGAAGAACCAGAGTGAGAGATTGGTAAACCAGTATCGTCTCCTATGTGTATTTGATCTGTGCTGCCATACGATTCAGAAGTGAGATTGAGGTTGCGAAAATCATTCGTGAGATGATGCGTTGCCCCAGTGTCAGGAATCCATGCAGAAAGAGTGACATGATGTTGCTCTGGATAGGGGTACGCAGGATAAGCCTGTGGTGGATGAGGAGCAGGAGGCCGTGGGTTGGAGCCACGGGACTCCTCATAACGCCAATAGCAAACTTGAGCGGTATGACCTGTTTTAGCACAAATCTGACACTTGGGTAATGGATCATTCGGGTTGGAGGAAGAGGGTTGGGTTGGACGAGGTTGACCTCGGCCACGACCACCACGGCTCCGGCCTCAGTTGTTCCCGTTACCATTATCTCGGTTGCGGTTATTAGACGAATAATTTGCAGAACCATTACCATAATTATTTGAACCAGTACCATAATTGTTCGAAAAGGAATTGTTACCATGAGAAGAGTTACCAGCAAAGACCTGATTCGCAGCGATGGAGCCGGATGGTGGGTGCGGCGAAGGAAGCGATGACAAAGAATCGGCCGGTAGTTGTTAAGTCCGGCTTCGCGCGTGAGAAGTCGGGAGTATAATTCATCAAGAGAGAGAGTCGGCTGAACAAAGAGCATGGTGACAAGAGACTCGAACTCAGGTCCTAAACCAGCAAGGAGATACGCAATGATGTCTTCATCGGAGAGGGGATGGCCGGCGAGTGAGAGTTGATCGCGATATTTTTAATTTTGAAGAAGTATTTGAGGCGGTGTTGTCGCCTTTGCGTGTTGATGCCAGGAGGTGCGGAGTTGGACCATTTTTGAGCGGCTTTGAGACGCAAGCGAGGTGGAGAGGGTCGACCAAATTTCCGATGATGTTGTGGCCGTATAAACTTGCAATAAAACGTCATCAGTGAGAGAAGAGGTAATCGTAGAGAGTATAAGATTGTTGTTTCAAGTCCACGTTGTGAAGGCTGGATTCACAGAGGTGGTTGCAGCGGCACCTTGGCCGGTGGTGATGGTTGGCGGCGGCGGTGGTATGGTTCCATCCACATAGCCGAAAACTCCCTGTCCTCGCATGTATGGGACGATTTGTGCTCTCCAAAGATTGTAGTTTTGACGTGTGAGTTGTGTAATACGGATAGCAGAAGAAGGGGTGAAGGAGGGGTATTGTGCAGCGGCGGCGGCGGTGGTTTCTTCTACCACTTCAGACGTGGCGGCGGCGGCTGCTAGGTCTTTTGTTTTTTTTGATTAGAGAAGTTCCGATGTCATATTAGGTTTTAGAAAAGTAATTGTATTGTCATTGATTTGTAAAAGTGTATTACAATGGGTATTTATAGGCATAGTAGGTAAAGTAAATAATACAAATAAATAAAATATTCTATACTCTTTGTCTTCGGTTATAATATTCTCGACACGTCTATGGCTGTAAATGCATAGAAAGAATTTTTTTTCGGCTGAAAGATGAAGGTGTTACTTTTCAGTAAATTCAGGAATTCATTAGTTTTTCCGGCGACGGCAATGTATGATAACAAATTGTTACAGGAATAAGAATATTGTGGGATATTTTTTCTTTTTTGGTATATAATATAATATTAGTAAACACAATTGATTGAGTTTAACGGTAGACCACGTGTGTCATCTTTTAAGGACATTAAATTAGTAACGTATCCTGGGAGTAATGGATGCAGTAATAATAGAAAATCTAGGTTCAGGATATTTTGATTTTATCTTTTATTTTATTTTATTTTTCATACTGGCCCATCAATGATGTATTACATCCATCCTATAAGAAGTGTCTATATTTGAAAAAAAGTTGTCAGATAAAAAGTGTTTATTTAGAAAACCAATACACCATTTAATGCTATTTTTCCAAACATACCTCAAGCCTAATATTTATTGTTTTATGTTCATTTCCTATTTCAAAGCAAACATTAATTATAAGATAGGGGTATATATGTCTATTACTACTAAAAGACAACACATTAATTGAATTTCTTAATCTGCGTGAATAGTAAAATGTGGACACTTTTTATGGGACGAAGGTAGTATGTTTATAGTTGCCTCTGTTTTTAGTCTTGGCCGTGGAATAAATAAAACATAAATAAAATTAATAATAATAATTCAGAACCTTTGATTTAATTTAGTTGTTTGGACTAAAATTACGAAACTCAAATATTGGTATTGCATATATATCCTGGGGTGATTTAACGGAAGCAGAATGTTGCCAAAGTGACCACTTTTGTGGAAGTTGTTCCATCTTAGTATATAAAAAGATGTGTGCATGTGATTTATATAAAATTTTTCATCAGCCCAAAGGAAGGTGATTTTAATTAGAATTGTGTGTGCACCTGCAGTAATAAATATGTGATAATTATTCGGTTTTACGTATGATCGAGTAGTAGTGCGGCCCAAAGGAAGTACTGTTGTTTGATACGTTCTTATTATCAATGTTTGATTACTGCCCAAGATATTAATTACAAGTCAGTATTATTGTCTAGAGATGAGATATTGATGGAGTACCGATGTCTTGAAATGGGACTTACCTTTATTTGAATTTATTAAGTTGAATCTGAATTAATTTGATTTATATATAAATATGTGAGCATGATTGGTTGTTTGTTTTGTATTCAGCTATGTCTACTCTGGCTAATATTACCACCAGCATTAATTCCATCACTATGTTGAATGTCACTAATTTTAAGTCATGGGAAGAGAACCTTCTCATAGTTCTCGGAGTCATGGATTTTGACCTTGCGTTAAGGACTGATTCTCTTGCACCCCTTACGGATGACAGTACTGCTGATAATAAAAGGGATATGGAGAAGTGGGAGAAATCGAATCGCATGTGTATGATGATCATTTAAAAGGCCATTCCAGAGGCTTTCAGGGGCACTATTTCTGAAAATATCACTACAGCCAAGGAATTCCTTGCAGATATTGAGAGAAGGTTTGTCAAAAACAAAAAGTCTGAAATTGGTACGCTTTTGACGAATCTGATCTCAATGAGGTATGGTGGTAAAGGCAGTGTTGCAGGCACTAGTACAGATGGTGCTAAAAGCTGTTATTTCTGTGGAGCTGAAGGGCATCAAAAAAGGCAGTGTACCAACTATCACGCTTGGCGTGCAAAGAAAGGTATGCTTTTCTCTTTGGTCTCGTCTGAAGTTAATTTGACCTTAGTACCAAGACACACGTGGTGGATAGATTCTAGTGCAACAACTCACATCAGTGTGTCTATGCATGGTTGCCTCCATTGCCGAAGCCAAGTGATGCTGAAAGATACATCTATGTTGGCGATGGCAAGACAGTTGAAGTTGAAGCAATTGGAAAATTTAGATCATTATTAAAAACTGGAATTTATTTGGATCTTGATCAAACTTTTGTTGTTCCGTCTTTTATTCAAAATTTAATTTCTGTGTCTGTTTTAGACAAATTTGGTTATTCTTATTCTTTTGGAAACATGAAGTTTAGTTTGTTTCATGATTCAAAATTGGCTGGTTCAGGTACTTTATCAAGTAGTGATAATCTTTATTTATTAGATACAATTGCTTCATTTAATGAATCCCTATATCTAAATACTATAGGTATAAAGAGAAATTAGCCTATGAAAATTCAGCTGCATTATGGCACTGGAGATTGGGTCATATCTCCTAACAGAGAATTGAGAGACTTGTGTCAAACGAAATCTAGACCCTCTAGATTTTGCTGATTTTGATGTTTGTGTTAATTGTATCAAGGGAAAACAAGCTAGAAGAATAAGATTTGTAGCCAACAGGACTACGGACGTCTTAGAACTCATACATACTAATATTTGTGGACCATTTCATACTGTTTCTTGGAATGGTCAACAGTATTTTATTACGTTCACAGACGATTTTTCCAGATATGGCTACATATATCTTTTTCATGAAAAGTCACCGTCCTTGGACGTATTCAAATCTCATAAGGCTGAAGTTGAGAACCAACTCAACAAAAGGATTAAAACGTCAGATCTGATTGTGGGGTGAATACTACGGTAGATATGACGGTTTAGTTGAACAACGTCCAGGACCCTTCACTAAATTCCTAGATCAATGCGGTATCGTCCCACTGTACACCTTGCCGGGTTCACCAACTATGAATGGTGTAGCTGAAATACGAAAAAAAACACTTAAGGATATGGTGAGGAGTATGAATGCTCATTCTACCTTACCAGAATCTCTCTGGGGAGAAGCACTTAAGACTACAACTTATATCCTTAATAAGTTCCCACCAAAGCAACTGACAAAACACCTTATGAACTTTGGACAGGCAAGAAACCTAGTCTGAGGCATTTACACGGTTGGGGATGTCCAGCTGAGGCAAGGCCTTACAAGCCTAATGTAAGAAAACTTGACACAAAGACAGTTAGTTGCTATTTTGTTGGTTACTCTGAGAGATCAAGGGGGTACAAGTTTTATGATCCCACAAGTAAAGTAATTTTTGAATCATGGACTGCCCAGTTCTTTGAGGATGTTGATTTTGGATGGGGAGATATGGTTAGAGATTTTGTCTTTGAGGGGGAACATATTGATATTCCCATAGGTGTTATTGACATTGATCAGGAATATATTCCTAACAATGTTCAACAACCTCAAAAGCTTGTGCCATTAAGAAGACCCACTAGAGAAAGAAGAAGTGCAATTCCAGATGATTACATTGCGTTTCTCCAAGAAAATGAGTTTCAAGATGGAATGGTGGAAGATGATCCTATCAAATTTCATCAGGCCATGGAGAGCTCTAACTATCAAAAGTGGATAGATGCCATGAATGAAGAGATGAAGTCCATGAAAGACAATGATGTATGGGATCTTGTCCCATTGCCTCAAGGCATGAAGCCCATTGGTTGCAAATGAATTTTTAAAAGCAAAAGGGATTCGAAAGGCAATGTGGAAAGATACAAGGCTCGTCTTGTCCCAAAGGGCTTCACACTGAAAGAAAGCATAGACTATAAAGGAGACTTCTCTCCAGATTCTTCAAAAGACTCTTTTCACATCATAATGGCATTAGTGGCACTCTTTTTCATTGAATGTCTTTTATCTCTTGTTGCTCTATTGTCTAGGGGGTAGTCTTTTTCGACTTGATTCCCTTGTAGTGTAGACGCTGCTTTGTGGGGTGTAGTCCTTTGGACTTAATTCCCCTATGGCCCCTCGAAGTGTGGTATGAGTTCATGACTCATGGTACACATGGATATGAGTCGATCTAGCACTGTACTGCCTTATTGGCTTGACTTGGCTGTCTGATCGGAGCTCGATTCGACTATCCTGCCTCGTCAGGCTTATAAGGACATCGAATTACGAAATCCTCATTCGACTGTCGCACATCGTGGTGCTTATGATCTGGTCGAGTTAGGTATCCATCGTGGGATCTTCCAACCGCCTCGCATCGTGGCCTATCGGAAAGTCGGGAGTGATGTAAGCTCTGTCAGTGACTTGGCTTTTTTCACTGCTCTGTTTTAACTTCATCATATCGATGGATTGCAGAACGGAAGTGATATAAGCATTGTCAGTGACTTGGCTTTATTCACTATATTACTCTGACTTCCCGGTGTCGAGGAATTGCAGGTTGGAGGTGACGTAAGCATTGTCAGTGACTTGGCTTTATTCACCATATTACTCTAGCTCTTTCGTGTTGATGTGTCCGGTTGAAGTCGATTTTTGGTCTTTTTTCTTCCACCCCCTTTTCCTTTTTTACATGAGCTTGTAAGTTAAGCACAACTAGAAAAGAAAATTACTTGAATAAAAGACATTGAAATCAATTGTCACATCGACCTATTACAAGAAACTAGAAAGTAAAGTTGCAAATGTCATAAAGTCGATAAACAGTTTAAACATAATATTTCCGGAGGTTGGTGGCGTGCCACGTTCGAGGCACTATGCTTCCATCAGACCTGTCCAACTGATACGATCCTTTAGGATGCACCTTCAGGATTTTATATGGACCTTCCCAATTCGGCTCGAGCTTGCCTATTGGGTCCTTTCTGCTGGCTTCATTCTTCCTCAACACGAGGTCCCCTACTTGGAAGTATTTGTATTTCACCCTCGAATTATAATACTGGGAGATCTTTCTTTTATAATTGGCCATTCGATACGCCGCAGTCTCTCTCTTCTCTTCGATATTATCTTTCTCTTGAAGCAGATCTGTAGCATTTGTCTCAACGTTATATGCCAAAACTCGAGGCGAGGCTAGTCTGATTTCTACGGGTATTACTGCTTCGCATCCATAGGCCATGGCGAAAGGGGTCTCTTAGGTGGCCGAATTGGGTGCTGTTCGATATGACCACAGAATGCTGGGTAACTGAGCTGCCCAATCTCGACCTTCATCTTCCAACCGCTTCTTCAAGCCGAATTTAATCTGCCTGTTTGTTTGTTCGACCTGTCCGTTGGACTGAGGTCGGGCCACCGACGGCGTTCTATGCTCGATCTTGAATTCTTTGAGCCAATCCTGCACACGGTCATCTAGAAATTGAGTCCCATTATCCGATATCAGATACTTCGGAATTCCAAACCTGCACAAAATATTTTCCCATAGAAATTTCTTGATAGTCTGAGCTCTGATGTCCGTAAGAGCCTTGGCTTCAACCCATTTTGTAAAATAATCAACCACGACCACAACATACTTGAAATTACCCGGAGCTCGAGGTAAAGGCCCAACTATATCAACCCCCCACTCATCGAACGGCCATACCGATTCGATGGCGTTCATTTCCCGTGCCTGTTGGTGCGTCACCACATCATGCACCTGACAAGCCCTGCATCTCATCACCAATCGATTGGCGTCCTTTTGCATGGACGGCCAAAAATAGCCTACTAGTTTACATTTTCTCGCCAACATCCGAGCTCCGCAATGATTACCACAAACTCCTCGATGTATCTCTTCAAGAAGATAAACCCCCTCGTCCTCCGATGCGCACCGCATCCAGGGTCTTACAAACGATTTTCGATAAAGGACATAGTCAAATAATGCATACCTGGAGGTTTGTAGTCGGATCTTTCTGGCTTGAGACTTGTCAGACGGGAGAATTCCATCATTCAAGTACAGAGCTATCGGGTCCATCCACGTCGATCCATGAACCACTGGTTGCACATCGACTTCATTGTAACTCCGCTCTACCAACATTTCCACCAGAACCTTCCTTTTCGATTTGAAATTCGACGCGAGTTTAGACAACGCGTCGGCCCTCTTGTTCTCACTTCGAGGCACCTGTTCGATGCGAACTGTCTTGAATTTTGATATCAACCCCTGAACAACTTTCAGATAACTCTTCATGGATTCTTCCTTGGCTTCATACTCACCTCGTATATGATTCACCACAAGCTGAGAGTCGCTATATACCAGCAGATTTTCGACCCCCAACTTCGATGATAGCTTTAAACCCGTGATCATGGCCTCATACTCGGCTACATTGTTCGTGGCCTTGAACTCAAATCGGAGTGCATAGAGGAATTCTTCTCCTTTAGGGCTAACCAACAATAACCCAGCTCCAGCTCCCTCTTTACTCGAGGCACCATCGACGTGGATGGTCCATTGTTCTTCTGATGACAGCTTATCTTGTTCCAATTGAATCGATAATCCTTCGGCTAGGAAATCTGCCAGAGCCTGACCCTTGATGGAGGTACGTGGTAGAAACTCGATATCGTACTCAGCTAGCTCGACAACCCATTTTGCTAATCGACCCGATGTCTCGGGTTTTGTCAAAATTTGCTTCAAAGGCTGGTCAGTGACCACAGCAATGGGGTGTGCTTGAAAATACGGCTTCAATTTCCTTGATGCATGAACCAGACCCAATGCTAATTTTTCAGCAGGTGTGTATCTGATCTCGGCTCCATGCAATGCCTTACTTACAATATAAACCGGAATTTGCCCCTAGTCTCCCTCTCGAACCAACACTGCACTCACCGCCTCCTCACAAATTGCCAGATAAACCAAGAGTTTCTCTCCTTCCCGAGGTGAAGATAGCGTCGGTAAATCAGATAAATACTCTTTCAGGTCGTCGAACGCTTTCGACATTTCTCATCCCACTCGAACGGACTCGCGCTTCTTCAAGATTCGAAGAAAGGCAGCCCCTCTCATACCGATATCGACAAGAAACGATTGAGGCAGCCATCCGACTCAATCAATCGTTGTACTTCCTTTACGTTACGAGGTGCAGGCATGTTCTTCAGAGCCTCGATCTTATCTGGATTAGCTCGAATCCCATCTCTTGATATCATGTAGCCTAAGGATTTTCCAGATCGAACACCAAAAGTGCATTTCTTCGGGTTGAGCTTCATGTTCACGCCCATGACACCTCTAAAACCTCTCTGACATCGTCAAGAAATCATCCCATGGACTTGCTCTTGATCAACAAATCGTCCACATAAACCTCCATGTTTCGACCTATCAGCCCCTTGAAAATTTTGTTGACTGTCCGCTAATAGGTGGCCCCGGCATTTTTCAAGCCAAACGGCATGGTCACAAAACAAAACGTACCAAACTCTGTTATGAATGCGGTTTTCTCTGAGTCTCGAGTGTCCATGAAGATCTGGTAATATCCCCTATATGCGTCGAGAAACCCAAATACCTTGAAGCCCAGTGTCGAGTCGACTAACTGATCAATCTTCGGGAGCGGATACGAATCCTTAGGGCATGCTTTGTTGAGATCTGTGAAATCCACGCACATTCGCCAACTTCCATCTGGCTTTTTAACTAACACAGCATTGGCAAATCAATCCAGATAGAACACTTCTTTGACGATCCTGAAAACGGTCATTTTGTGCCTGTTATTCTATGACCTTTATCCCCGATTCTAGTTTAAAGGAGCTATAATAGAGCAATAATAATTCGTAATACGCTTAATTTGCATATGCCGAGAGTTACGATTCGTTATTATGTATTAGGAGGTTTTATTATATTATTTGATGTTACAGACTGTATTTCATGTATTATTTGTAGTAACTTATTTGGGAGCACAAGGATGGACTTCGGTGAAGCTTTAATGGATCGCAGACAAGTTCAGTAAGCCCAAGGCATAAAAGAAGAAGAAAGCCCAGAAGCATATAAGGCTCGGTCGACCGAGCCTATGCATTCGGTCGACCGAGTGGGCCTGTAGTCCAGAAGAAGTTCGGCACATTGTTTGAGGCGGTTAGGGTTGAAGAGTGTCGGCATTTAAGTCGGTTTTCTATGTCGGTGAGGCTCTATATAAACACAAGTCCTTTGTATTTTTATTATGCATTCACCAATATCAATTCATATATACAAATAAGCAAATAAGGATTCATTAGGCTTGAGAAGGAGCTGAGGGTGCAATCATGTAAGCACTAGTTCTTCTTCTTATTTTCTTTTAGTAATCAATTTCCCAATTATGCTTTGATTGTTTGAGTAGTTATTCATATCTAGATGATGTAGATCTAGGCTATGACGTTAGGGCAGAGATGATATCTTGTCTATGAGGATCTCATACCCTACGTCCTCTACCTAATATCTACGGATGAATCTGCGTGTTTAATTTACGTGCATTTAGATTAATTTATATGATGTCCTGATGATTCACTATATAATCCGATTCGTATGAGAAACGCTGAGAAATATATTCGGGGATGTAATCTGGGGAGTTAAGCACTCGGGTGACCGAGAGGTGTCACTCAGTCGACCGAGTGTCCCTATTCGGTCGACCGATAGCTTCCAAACCTGTTTCATCCGTTAATCAGTCACGTCTTTATGATTAGGTTAGCTTAATTGAATCAGTTATCTCAGTAGGTATGGCTATGGCTACGTCACTCGCTTAATATAATTAAAACGTGTAAAAAGGAAATACCGATATAAAACTCTTAGGTAGGCTCATGAATTGATCTTCGGACGTTCAGCGTTATCTAGGTATGTTTATATTAGGGAATTGCGCGCACCTTGTTATACGTAGATCGTAAACTAGCATGAGACTATAACTTGGTAATTGTTGGTTGGACGAGAGTTTGAGTGATCGTTTAGGAAGTACGCCTAACAATAGGAATGTTGCCTGGACGAGGTGTACGGTTAATATCGGCATCCTTAGAGTCGTAAGCGTGTGAGTTATATGAGATGGAGGCAACAAAAGGCGAAGTCACGTTACAATACCACAGTGATCTAGTGACCTACCGGTGCTACATCAAGTTTTAGGGGATGACTCCCGTAGCCAATATAAATAAATATGAACGGATTAATAGTTGGTGAGTCTTGTTGTTATATAAATTGTCTAGATCCAAATGATTACGGTTATAATTGGGCAGTTGATTACGTTATTTGTTTACATGTTATTAGTTTATATGTTTGAGTGTGTCTTTCTTTTCTCGTATTCTATGTTGGTCATAGACCGTCTTTGTCAAACGAAATAAATAGGTTGACTATTTAAGTCGGGATCCACAAATTGATTCTCTCGTGGGATCGAGCCTCGACTTATCTAGCTATACTGCGATTGAACCTAGTTCACTTGCTAGTGGTTATTTAGGCATCGAGTTAATAATTTAACTTGACCGCAATCAAGTTTTTGGCGCCGTTGCCGGGGAATCAATGGTCCAATTGCTTAAATAATCTACTTAATTATTTCGTTTTTCTGTTTTCTTTTACAGTAAGTAAAAAATAATAATAAGAATAATAATAATAAAATTTATATAATCTGTATGTTCGGTCGACCGAACGGTGTTACTCGGTCGACCGAGCCCCTTAAGTGTTTTATATTTTCTGAATGTTATCAGCCCCCTTTGTTTCTGTTTTTCCCGTCAGTAGGTTGTAAGTCTAGCAGCAGTATGAGCAATCATACTGACTGTTAGTTTACTAACCGTTTGTTGTTTTTCTCATGTTGCAGATAATCAGAACTGAATCACTCAAGTAGGATTGTTCGTGATAAGCAATATGTCATCAAAGCAATTTTCCAAGGTTAAAGAAGAGGATGTTAACGTTTTAAGAACTAAGACAACACCAATGAAGCCGATGACGCAAAAGCTAAAAGAGAGAATAGCAAAAATGAAAGAACGAATTCAGGAAGCCAGAAAGTCAAGGGAAGCAAGAGAAGCTTATGTAAAAAGAGGTATGTGTGCTTTAAATCCCGAAGAAATATCTTCGGATTCGGATTCAGATATTGATTATATGGACTACATGTCAGAGATAGAGTCTGGTTCTGAGAGTAGCATAGATATAAAACGACCTATAGTCATCTGTGCTAAAGAGGCAAAATATGTTGAAGATGAATCTCGGTTAATGCCAAAGTTAGGTGACCCTGGAGCATTCCTTGTAGATGTTACCCTAGAACAAGCACACTTGGGATTAGCTTTAATTGACTCTGGATCAAGCTTAAACATTTTCCCTAAGAGCCTTTGTGAGAGGAATATGATTCTGACTCCCACAAACACCCCGCTGAAAGTGAGGTTCGCGGATAGTACTAGAACTATCATGTCTGGAAGAATGAATAACATGATCATTGGTATCGGACAACTTCGGTTTAAGATAGATTTGGTTGTGATGGACATAGAGGAGCATCCGTATAGCCCAATCATCTTGGGTAGGTCCTTTATTAACACCTCTAGAGCCCTCATTCGTATGACTGGGCATGAGATCACATTTTTTGATGCTAAGGGTTCTGAGACTTTTGGGATAATGAGTCCTGAGTTCCCTATTTCGGTAAGTGTTAATATTATAGAAGTCGTTGGTTCTAAACCGGATTTTATCCTAAGTCCAGAGGAGTGTGATGATGACAATGTTGAAGATAGAGATGAGAAAGAGATCCTGACAATCCTAAGCCGAGATAGAACTGCTCAGCCTGCTCCTGTTGTTAATAATAATGATGCTGAAGCCTCGCCTATTTCAAAACCTAAGGATAGGAGGAGGAAAGTCAAGCGAAGAACTCGTAGAGTTCGTATTCAAGAAAGCTCATCGAAGTTTGAAACGATCCCGAAAGTCGGTGCCTGTTTAGATGGACAGTTCGACTGTCTTTTCGTCAGACGCACATCCCACGGAAAGGCACTCGTGCAAAGAAATGGCAAGACGCGGTGAAGGTTAGTCGGGTGAAGACTGGCAAGTCAAGAACAATCCTTAGAGAGTGATATTTTTGGAAAGTCGAGCTACCGACTTAAATCAGTAGAACTATTTCTATTCTTCGTTATTTTATTTTAAAATAAAAGTAGCGTGAAACGATAAGAATTTTTTTCTATTTTGCCGTGTTCGACATTTCTTGAGTTAAGGATGTGCAAAATAAATTTTTTTTTTATTTTTATTCGAATCGTTTTTACGTGAAATGGAGTGTAGTAACTGAGTCTTTGTAAGAAATTGTTGATTAAGGAAATAGAAAAGCGTTATTTTACAAATGCTTAGACCAGATTGTTTGATTTATTTATGATAAGAATGGGATTGCTTTTGTGCTTGAGACAACTTGTCGGTTAGAAAAAAATTTTGCGGTAGGAATTGCAAAAGTGAAATAATAATTTTGGCATGGTTATATGTTGTGGTTAATTTACGGTGTGTCAAAAAGATTAAATGGTCAACACCATTAATTTCTACATATCCCCATTCACCTTCCCCTCTTCCCAACCATTCACCTTTTCCTCTTCCCAATTTCTTTATTCTTTCAATTCAAATTTTCAAATTCCACCTTTACACCTCATCAATCCCCAACCATTTTTATCCACCAATCACATTCCACCTTTCAAATTCCATTTTTCTATTTAACCCATTCATTCTCTCCTCCATTTTCTTCATCCTTTTCTCCATTTTCTTTATCCAAATTCTTCATCTACCTCTTCCCCAAACCTCTGTAGAAATCAAATGGAAATATTTTGAAAATCTTCATCTGTTTCACCATTTTCACTCACTTTGAAAATCCTGTCGAAACGTTTTTCTGATCGATCGATTCAGTCACTGGGAGAATACAGAGCCAGAAAAATGTTCCTGTCGAAACTCCACACTCGGTCAACCGAGTGATTACTCTCGGTCGACCGAGAGTGCATCTTCTCGCCGCCGCGATCATTTGTTGTCTTTGTTTATCTGTCAGGATGCCACCAAGAAGACACGGAGCCGCTCAGTTTGTGGCTGTTGAAGGCAACATACCATTAATCAACGGGGTACCACAATTCGCGAGACGGGAGGTATATTCTTCATTTATTAATCATTTCGTTAATGCCCCTGTACATCGAGCTCGAGGAGTGGATTTGGATAATTGTGGAGATGAGCTTTTGGAATTGGTGGAACGTTATCAATGGCGTGATGTCGTAGCACCCCCCGGCCGAGTCAACGTCAATTGGGTAAGGGAATTTTATGCTTATTTACGCGTACATCCCGACACCAATATTGTTACTATTCGTGACCAACCGATTGTAATTTCTCCGGGTATGTTTAATACTTATTTTGGTCTGGATATCTCGGAGGACGGGCCGGAGTATATGGCGACATTTGACGGGTCCGACGATTGGTTGGAGGAAGTTGGTGCCTATCTTGGGGTAGAATGGACTATAGGGGAGGTTGCCCGCACACTTGCGGAACCAGATTTCAGGAGATGGGAGGATAAATGCCTTCATCGGCTTATCCGTTCTAATATCTTTCCGTCTAAGCATGTATCTACGGTATACTATACCCATGCCACTCTGCTTTATTGGTTATACATGGGATGGCCCGTGAATGTGGAGGCGTTGATACGCAAGGAAATGACAGACGATGCTCTCAAGCCTCGGCATACCTTACCTTTTGGTTCACTGATCACTACATTCTGTGAAGGAGCCGAGTGCCCAGTGTTAGGCGGCAATTCCTATATGGGGCCAATGCCTATCCTATCTTTAAGTTCTGTCGCACCGCCTATCGTCCACAGCCACGATCAAGAAGAAGGGGAACCCGAGGATGATGCTGACGTAGCCGGCCCGAAAAATTTGCAACTAGCACCATTCAATCCAGGATTTTGGGATTAAGTATTTTTATTTGCGTGTTTGCTATTCCTATAATTAACGATTTTTTATTTTGACTCAATTCTACTAGTGTGTCGTGTTATATAGAGCAGGTTTCACTGTTTCCTAAATTCGAACTCATGTGATGTTTTGAACTTGCTGAAATATATTGAATTGTAATCATTAATTAATGGACTTAAAAATGTTTAAGTAAATTGTTTTCCCTTTTACGGTCCCTTTTTTCTGATTATTACTGTTTGGACTAATCCTGTAACGAGTTTCGAGCTTTGTTTAAGATGTGTGTTGCAGTGATTATTCTTCTGCGGCCAATGCCTGTGCCGGTTAAACTTTGCCGGATTCCCAAGACTTGTTCAACTTCCACGCTTATCCAGAGCTAAGTTCCTTTTTTTGAGTTTGTTATTTCGGTTTTTACGCATTGGGGACAATGCATGGTTTAAGTGAAAGTACAAGTCACTTAGCTTAAACAAGTTTCCATATGCTCCCATATATCAAATAATAAATAAAATGAGTAAAAAATTAAAACTTTTAAACTTAGAATCACATTTACTTTTGTGAGTTCCTGATAATTATATCTAATAAGAAATAAACCATACTTCATGAGTACGTGATCACTTTATACTTCTGCGATTTATTGATTAGTAAACTTAATGATATTCATATTGTCCGTTGCGAGTAGTTGTTTATTATTCAAGTATTCGATAACTGAATCGAGTTGTACTACGCTTATTATAAAAAGTGAGAAATTATTATGTGTACATTGCATAGATAATTGGTTATGCTTACCTAGTATCAAATTTATCGTCTGATGTGTTCCTAAAAATTCTGGCCACAAAAGCTGAGTAATAAGATTGAAACGTACCTGTGTTTGATAATGTTAAAACACTGGGCTTGTAGTAAGTTACCAAAGTGGCCTCGCGCTTGTGGTAATATTCAATGCTATTTTTTGATCTAAGATAGAGGGGTGCTCTAAAAAGTTTTCCTTCTTGAGATTGATAGTATCTGAAAAATATGAAGATATGAAAAGAATATTCAACTCTTTAAGAGGCTTTGAGCAATACTCGGTCTCCAAGTCCAAAAACCCTATAGATACGCTCTTGCTTATTATTCGAGTGCTTCAACAATTAAAAGGCTTAAGAAGTGGGAATACTGAAGTTGGTGGGTTAAGACTACAAAGTTTGCATAAGCTCTAATCTTGCTACAAATATTTAAAACTCAATGCACATGCACACAACACATCGATTCATGATGAATAGTGGATAATGGATATCTGATGAGCATAGGGGATATGAGTTGATTCGAGTTTCTTGTGTCAGTATACTGTGACCACAAGAAAGTAGTTTATGGGGAATAACTTATTGATATTTTGATCGGGACGATCAAAGGCTAAGTGGGGGGTAGTTGATAACGGTCATTTTGTGCCCGTTATTCTAGGACCTTTATCCCCGATTCTAGTTTAAAGGAGCTATAATAGAGCAATAATAAGTCGTAATACGCTTAATTTGCATATGCCGAGAATTACGATTCGTTATTATGTATTAGGAGGTTTTATTATATTATTTGATGTTACAGACTGTATTTCATGTATTATTTGTAGTAACTTATTTGGGAGCACAAGGATGGACTTCGGTGAAGCTTTAATGGATCGCAGACAAGTTCAGAAAGCCCAAGGCATAAAAGAAGAAGAAAGCCCAGAAGCATATAAGGCTCGGTCGGCCGTGCCTATGCATTCGATCGACCCGAGTGGGCTGTAGTCGAGAAGAAGTTCGGCACATTGTTTGAGGCGGTTAGGGTTCGATGAGTGTCGGCATTTAAGTCGGTTTTCTATGTCGGCTGAGGCTCTATATAAACACAAGTCCTTTGTATTTTTTATTATGCATTCACCAATATCAATTCAAGTCCTTTGTATTTTTTATTATGCATTCACCAATATCAATTCATATATACAAATAAGCAAATAAGGATTCATTAGGCTTAAGAAGGAGCTGAGGGTGCAATCGTTTAGCCCTAGTTCTTCTTTTTATTTTCTTTTAGTAATCAATTTCCCAATTATGCTTTGATTGTTTGAGTAGTTATTCATATCTAGATGATGAAGATCTAGGCTATGACGTTAGGGCAGTGATGATATCTTGTCTATGAGGATCTCATACCCTACGTCCTCTACCTAATATCTACGGATGAATCTGCATGTTTAATTTACGTGCATTTAGATTAATTTATATGATGTCCTGATGATTCACTATATAATCCGATTCGTATGAGAAACGCTGAGAAATATATTCGGGGATGTAATATGGGGAGTTAAGCACTCGGGTGACCGAGAGGTGTCACTCGGTCGACCGAGTGTCCCTATTCGGTCGACCGAGAGCTTCCGAACCTGTTTCATCCGTTAATCAGTCACGTCTTTATGATTAGGTTAGCTTAATTGAATCTGTTATCTCAGTAGGTATGGCTATGGCTACGTCACTCACTTAATTTAATTAAAACGTGTAAGAAGGAAATACCGATATAAAACTCTTAGGTAGGCTCATGAATTGATCTTGGACGCTCAAAGCGTTATCTAGGTAGGTTTATATTAGGGAATTGCGCGCACCTTGTTATACGTAGATCGTAAACTAGCATGAGACTATAACTTGGTAATTGTTGGTTGGACGAGAGTTTGAGTGATCGTTTAGGAAATACGCCTAACCATAGGAATGTTGCCTGGACTAGGTGTACGGTTAATATCGGCATCCTTAGAGTCGTAAGCGTGTAAGTTATATGAGATGGAGGCACCAAAAGGCGAAGTCACGTAACAATACCACAGTGATCTAGTGACCTACCCGTGCTACATCAAGTTTTAGGGGTTGACTCCCGTAGCCAATATAAATAGATATGAACGGATTAATAGTTGGTGAGTCTTGTTGTTATATAAATTGTCTAGATCCAAATGATTACGGTTATAATTGGGCAGTTGATTACGTTATTTGTTTACATGTTATTAGTTTATATGTTTGAGTGTGTCTTTCTTTTCTCGTATTCTATGTTGGTCATAGACCGTCTTTGTCAAACGAAATAAATAGGTTGACTATTTAAGTCTGGATCCACAAATTGATTCTCTGTGGGATCGACCTCGACTCTATCTAGCTATACTGCGATTGAACCTAGTTCACTTGCTAGTGGTTATTTAGGCGTCGAGTTAATAATTTAACTTGACCGCAATCAGATCCCAGCGATCAACAACTTGTCAACTTCTTTCCTTACCGCTTCCTTCCTCTCAGGAGCGAGGTTCCTCTTCTTTTGCCGTATCAGCTTCTTTCTTGGGTAGACATTGAGCTGGCGCATTGCAATATCTGCGATAGGCCTGGCATGTCGTCTTCTTTCCACGCGAACACATCTCGATACTCGACCAGGAGGTCGACCAAGGCTTTCATGTCGGGGTGTGACAACCACTTCCCGATCTGGACCCCTTGGCCCTCCTCTTCTTTCCAGACACGGATCTCTTCTGTCGGATCGACAGAGACCCAGCTTCGATCCTCCTCTTCTTCCGGTATTAATTCCTCAACCAGCACTTGCCCAACTCCTTTCCCTTTAATTGTGACCAAGCTACAATTTCTGGCTACCTCGATGTCGCCTTCTACCTTATGGGTACCATACCAGGTTGGGAATTTCATGCTGTTGTGGAACGTCGATATGATGGCTCTAAGATCATATAAAGCTGGTCGGCCTAATATCGTGTTGTATCCCGATGGGGCCTTAACTACGACATAGGTCATCTCCATTGTCCGGCCTTTTTCTCCGTCTCCGACTGTTGTCAATAAATTGATCGACCTGACAGGGTGGATGGCTTGTCCTGTGAATCCAAATAGAGGGGTAGATAATGGTACAATGTCTTCATCCTTCAACCTCATGGCTTTGAAGGATGAGTAGTAAAGGATGTTGACGGCGCTCCCACTGTCGACGCAGACTCTCTTTACCCGACCTCGGCTTATTAACGCCTCTATCACCAACCCTTCACTATGGCTGTGCGAACTCGGGATACCATCTTTGGGTCCATAACCCACTTCCGTTGTGAACCTCAGTTTCTTCGACTCCCTCGATCTGTCTGAAGGCTGTCGACTGGATCGAGGTCGATCTGACCCATGTTCTGCCACAATTGTGTTGACGTCGTATCCGACGCGGTTATCCCCGTGAGGGTCTCGATTCAAATCTTCCCGACGATCGTCCCGTCTGTTATCCCTGTAGGTCGGCTCAGATGATCTATCCCGTCGTCTCTGATTGTCTCGTCGCGGCGATCGGTCTCTCTTCCCATTATAACTCTTTCTTTTATACTCATGATGACCCTTGGGCTCGTCCTTTTCTGACCTATCAACCACCTCATCCAATCGACCCTCTTGAATACAGGCATCGACGTCTCTTTTCAAATCAAAACATTCCTCTACCCCACATCCCTGTGATAGTCATAATACTTGTGGGTATTCTTTCTTTTCTCAGGGTCCTTGGACATTGGCTTAGGTGTTCGAGCGATATTCTTCTTAATCATAATAGCCAGCACCTCTCCACGTGATCGGTTGAGAGGGATAAAATCTCGCTCTTTCATATTCCTTTTCTTTCCGAGTCGATCTGTGATTGGAGCTGTTAACCGATCAAACACATTAGATTTCCCTTCATCACTTCGACCTTTGGTATCCTTTGACCGGCCTCGGGTGTCATTCCTCGAATTGAGACCAAGGAAATGGTGTCTTGACGCATCGCCTCTTCACCTTGGCAAAATTTGTGAACTATGTTTACACATTCGCCCATATCATTTGGCATCTTCTTGGAGAGCTTATAAATCTGACTTCATATTGCGCAGACCTCCGACAAAGGCATTTACTGCAGCGCGCATCATTGGCGTTATGCACTTTCATGGCCTCGAGATTGAAACGCCTCATGAAATCAATGGTCGATTCCCATTTCTCTTGCTTGATATTTATGAGATGGGTAGCACTGAGGTGGAACTTCTTGTTCCCAATGAAGGCATCTCGAAATTTCTGGCCTAACTGTAAAAAACTTGAGATCGACCCGGGGCGTAGCTTATGGAACCACTCTCGAGCTCGACCTGTGAGCAACGTGTCGAAGGCACGACACTTCATGGCATCGTTTGCGTTTCTCAATCTCATCAATGATACGTATCGATAAAAATGATCCTCCGGGTCTGTGGTACCGTCGTAGGGTTCCATCTTCGGTGGCTTAAACGACTTTGGCATCGTGTATATTTTGATCTCTGGGCTAAAAGGCGACTCGAGCCATTCTGTTATCTACTCTTTGCCTACGATACGGTTGAACTCGTTTCGAATGCTCTCTTCGACCTGCTGTTGTTGCTTTTCGTGTTCGGGACGCTTCCTGGTTATGCTAATTTCCACTTCATCCTCATGCTCTTCTCGAGGATTAACTGGCCTCTTTCCTCTAGCATTCTCACACTCTTTTCGACCCGGTGGGTCTAACAGGTGTTCCTCTGGGGTATTACAAATCCCCTTTCCTATGAATGCTGACGCCACCACTCTTTTCAGGGCGTCTTCATCTAAAGACGCTAAGTGGTCTGCCATATCCTGTAACTGCGGGGGAAGCGGAGGTCTTGATTGTTCTAAAACTACGGGTATAGATCCAGTGGGGACTTCCTGAACTTGAACCCCTACGGGATCAATATCCGTATGTTCTTCGATCTACGGATTCTTACTGCTCGTCGGTTTCTTTCTTGCTGCTGGAGCCATTGCGATATCTTTACCAACTCACGGTAGAAGGCCCTCCTTCTAGCGCCAAATGATGATCTTTGAATAATGCACCACCGTAAATCAGGCCACGTGTAATCTAAGGATGAGCCGTAAAGGGATCGAACGGTCAGAATCGTGTAAAAGATGGTGTTTTTGGTGTTTTATGCCTGGGTCCAAGAATGTATTTTGGATTGCCTACGTATTGTCTCGGATTTTATGCTAAACGAAATATAACAAGTAATAAAATAAATCCGGTTTACCCCAAGTGCAGGGATCGTAGTATAATGATTAAAACCGGAGTCGAACTCACAGGGAATCGTCTTTGTCTTGTTTGATTAATTTTCCTAAAGTTGTCACGATTATGAAGAAAGTAAAAACGTCCTATCCTAAACAATTTAAAGACTACAACTAAAATAACAAAACAACATGAACTAGTAATGGAAACAATAAAGTTAAACTGGACAGAAGATTAAAAATCTAATGCCAGGAAATATGATTACGAACCAAATAACTAAACTAATTCTACTTTATAACCTAAACATGCAATAAAAATTGTAACTTGCTAAGCAAATCAAACACAAACGATTTATCAATAATTTAAACAACGAACAAGCAATTGATCCACCAATTCTATAACATTCAATTTCTTCTCTAGATTATCTAGTGATGATTAATCAAAAGTTGTAATTCACCTATCAAAGGTATGAATTTCTAATCTCTTAGAAAACTCATCTATCAATCTCTTATCAAAGATTAACGCTTTTAATATCAAAGGTGTGAAATTTCTCAATCTCTAATCTAGAAATTCAACCTAACAACTCTCGTTAGTTAGATTAAAGATCTAATCTTTGTTACGGTGATCTAGGGTTTAATAATGATTTTCATCAAACATTAAACATCAAGCATGCAAGGTATCTATCGATTAAATAGCATAACAACAAGTAAAACATAATAAAGATACAACTTTTAACAAAAACTCACAAGATAATCCAACGAGAAATCAAATCGTTGATAGAATGTCTTCACAACGCTTGTTCCAACTGCTTCAGCCTCTCACCATAGCTAGTACCAGATCAAAAACAACACTCGGTCGACCGAGTGAGGAGGTTCGGTCGACCGAACCCACCAAATGCCTAGGGTTTTGTGCCGCGTTTTGTTCTTCAGGAAAAGCTATGTCTTCATCAGTTGAATGCCGATGACTCAAATCCTTTTATAATGTTTGTCTTGAGATTAGGGTAAAAGAAATCTAAACCCTAATATAAAAATATAAGATACTTCCTATTTTATCCTTCTCCTTAATCTTCAAATAAATTGTGCTCGAACTCCTTCAACTCTTCAATTCGGCCCACGATATGCTCATTGTACTCTACAATAATAAAACGTGCAAAGTGTAACATCACATATATAAATAGACAATTGCCAATAAAATCACGTAAATAACCCGACTTTGCACTTAAATAACTTCCACATCCATTCTTTCAATAAATCCATTAAACACTTAATTTTCTATAAAAATCAATAAAATACAAAGGATATTGTTACGAAATAATGTAATATAAATCGTAAAAAATCACCGTAAACAACTCCCCCACACTTAGCTTTTGCTCGTCCCGAGCAAGACAAAACAAGATCAAGGCTTAGATTTACTTAGTACCACAAAGTTCCAACCAAAAAGAATAAATATAGACATCTTCAGCAAGTATACAACGTATTTAATAAGTTAGAGGTTCACCCCGGTGTGTGTGCAGAGCCATATAAAATTTCCACTAAGTCCAAACTTGAAACTTTCCAAGCAACTAGCAAATACCCATCTAAACTAGAAAAAGATGATGAAACTTATAACATGTGCCCTACAAAACGTAACATGTCCTGAAAAGGATGATAGAATGTGTTTAGGATCTTTCTGACATACTCAGAGGATATTCTCTACAACATGCCTGTCGGTTTATACTGGGGATAAGATAGGCAATAACTAAGTCTTCCACTTATTCATACCACTTTCCTTACGTAAGTTGATTCAATTAACTTTCACATATAAACGCACATAAGAATGAGCTATTGCCCGTCATAGTAGAATAGGACATTCGGGATATGCCCTACCTTACTCAAATCATAAGGCGACTTCTTCTCGATCGTCGTGAGCTTTTGGTCATCATAGTGGTATAGACATTCGTGGTACGCCCTACCTCACTCCAATCATCGACCAGCTTCCGACACACCCAATTTTTTCATTCTTTTAACAACAACTTCCCAAGCATAGTAGTTACGTTTCACTTATCACATTCAAACCTAGGACATTCACAGTATGTCATACTCTGATTCTAAATACAAACTATTATAATTCCCATGACACGCATACATTAGCACTAAGCACGAGAATACTTATAAGATGATCAAATGTTACTAATCTAAATGGGTACTGACTTTATAATTTATAGCTCGTCATTTAACATGGCTACGTGAATGTATGTCGGGTGAGACATCTGACCTACTAAACATACAAGATAAAGCATCAATGACTATAATATGCCACGGTTGGAAACCACAACAGTAGTAAGCCAAACAAAATATGAACTTGCTCGGAACAAAAACAAAAAATTTTAAAAATTTTCAAGTTCTCAGCTCTTTCTAAGCATGGTTATAGATTAAGCACAATTGTAGGTACATACAACCCCTCCCCCACACTTAAACAACAACATGTCCTCATGTTGAGTAGAATTTAAGAAGAAATAAAGTACTTAGCTGATTTGGTATAGAAAGTCGACCCGTTGGTCAGGCACAAGCATGAAAAGGCCAACGTTCGAGATGTCATATGTAGTCTTTTTCCAGCAACGACTTCAATACTAGCTTGACAAAATAGCTAAAAATTGTACCTGCACTACTTGAGAAACACGGAAATATCTCGGGGAACACAGGGGAATATAATACGTCGTGCAAAAGTAACGATAGAGGATACTATAAAGTAGCAGGGCTAGATGCAACAAAATGACAACAGACACATAAACATAATGCTACAAAATGATATGCAAATATACTATTAATGCAAAGAATACTGGGATACACGAAGAAAATAGAAACACAAAACACTAGCCCAAGCTAATCTTCATAGATTTCGCCCCAATCAACAATCCGGATTAGGCGACGAAGCATATCAATCGCAGGAGGGATGTCATATTCATCTTGCAAGTTCCAATCTTCTCCCGCAACATCTACTCCTTTAAAATGTTCATCACATAGTACCAGCAACAAATCAGTAAGCATCGGGTCATTCAGAATCGTATACGTCCGTCCTAACGCACGTTGAAGGTCCTCAGTACTAAGCTCTCCACCACCCACAGTGTGGGGTACAATGACAACATAAGTAATGGTCCTGACGCGCGTGATGATATGGTAATCAACATCAAGGATAAGCGTTCCTCCAGGTCCATCATCTAGAGTTATATGGCGGATTCTATGAATGAATGGGATCTCATGCGGGGGAACTCCGTAATCCATTTCAAAACAAAGCCGAATCAAGCGATTCATACAACACTCTTATTAGACTTAAAACTAAACACATAAACCAAAGAGAAAAGAGTAATTGAAAAATGACTAATATATATATATATATATATATATATATATATATATATATATATATATATATATATATATATATATATATATCTAGGATGCCCCTAGTGGCGTATTTGTTGGTTTATGTCGTTGGCTCGACAATCTTCTTATTCAGCCCGGTCGGGCCATTTAACCTTCCTTCCGCCACTACTGCCGTGTAAGCTCGATAATTCGTGTGGCCACAAAACGGCATCTAACACATGGGGTTAGGTTCCTTACTGCTTTCCAAACGTTCTTAATCTTCCCCATTGTCGACCTTTTCTTCTTCAGTTTCTTCTTTAACTTGGCCTCCCTTTCATACTCTTCCATGTCCCAACTCCCGGCCATAACTTGCTCGACCAAGCCACTGGCGTCATCCTCGGAAAACAAGTCGGGCGAGAATTCTTCAAGCTCATTGACTTCAGTCATACCACACCCGAGGATGTCGAGGAAATGAATAATCAAAGGTTTTTCTTTAGTTTGACCAATATAGTGCTTGCACCTTTGACCATTTACTCTAAATGGCTGGTCACCATGACCTCTCAGCTCTAAAACACCTCCGGGAATAATTTGAAGAATTTCAAAAGGGCCGGACCAACGCGTCCTCAACTTCCCAGGAAACAGATGTAACCTGGAATTATAAAGTAAGACTTGCTCCCCAACTTGAAATTCTCGCTTCTTGATTTTAGCATCATGAAGGAGTTTCATTCTGTCCTTGCTAATCCTGGCACTCTCGTAGGCCTGGAGTCTAAAATCATCCAATTCATGCAACTGCATCAGTCGATGTTCACCACATGACTGGGCATCAAAGTTCAAGAACTTAATGGCCCAATACGCTTTATGCTCTAATTCGACTGGCAAGTGGCACGGTTTTCCATACACCATCTGATAGGGAGATGTACCCATAGGGGTTTTATAGGTAGTACGGTACGCCCATAGTACATCATCCAGTTTGAGACTCCAGTCCTTTATATGACTGTTCACAACTTTTTCCAGGATCTTCTTCAAACTTTGATTACTTCTCTCAACCTGGCCACTAATCATAGGATGATATGGTGTGCCAATTATGTGCCGGACACCATATTTCTCAAGGACTTTTTCTAATGGCCGGTTGCGTATGCGTTCCTCATCATCGATTAAGGCGCGGGGACATCCAAATCTCACGAAAATATTTTTCTTCAGAAAGCTCATGACCGTTTTGTGGTCATTGCGAGAAGTGGCTTGAGCCTCCACCCATTTTGATACATAGTCAACGCAGACTAGGATGTATTTGTTTCCACAGGAAGATTGAAACGGGCCCATAAAATCAATACCCCATACATCAAAGGCTTAACATTCTAAAATGGGCTTCAATGGCATGTCGAAATGCCTAGTTAAAGCTCCGGTTCGTTGGCACCTATCACAAGCCTTGCAGAAAGCTTCTGAATCCTTGAAGATCGTGGGCCAATAGAAACCGGACTGAAAGATTTTAGCAACGGTTTTCCAGGGACCAAAGTGGCCACCAGTAGGCCCAATGTGGCACTGTTCAATGATATCTCGTTGCTCTGATTTGGGAACACACCTTCTCAACAATCCATCTTTACAGATTTTAAAGAGTTAAGGTTCATCCCACACAAAGGTTTTCAAATCAGAGAAAAATTTCTTCTTCTCCTGATAAGAAAATTCTGGATTTAAATATTGGGAATGCAGGTAGTTGACGGAAGAGTACCATGGAACATCTGGAGCGCAATCGTCTATGAGCATAACATTCTCAAGAGGAAAGTAAAGGTCTATATCGTTAGGTTCTTTCTCTTCCTCATTCAGCATCCTCGAAACATGATCAGCTACTACGTTTTCACTGCCTTTTTGGTCTTTAATCTGAACGTCATAGTCTTGCAGGATCAGTATCCAACGTAGTAAGCACAGTTTAGCGTCTTTCTTGGTCATGAGATAGCGCAAACCAGCGTGATCAGTCCACACAGTGAATGCAGCACCCAACAAGTAACTACGAAATTTGTCCATAGCAAAAACTACGGCCAATAATTCATTTTCAGTTGTGGTGTAGTTTACTTGAGTAGGGTTTAGTGTGTGACTGGCGTAGGATATGGGCTGGAATTTTCCCTTAATTCGTTGTCCTAAGACTGCACCAACAACGTAGTTGGATGCATCACACATAAGTTCGAAGGGTAGATTCCAGTCAGGAGAGATAAGAATCGGTGCAGAGATCAATTGACTTTTAAGCTCCTCAAACGCTTGCTTGCAACTATCATCAAAATTAAAAACGACATCTTCTCTCAGTAAAGTAGAAAGGGGCTTGGCTATCTTGGAAAAATCCTTAATGAATCTCTTATAAAAACCGACATGTCCAAGAAAACCTCTAACTTCGTGCACATTTCTAGGAAAATTCATCTTCTCTATAGCTTCCACTTTTGCCTTATCTACTTCCATTCCTTTGGATGAGATCTTGTGGCCAAGAACTATTCCTTCGTCTACCATAAAATGGCATTTTTCCCAGTTTAGGACTAAGTTCTTTTCCACACAGCGGGGTAATACTTGATCAAGTTTAGCAAGACAATGATCAAAGGATTGACCAAAGACTGAAAAATCGTCCATGAATATCTCCATACACTTTTCAACAAGCCCATCAAAGATAGCCAGCATACATCTTTGGAATGTAGCTGGGGCATTGCAGAGACCGAATGGCATTCGCCTGTAAGCGAATGTACCATAAGGGCAGGTAAAAGTTGTCTTTTCTTGGTCGACTGGGTCTATGGGTATCTGGAAATATCCCGAATAACCATCAAGAAAACAGTAGAATGCATGTCCTGCCAGACGCTCAAGCATCTGGTCAATGAAAGGGAGGGGGAAATGATCTTTTTTCGTGACTATTGAGTTTTCTGTAGTCAATACAGACTCTATAACCCGTCACTAGCCTCAATGCTATTTCTTCACCATTTTCATTCTTCTCGATAGTAATTCCTCCTTTCTTAGGAACTACTTGAGTAGGGGACACCCATTCACTATCAACAATCGCAAAAATAATACCCATGTCCAAGAGCTTGATAATCTCTTTCTTAACTACTTCTTGTATGTGAGGGTTGAGCCTCCTCTGGGGCTGTCTAACACACTTAGCACCCTCTTCAGTCTTTATCTTGTGCATGCATATGTCAGGAGATATCCCTATGATGTCTCCCACTTGCCATCCAAAGGCTTTCTCATTCTTTCTTAACACATTCAACAACTTCATCTCTTCTAACCGGGATAACTTGGCAGAGATAATTAATGGAAGCTTGTCATCTTCTCTCAAGAACACGTATTTGGATGCTTAGGCAATGGCTTCTTGATGCAAATCTGCGGTGGTTCTTCTAAACTAGATTTAAGCTCCCCACTTTTCAACTCAACATCACTGAGTTTACTCAGTGGTCCTACTGCCAAAGCTTCTCCTTTCAACGAACCTTCATCAAATTCAGCTCCAAGTTGTTCTAGACTTACCCAACCATGATTATTCAGATTCTCTACTAATCGCTCATATTCAGTCTCAACAGCCATGACTTGCTTTTCCATGTAGTCGTTAAAGTCATCTGACATGTCTTCAATGAAGAAGCCGGTTGGATAATCAGAGGGTCTTTGAATAGCTTTAGAGACATTGTAGCTCACCTCCTGATCACCAACTCGTATAGTCACTTTGCCACCATCACAATCAATGAGGGCTCGGGCTGTAGAAAGAAAAGGTCTGCCGAGTATTAAAGGGACGTTCTCATCCTTCCCAATGTCCAGGACATACCAGTCAACTGGGAAAGTGAATCTATCAATTTGAACTAAAACATCCTTTAATATCCCAACAGCTTTCTTGGAAGATCTATCAGCGAATTGAAGATTCATGGTTGTGGGTTCTAAAAGACCATCTAGTCCAAGCTGTTTACAAACAGACAATGGCATCAGACTAATGGATGCACCTAGGTCACATAAAGAATTTGGAAAGACTAAGCCTCCCGTCAACAATGTGAGCACAAATTTCCTGGGGTCACCCTCTTGATTGGCAACTCATCATAACTAATCATAGAGCAATTCTCACCAATCAACTGATCCATGTCTTGAGCTTCTTTTGGAGGAAACAACATCCTTGATGAACTTTGTATACTTAGGCATCTCAACCAAAACATCAGATAATAGAAGATTTATCTGAGTATTTTTTAAGAAGATTAAGTACTTTTTCATACTTTTTGTCTTCATGCAAGGAGATGTTGCTTTTTCTAGGTGGAAACGGAAGTTTCTTTAAATCACTCTCGAAAACACTTTCTTTGAGGATGAACTAACACTTTATCTTCCAAATCTTTCCACCTCACCACCTTTTCACCTTTCTTACTATCGAGGATCGGCCACGACTCTCACTAAATTCTTTATTTCTCGGGGATCACCACCGAGTACTATCAAACTCTTTATTTCTCGGGGATCACCACCGAGTACTCTCATCCAGACAGAGGATACATGGGTGCTGACTTCCTCCCGCCTCATCATTGGCGGGAGGGGTAAGTGGTTTCACGGTTCTGGGACCACTAAGCCGAGTGCCGGATCTCAAATTCATAAGATCGGCCTATTCTCTACCATAAGGAATCGTGGGAACTAGATCGGTGCATTGGCTTTGATTTAACTCGTCTGCGAGCTACTTGACCACCCTTGGGGTTCTTCTCAAGTAAAGCTAGGTAAGCGCCCGAGGGTCTAGAAGCTTTTGGTCGACTACTTGCCCGAGTGCCTCTCAAGATTCTTAATTGTGCTAAGAAGGAATTGGAAATTATTATTTCGCTCCTTCCGATAGGAGTCCAATTTGCTTTCAAGATCACTAGATTGAGAGGAGCCTTGAGAGTTCTTGAAGTTTTGTGGGAAAGATTGGCTAGACCGACTTTGAAACATCGGATTTGGATTGTTCGGCCGATTACGGTTGAACCTCGATATTGATTGGAAAAATTCATATTATGGTTACGATTGAAATTCGGGTTTTGATTGAAGCCACGATTTTGAAAATTGCTTTGGCGAGGCGATTGTTGAATCTACGATTTTTCTTTGCCATCGAACGCATTGATTTGGCGCTCTGTCAACCATAGGGGTAAACGAAGCAAGATGTGTCCCCACATTATCACATGCCTGGCATGTGATCGATTATCTTGCCCCACGATTACGGACGGCATTGACTTGATAGGTTGAAGGGAAATAAATTGACTTTGGCCAACCATATGGCGGTTTGACAACAATTTTACGCGCAAAGCAGAACTTGAGAGTTCTGCGGGAATGATAGATTTTGATTCGTTGGATTTGGAGACATTGAAAGAGAAGCCACCTGTTGTTGCAGCATGGCAATCTGATTTTGCATATTTACCTCCTCGATCCTAGGAGGAAGAGGAGGTGCCTGGATAGCTTGAGGCGAGGGGCATAGTTGTATTTGGCAATATCCTCAAATAATGCCCACCCTCTCTGCAGTGTTTTCCTCAAGAATGCCCCTCAGGAAGAACTATTGACCATACCCCTTAGTGAGTTCGGTCAATCCACTGAAAACGTGTTGACTTGCCTCTGCAAGTCCAAACCATGATGGGGGCATCTTCGAAGGAGAGCTTTGAACCTCTTCCAACAGTCAAAGAAAGACTCATTTTCCTTTTGATAGAAAGTGAAAATTTCACTTAGGCACTGGGCTGTTTTGGATGGTGGGAAATATTGACTCATGAACTCTTTCTCGAGTTCGGCCCAGGTGGTAATTGACTCGGCAGGCAGAGAGTTGTACCACTCTTTCGCCTCCCCTTTCAAGGAAAACGGAAATATCTTCAATTTTATTGCATCCTCATTTACCCCTTGTATGCGAGTTGTACGACATATTTCCAAAAATGTGTGTACATGAGTGTGAGGATTCTCAGATTGGAAACCATGAAAGATTGATGCGTGTTGCATCATTTGGATAAGACCGGGTTTGAGTTCAAAATTTGGTGCATTAATGGCGGGTAAAACAATTGCCGGGTTGACCTTGACTTCACCAGGCATGGCGAGTCGACCAACGACGTCTATCGTCTGCTGACCATAATGGCGATTTCTTGACTCTCCTCTGCTAGATTTCGTTCGAAATCTAGATCGGCTGTGTTTACTTCGTCTGGAAGAACCGCAGGACGGACTCTTCGCCTGTTTGGTCTAACTATGGTTCGCTCGAGATCAGGGGTGTACAGCAGTGGACCTTTCTGACTCCGAGTTTGCATAAACCAAAACCAAAAACAAGATGTCCGCACGAATTTCTTACAAAGGCTACACTAAAATCTAAAGTAAAAAAATGTAAATAAAACAGAAAAAGAGACTATAATACACAACATAACAGAGAACAGAAAAAAAAATACTTTTTTTTATAACACTCGGTCGACCGAGTGTCAAGGTTCGGTCGACCGAACGAAAATTATTATTATTTTTTTTTATGTAAACAGAAACTGAGAGCACCTGCCTACGAAAAGTCAAAACAGAAACGGAAAAATTAATAAAAACCAGACAACCGTACCGACTCCCCGGCAACGGTGCCAAAAACTTGTCTCGGATTTTATGCTAAACGCAATATAACAAGTAATAAAATAAATCCGGTTTACCCCAAGTGCAGGGATCGTAGTATAATAATTAAAACCGGAGTCGAACTCACAGGGAATCGTCTTTGTCTAGTTTGATTAATTTTCCTAAAGTTGTCACGATTATGAAGAAAGCAAAATCGTCCTATCCTAAACAATTTAAATACTACAACTAAAATAACAAAACAACATGATTTAGTAATGGAAACAATAAAGTTAAACCGGACAGAAGATTAAAAATATAAAGCCAGGAAATATGATTACGAACCAAATAACTAAACTAATTCTACTTTATAACTTAAACATGCAATAAAAATTGTAACTTTGCTAAGCAAATCAAACACAAACGATTTATCAATAATTTAAACAACGAACAAGCAATTGATCCACCAATTCTATAACATTCAATTTCTTCTCTAGATTATCTAGTGATGATTAATCAAAAGTTGTGATTCACCTATCAAAGGTATGAATTTCTAATCTCGTAGAAAACTCGTCTATCAATCTCTTATCTTTTGACCCTAAAGATTAACGCTTTTAATATCAAATTAAGGTGTGAAATTTCTCAATCTCTAATCTAGAAATTCAACCTAACAACTCTCGTTAGTTAGATTAAAGATCTAATCTTTATTACGGTGATCTAGGGTTTAATAACGATTTTCATCAAACATTAAACATCAAGCATGCAAGGTATCTATCGATTAAATTGCATAACAACAAGTAAAACATAATAAAGATACAACTTTTAACAAAAACTCACAAGATAATCCAACGAGAAATCAAATCGTTGATAGAATGGCTTCACAACGCTTGTTCCAACTGCTTCAGCATCTTACCATAGCTAGTACCAGACGGAATAAAATAAATAAATAAAAACAACACTCGGTCGACCGAGTGAGGAGGTTCGGTCGACCGAACCCACCAAATGCCTAGGGTTTTGTGCCGCGTTTTGTTCTTCAGGAAAAGCTATGTCTTCTGTACGCTGAATGCTGATGACTCCGTCCTTTTATAATGTTTGTCTTTGAGATTAGGGTAAAAGAAATCTAAACCCTAATATAAAAATATAAGATACTTCCTATTTTATCCTTCTCCTTAATCTTCAAATAAATTGCTGCTCGATCTCCTTCAACTCTTCAATTCGTCCACGATATGCTCGTTGTACCAACAATAATAAAATCGTGCAAAGTGTAACATCACATATATAAATAGATAATTGCCAATAAAATCACGTAAATAACCTGACTTTGCACTTAAATAACTTCCACATCCATTCTTTCAATAAATCCATTAAACACTTAATTTTCTATAAAAATCAATAAAATACAAAGGATATTGTTACGAAATAATGTAATATAAATCGTAAAAAATCACCGTAAACACGTATCCTGTGTGAATGTCCAGGAATCAAGCCTTACGTAGTTCCTGGAATGATGTATTTATAGGCACATGCCCTCTTCTGCCCTAAACTTGGGGCGGTTTGGTCTATTGACATAATTACCCTTAAATGGGCCTTGCCCTCCTGCCCAAGCAACCTGTTGGATGGTGGGTCCTGGTGTTTGGACGGGAAGTCTTGGTATCGACTCGATGCACACCGACGTGGGCGATCGAGGTAGGACACTTGCAGAATCTGTCGGTTGTTATAGTCTTCACTAGTGAGTCTCGTATTCGATCCGATGTAGATAATCAACATAGACTTTTCCACATGCCGGCTGGACCAATCAGATTATTCCACGTGGAGGGGTGAAATCCCGTATCGTCAATCACATACATATTCCTACTCGCTCCAGTCAGGCTGAGGCTGGTGTTAAGGGCTAATTTATAGTGATTTTTATAGATATTTTCTATATAAATTTCCCCTACATTCGTATGATTTTCATAGATTTTGAGCTATATATGTAAATATTGAGTAAATGGTGTTTCTTAAAGGTTAAATTGCAAAACGTAGCGATTTATGTGTTTAAATCATGATTTTATATTATTTTAGGATTACGTTACGCTTTGGTATGTTTTTCCTACATTGTAGATACACATTGTTGATGGAAAGGATGATTTTAAAGAGATGAATTCGAGTGGAAAATCCCGAAAACGACTCGTAATACGACGGGCTAATCAAAAAGGCGTTTTCTGAAGAAGAGTCCTTAATGAAAGTTGTAGAGTTTTCCGAGAGGTTTTTTATGACATTCGGATCATAATTTTTGGAGGTCTACAACTCAAGATATGAATTTTAGAAGTTTTATTCCAATAAATATCTAATCGAAGGATTATTCCATGCACAGCCGACATACATAAAAATCCTAATTGGAAAAGGATAATTGCCAGCCGCCTCTCTTTTCCTATATATATGCGCATGTATTGAAAACCTAGGGGGAATAATTCATTATTTACATTCAGCCGCATATCACAGCAAAGCAGCGGCCAACTTGGCTTTCAAGGCCGGTCACCCGAGCCTTGTGCTCGGGTGATCCGGGTTAGATTAGGATGTCGTTTTTCTTCCGTTTTTCAATTCATGGATCATCCACTGTATCAAAACTACGTGAGTTCATCTTTTTGATTTATTTAATCCCTGTTTTATCTTCATGAGTTTTGGTTTATTTTTATTTTTCTATGCGATTTATGATGCCATGTGTGAATTATATCGAGAGATCGTTCACTATTGATAGTTACAACATACGGAAGTTGAGTAACGTTAGATCACCATAGAAAGATAGGATCTTTAATCATTAATTATGTGACAAATTAATTGGTTAATTATCTAGGTTGTTAGATTCTAAAATACGAGAGTTAACCTGAATCTACACCGAGTTCTGTTTGGTAAATCGATCTCAACATTCAGAAGATGAGAGATTGATAAATTGGATTCACTAAGAAATTAGGAATCCGTAGCTTGAGAATAAATTCACTAAGGAATTTGGGGTTTATGTCTCGTGAAAAAGTGAAACCACAACTCGAATTAGAATCATGAATTGAACTAGGATTGAGATCACATAGGTTTGTATATTGGTTGTTTGATCCCATGTTTCCTTAGGTTAGTTTGTTTAGTTTGTTTCTTAGGTTAGATTTATTTTGATTGTTCTTTTCTGTTTTTTTATGTTTTTGCTTTTCGTTTCTGCCGTTTCTTGAGTAACAATTGAAAGGAATTAGTGAAATTAGATTCAACATCCCAATTCCCTGTGGATCGACCATGTACTTACCCTACTATGCTATCAACTACCCGATATTTGGTCGGTTAGGAGTTAGTTTGCATGTTAAGTATAGGTTTATAAATTTTCTTTTGTTTTTATGATGCAAAATCCTCCCAACAAAAGTGGCTCCGTTGCCGGGGAATAGGTGTCATGTTGAATCTAGTTAAGTTAGTTCTCGATTTTGTTACGTTTCGTTTTTCGTTTTCAATAAAAGTAGCGTTTAACGAATCGAGAGTTTTTATTTTTGCCGTGTTTCGATAACCGTTGGGTTAAGAATGTGCAAAAAGTTTTTTACTCGATTTGTGAAACGTGAACTATATGGTTGTTTGTATCTAGTCTAACCTACGTGCTTTAATTTGATGTGGTTTCTCTGTGATATTTGATGTATGATCTCTAAGAAATTAGGGTTTCTTTGTGTTTCTGCGTTTTTTATGCAAATTCATTGTTGGACGAGCGTTCAGGTAAGTGAGCGCGCATACGATCCCTAACATGCGAGTAAGCGAAGCGCCTGGTTTGTTGGACGCCGTCCGTTCCAAAACGTATCGGCTACGTTTCGTTTTCAAGAACCAAGCGGACGTCCATATATCTAAACGCCCATCCGGCTGCATAAGTTTTAAACGCCCGTTTGAATTAGTGACGCATGATCCAGGTTCCAGATTTCTTCTCAATTTGATTTTTAATGCTTTATTTGATATGGATACTTTAATTTGAGCTTTTGTGGCTAATTGTTTTTACGTAGATGATCTGAACTTGCATGTTTACATCTTTCCATCTATCGATCCATGTTAAATAACTGATTAATTTTTATATGCATGATTCATCTATGCAAGTTATAGTTACTGTCGGTTCTCGTATGCTATAATTGGTCTTCGTGTTAATTAGTAGCTAATGTCGGTTTCCGTATGCTACATACCGTTGTGATGAATCTTATGAGCTTTGAGACTTATGTGCTTCCTTGTTATTTTTATAACTCATTTGGGTAGTAATTGTCGGTTTTCGTTGCTGCTACGATGGAAACCTTATGAGTTATATCATTTAGTATAGCTAATCGTTGGTTTTCCATAATGCTATCACCTTTGACGAGTCTTAAAGCGCGTTCTACACGCATGTAATGAACAATATCATCGTTTATCGTAACTTTGTCATTATCACGGTGAGACGTTTATTATATACATGTCATGTTGCAAATGAGTGGGCTAGTTTTCTTTCTTTTATTTTCTTTTATTTTTGCATATCATTCAGATGCATATCATTTAGTTGCATGTCATCTAGTTGCATGTCATCTAGTTGCATTGTTTTTCTATTTTTCTTTTATTTTTCTTGAGTGTAGTTAACTGTCGGTTCCGTAATACTACCTCGTTTTTATTTTAGTTCTGTGATAGGCCGTAGTCACTGTAGAGTTGTCGAGGGTCAACTTGCTCATTTGAGCCTGTCAAGAATTTATTTTTTTATTTATTTTATTTTTAGGATTGCATATCATGTAGATTGCATTGTAGTATATTTTCATATAGTTGCACCTAGCCTACGACTTTGTAGTATTTCATGTATAGTATTCAATCTTTAGTTGAGCTTAAGTTGAAATATCTCTATATCTCCTTTTCCATGTGCTTTATATATGTAATCTTTTCTTTTTCCCCGTAGACTCTTTTTGCACTGATCAAGTCTGCAGGATATTTTTGATAGCTATTGTGCACTTTAAAGATGTATTCAGTTGTCCTGTGATGCTCCACAGTCTACTGAGCTATGCAAGCAATCCTGGTTCTTGTTGGTTCCTCCAGAATTGCCAGCATCCAATCAGCTAAGTTCTCTAATTTATTATTTCTGTATAACTTGAGGACAAGTTGCAATCTAAGTGTGGGGGAAGGGATAGATGATTTATGTGTCTACTTTCGTTTGCTCATATTTTTAGTATTTCTATGAAAAGTGCTTAATTTTCAAATTTGTAGACAAAGGCATATCTTTGCTTGAGTTTATATAATTTTTGCTATATTCTGTATATTTAGTAATTTTAGTTGTTTCACCCGACACTCTTTTTCACATGCCATAGTAAATGATGAGCTAAATGTTGAAAGCCTACCCCATTTTAGTTGGAGATTTTTGATGATTATAGCATGTTTCTTTGCTTATGTACAATTCTTGAAAAGTTTAGTAGTTTGTATTCTAGGATTAAAGTATGACATACTGTGAATATCTGTAAGTTTGAATGTGATAAGTGAAACGTGATTAAGTCTTTGCAATAGTAATAAATTGCTTACTTGAGGTGTTATGCTCGATTGGTGCGTGCTACTAGAAAATAATCTTTTCCTTTGCCAAATGTAAATCTCTAAGTAAAAATAATTGTAATTGTGTGTGTCGGAAGTGGTTTATGATTTGGGTGAGGTAGGGTGTACCACGTATGTCCTATTCCACTATGATGACCAAAAGCTCACGACATGTCGGTTTATATTGCCTTATGATTGGAGCAAGGTAGGGATTATCTTGAAATGTCCTATTACGCTATGAGGCAAAAGCTTATTCGATGTGTGTTAGAAAAGTGTGAAAAAAAGTGAAAATATTGAAATATATTATTATGAATAAGTAAGGACTTAGTTATCGTTAATCTTATACCCAGTATAAACCGAAGGATATGTTGTAGTAGGATTATCCTCGAGTCCGCATCGAGGAAATGTTTTAGATATTATCTACTATTTCTTTTTGGGATATGTATGTTTTGTAAAGTGCCTGTTATAATTTTTGAATATTTCTAACTTAGATGGGAAACCGGGCTAGTTTTGGTTTGAACAACATTCAAATTGTGGAACTTAGTGGAAGTTTATTTTGGCTATGCACACACTACACGGGTGAACTTCTAAGTTATTGAATATACTTTATATTTGTGTAGATGTTTATTTGTCTCGAGCTTGATCTTTGTTCTGTTTTGCTCGAGGACGAGCAAAAAGATAAGTGTGGGGGTGTTGTTAAGGGCTAATTTATAGTGATTTTTATAGATATTTTCTATATCAATTTCCCCTACATTCGTATGATTTTCATAGATTTTGAGCTATATATGTAAATATTGAGTAAATGGTGTTTCTAAAAGGTTAAATTGCAAAACGTAGCGATTTATGTGTTTAAATCATGATTTTATATTATTTTAGGATTACGTTACGCTTTGGTATGTTTTTCCTACATTGTAGATACACATTGTTGATGGAAAGGATGATTTTAAAGAGATGAATTCGAGTGGAAAATCCCGAAAACGACTCGTAATCTGACGGGCTAATCAAAAGACGTTTTACGAAGAAGAGTCCTTAATGAAAGTTGTAGAGTTTTCCGAGAGGTTTTTATGACATTCGGATCATAATTTTTGGAGGTCTACAACTCAAGATATGAATTTTTAAGTTTTATTCCAATAAATATCTAATCGAAGGATTATTCCATGCACAGCCGACATACATAAAAATCCTAATTGGAAAAGGATAATTGCCAGCCGCCTCTCTTTTCCTATATATATGCGCATGTATTGAAAACCTAGGGGAATAATTCATTATTTACATTCGACCGCATATCACAAAGCAAAGCAAATGCCAACTGGGTTATGAGGCGGTCACCCGAGCCTTGTGCTCGGGTGATCCGGGTTAGATTAGGATGTCGTTTTTCTTCCGTTTTTCAATTCATGGATCATCCACTGTATCAAAACTACGTGAGTTCATCTTTTTGATTTATTTAATCCCTGTTTTATCTTCATGAGTTTTGGTTTATTTTGTATTTTTCTATGCGATTTATGATGCCATGTGTGAATTATATCGAGAGATCGTTCACTATTGATAGTTACAACATACGGAAGTTGAGTAACGTTAGATCACCATAGAAAGATAGGATCTTTAATCATTAATTATGTGACAAATTAATTGGTTAATTATCTAGGTTGTTAGATTCTAAAATACGAGAGTTAACCTGAATCTACAGCGAGTTTTGTTTGGTAAATCGATCTCAACATTCGGAAGATGAGAGATTGATAAATTGGATTCACTAAGGAATTAGGAATCCGTAGCTTGAGAATAAATTCACTAAGGAATTAGGGGTTTATGTCTCGTGAAAAGGTGAAACCACAACTCGAATTAGAATCATGAATTGAACTAGGATTGAGATCACATAGGTTTGTATATTGGTTGTTTGATCCCATGTTTCCTTAGGTTAGTTTGTTTAGTTTGTTTCTTAGGTTAGATTTATTTTGATTGTTCTTTTCTGTTTTTTTTATGTTTTTGCTTTTCGTTTCTGCCGTTTATTGAGTAACAATTGAAAGGAATTAGTGAAATTAGATTCAACATCCCAATTCCCTGTGGATCGACCATGTACTTACCCTACTATGCTATCAACTACCCGATATTTGGTCGGTTAGGAGTTAGTTTGCATGTTAAGTATAGGTTTATAAATTTTCTTTTGTTTTTATGATGCAAAATCCTCCCAACAGCTGGTCACCTTAGATTGATCCTCCTCACGACGCCTTCACCAAAAGATCTTCAACTGTTCAATCGATCAACATTCAAAGAACCTATATGGATAGGATCTGTAATCTGTGGGGAGAACGCAAATGTTACCATGGAAACAAGAGAGTGGGTTTTTTGTTATGAAATGGGCAATGGGCCGATTATATAGTGTTTAAGGAAATAGCTCAACTCGATTGCAATTTATTTTCTCTTTTTCTATTCTCTTTTTTAATTTACTTATAAAACGGTGTCGCTTTCTCATCTGTCCGTATTACGCCTGCTGCACAGCAGAATTACCCAAATCAGAGAGATCAGAGGGGGTGGAAGAAGTATCGGAAATGGAGAAGAAATGGAGGCGCGGTGGCCGGAGATGGGCGTTCACGGTTTTCTTCTCGATAATGCTTCTTCATACCGTTGCCGTTGTTGTCTTCACCAGAGGCTTTCTCTTAACTCGCACTGAGCTTTCTCAATATAGCCAATGCTCCGATCTCTCTGAACAGTCTCCATGTTTTCCTCCTCCTCATCCTGAAGCTGTTCATCACCAAAATCACACAAATGCACCTTCCAGTGATTCTTGTTGGTCTGCACCCGCAGTTGATCGCGTCGTCATCATCATTCTCGATGCACTCAGGTTTGATTTTGTTGCTCCTAGTACATTTTTTCCTGGAGAGAAGAAACCATGGATGGATAAGTTACCAGTCCTGCAAAAGCTTGCAGCTAGTCGTAGATCATCTGCCAAGATTTTCAAAGCAATTGCAGATCCTCCTACTACCACTTTGCAAAGACTCAAGGGCTTAACAACTGGTGGGCTTCCTACTTTTATTGACATAGGTAATAGCTTTGGTGCACCTTCTATTGTTGAAGATAATTTAATTTTTCAGTTAGCTCGAAATGGGAAACGTGTGGTGATGATGGGGGATGATACTTGGTTACAATTATTTCCTGCTCATTTTAGTGCTAGTTATCCTTTCCCTTCCTTCAATGTAAAAGATCTTCACACAGTAGATAATGGATGCATTGACAACTTGTTACCATCATTATATAAAGAGGATTGGGATGTACTTATAGCACATTTTCTTGGTGTGGATCATGCTGGCCATATATTTGGTGTTGATTCTTCACCCATGATACAAAAATTGGAGCAGTATAACATGATCCTGGAGGATATTGTGAAAGTATTGGAGAGCTTAAGTGGGCCAGGCGGTATACATGAAAACACGTTGCTGCTTGTCATGGGTGATCATGGGCAGACCCTTAATGGTGACCATGGCGGTGCAACTGCTGAAGAGGTTGAAACAGCAATTTTTGCTCTGAGTTTGAAGGAACCGCCGCCACCAACTTGTCTTCCTTATGAATTTGGTGATTCTTCTTCCTGCTTTTTAGATACGGACGACAAGCAAAGTGTTTGTATCAGCACAATGAATCAGATTGATTTTGCAGCTACATTATCTGCCTTATTGGGTGTTCCCTTTCCTTTTGGAAGTATTGGGCGGGTTAATCCTGAACTATATGCACTTACTGCTGGTACATGGAGAACCATGAATGATTCCAATCAGTGTGGTTTTGAGGATTTGATAAAGAATTATCTTAATATGCTCTGTATCAATTCATGGCAGGTGAAGCGGTATGTTGATGTTTACTCTACTTCATCGTCTGTTGGATTTTCGGGAAAGGACTTATCTCATTTGTCAGTACTCTATGCCCAGGCAATGGATCTCTGGTCACAGAATAGTAAGAATTCTTCATCAGTAAAAATGCAAGTTGATGCATACTCCAATTTTTTGGCAACCGTGGCAGGGTTAGCTCGGTCCAAATGGACAGAGTTTGACTTTAGGATGATGGGAGTTGGTTTCTGCTTGATTGTGGCTTCTCTCTTTGTTCATATTTTCCTCATCTTTTGCCTGGACAGTATATCCAACGGGAACTCGGTGTTGTCATTCACAGCTATTTTTGCTTGTGTCGTTGTGCTGATACGTGCATCTAGCTTTCTCTCAAATAGTTTCATCTTGGAAGAAGGCAAAGTAGCCAGTTTTCTTTTGGCCACTACTGCGATGCTTCAACTGCGCTATGCAATAATCAGAAACAAGATGCTAATGGAGGGAATCACATTTGTTCTGCTGGTTCCTTTCCTCAGATTTGGCATTGTTCTTGGGCAATCCAAGCAGGCTGTCAATTCCATGTTCTTAAAAATAGATCCTTCATGGATCCTTGGCATCCAGGGTGAGTCTCAGTTCCTCATGCACTTTGCTGAAACTGTCCCAGCGGTTTGCCTGTGTGTAATAGCCTATGTTATGTACCGGTATACTGTTAAGCACTCATTTAAGGGTCCCTGGAAGTATACAATTTTTGAACTATATTTAATTATATTCTAATATCTCTGATTTGGGCTTCAGAGTCTACTAGCAAAACGAGTTTCCCCGTGGTGATGTTCGATTTCTTGAACGGAAATGTACTTCCTCGAATAGTATATGGTGTCAGCTTCCTGCAACTATTTTGGTTAGCTGTGTTTGAGATTTTCTTTCGAGAGAGTGTTGATTTTGAAGGAAATACAGTTTTCAAAGTTGTTTCCATGTTATGTACATGGAGTTCTCCTATTATACTTCTCTCTGGGAAACAGGGTCCTTTTGTTGGTTTAGCCTTGAGTGTTTCAGGTTGGTGCATTATCAAGTTGATGAGCGGTTTCAGTACAGGATCATTCCAGTGATAGATGTACAGGAGAACTTCATCGTTGTATTCTTTTCCTGTAATGCAGTGTAGCCTCCTTGCTGCAACACTATTTTTCTGTACAGGTCATTGGTGTGCCTTTGATGGACTACGATATGCTGCTGCATTTATTGGGTTTGATTGAATTCAACCTCATTCGTCAAGCTATCCTTCTTATTATTGAGACATATGGTTTTTCTCTCATTTTACCGATAATTGGGCTCCCGTATCTTGTTCTTCGTCTAAATTCAACAATGCAGTCATCAGGTGATAATAGAGTGACTTGTTTATCGTTACAAATCTGTCAAGTTTATTTGATGTATGGGCTTATCATGGCTGTATACGTCACTTTTAGTATTCTCTGCGTAACAATACAAAGGCGGCATTTAATGGTATGGGGACTATTTGCTCCAAAATTTGTTTTTGATGTGGTTGGCCTAATATTATGCGACCTCCTCACTTGCTTGGCCTCACTTTACTATCTCAATTGAGATTTTTTGTTGCAATGGCAACAACAAGAAAAAGGACACGAATCCAGTTTTCAAGATGTGTATATCTATCATTCGGCCCGTTATTATTTCATCATCTGCTGTTAATGGATAAAGTTTGTCTTTTTTGTGCTGCCAGATCGATTGGTTTATGGTATGTATACTTCTCCTGAGAGATTTAATTGATGTACTTATGGCTATTTGCCCCGCGTTTTTTGTGTTTTATTGTTCATGGATTTCTTTGTATCCCTCCGGTTGTGGATCTTGAGGCCAAATATTATAAAAAGTCCAAGGAAGTAACTTAATATAGCATCAAGCCCACATGGACTTGATTAAAGTGCAATCTAGCTTTTAATCATATACAAATAACCCATTTACAACTTTCATTGGGAAAATAAACTAGCTTGGTTTCTTCATTTTGTAGCAAAGTTGCTCTATTTCCCATTTCCCCTTTTGTGCAGAATTCACTATTCCATTTGTAAAATGGGTGAAGCAAAGCCTCAAACTTTGCATTTCAAGAGAATCCTCCGGTTTGTGTATTTTATCATCGGTTTGTGTACTGGGATCTCACTCGGGTTATATCTTCAACCATTCCTTCTACTTGAAACCGTTTCAGTATTCTACCCATCAATAAGTGTACAAGTACTTCCACCGATTTCAAATAAAAGTAGTGATGTTGATCCGAAAACAGAGGATGCCCATATGCACAATATGGAAGGCAGCGAACTATTCTGGCGTGCATCAATGGTGCCTTTAAGTGAAGAATCTCCTTTTGATGAAAAGAAACCAAAAGTTGCATTCATGTTCTTGACAAAAGGGCCATTGCCATTAGGGCCTTTGTGGGAGAAGTTTTTCCATGGATATGATGGATTGTACTCCATTTATGTGCACTGTGATCCTTCTTACATTGTTGAGCCACCTGAATCCTCTGTTTTCTACAAAAGAAAAGTTCCCAGCAAGGTTACTCTTCTTTCTGTACTTAGTTATTTATACTAGCAAGATAATAATCCTATCTATGTGCTTTTTTCTTTTCTTTTTTTATACTAACAGTTAAACCTGGATAAATGAATATCCTCAGGACCAAAAAAAAATAATTTATTTGTTTAGCGAGGTTATTCATTTATTCAACATTATTTTAAGCTCTTTTGCCCAAGTCGGGACCGGAGAAAATTATTCATTTGGCGAGGTTATTCATTTATCGAATATTCATTTATCGAGGTTTAACTGTAATTGCATGTCTTTATATCCATGCAGCAAGTGCAATGGGGAAAGCCATCGATGATTAATGCAGAACGATGCCTACTGGCCAACGCGCTTCTTGATTTCTCTAATCAAAGATTCATATTGCTATCAGAGAGTTGCATTCCTTTGTTCAACTTCACAACAATCTACAATTACCTGATCGATTCAAACACGAGTTTCGTCGCCTCATATGATGATCCAAGAAAGATCGGTCGTGGAAGATACAACAAGGAAATGTGGCCTACAATATCCATTGAACAATGGCGTAAAGGGTCTCAGTGGTTTGAGATTAACCGCGAGATATCACTTGCGATCGTATCAGACAAAAAATACATCCCTCTTTTTTCTAAGTACTGTAATCCACCTTGCTATACTGATGAGCATTATGTTCCCACATTGGTGAATATTCTCTTTCCTGAATATAACTCGAACAGGAGTATTACTTGGGTCGATTGGTCGAAGATGGGCCCACATCCTGGAAGATTTGATTGGAGGTCTGTGAAAGGTGATTTCTTGAATGAAATAAGGTTTGGAGGAGGTGTGATTACAATGGACAAAATACTTCAATTTGTTTCATGTTTGGTAGGAAATTTGTGGCCAACACTCTTAAGCCTTTGCTAGAGCTTTCCACCTTGTTGTTTTCCTAAATACATCTTGTGATTTGTTCAAGAAAATATATGATATGATTGCCTTTACAAGGGATTGTTGTGTAATAACCTTTTTTTTTTTTTTTTTTTTTTTTTTTTTTTTTAATTTCATTTTTAGTGTATTTGGAAGCAGCTCGGGTCTTCTGCTGTATTCACAGCATACTGTGAATAAATTTGCCTTATTTTTATTTTTATTTTTATATTATTATTTTAGTTTTGTCTTGAAATTCCCATGCCTACGCCTCCCCTCAACACACAGAGCATCTATGTAGCACCGACACTTTAATCTCAGGTGTCATGTAAGTGTGTCAAACAGCATTTCCACACGGCGTTACGGTGATTAAAATAATATTATTTAAAATTTTAATATCTGACATGCCTCCGACACTCCTGAATACAATTTTTTTTAATTTTGTTTTTTCCCCGTTATTTAAGTTTTTTTCAATGGAAACGTTAAAATGCACGATTTCCATATTGATTATAATTTAACAATTAATACAATGTATTAAGTTTATATGTTTGTTGATAAATTATCATTTTTACACTTTATAATGTTTTGAAGGTCAATCACAAAGTTGGTTTTACTTTTGGCACCGTATAAATGTCGAATATCTATTTTAAATATTAGTAGAGTTACGCTTTTTTTTTTTTTTTTTTTTTTTTTTTTTTTTTTTTTGAGGGGTTACGTAGAGTAATTAGTAGAGTTACGTATTTAGTGTTCTAAAATTGGCCAACTCGGCCGCCTAGGCTTGATCGACCATCAACCGACTCGACTTGACACTACTCGGCCATGTCTAGGCGGGTCTGGGGAAACTCAGGCCAACCTGTACAAGGCGGATTCAAGGCGGAAACTCAGGCCAACTCCGTTTATTTATATTTGAAAGCCCTAAAAATTAAAAATTAAAATATATCATTCTCATTTCTTCCCCAAAAGCTGCATTCTTTCCCCCCCGAGCCCCCACCCTTCGCAAGCAACCACCCACGCCCTAGCCCCATCCCATTGAGAATTGCGCCGGCCACCCTCCAGTTGCACCGCCGACCACCGCCATCCGCGCAGCAGACATTTCGGCGGTTTTTTTTTTCAGTTTCTTTTTCCCAAACCATAAAAGCAAGCAAATCATTGCAATACACTACTACTCCATTGAAATCATTGTATCATTATTTTTGGGGTTCCTAGTAGTATTTTGTTTTGTCAAGTACATTATTATTAATATTATTAATAAAATAATTAAAAAAATTCCACATCCGCCTAGTCCCGAATAGTCCCGCGCCTAGCCAACTAGTCTCAACTCCCCACCCGGCCACCCGACTAACGCCAACGACTTTTAGAACATTACGTATTACATATCTTATTTTGTCTAGCTTTTTTTTTTTTATTTATATTTTTACGATATTTATTATAAATTTAATCTTATGTACATCATATATATATATATATATATATATATATATATATATATATATATATATATATATATATAACATTAAATGGCGTGTCGCGTCTTTAAATTTTAAAATTAATCGTGGCTTGCCAGATCTCGGTGCCGTTGTCAGACGCAGATGTCCAAGGGTCAGTATATGTACTACATAGCAGACCACTAATGCTGTGAAGGTGATATAACATAGGCCCACCCATGGAAGAATGGGGCAGAGATCCTTTGCCGTATTCTTTTGCCGTGGGAGCTATTGTGTAATGTTGAAAACGACGTCGTTTCGGTTGGAAAAAAAAATTAACGATCAAATCGACGTGCGTTTTTGTGTTATACACTTGCACATCGAGTGTTGTGATGGAGCATCACAACGGACGATCTCAATTCGGAAGAATGCATGGTTGGTTCTTTTAAAATCTGTACACATGGATGACAAATCGTCCATCGTAACAACTCACTTAAAAACGAACTCTTTATGAGTTATAAAACGTTCGACACTTGCCTTGCCCAAGAGAAATCCAAATGTATTGGTGCCAAAAGACGTTGGTTCAAATGATAATTATTGTGCTTTCTTAACTCCGGAGTATTTGTGTTCGAGTCCTAATGGAGATAAAAACGCGTGCGTGTGGATATTTTGTTTAAGAAAAAAATAAGAAAAAATAATACAAATGTGTCGTTTTTTTTCTTTCTTCTCACTAAAATTAAATTACTTCATTTTAATTTAGATGACTATTATCTACAAATGCACACGGTGAGACTCGAAGTCGTGACCTCCTGGTCATAGGGCTCAGCTTTGGCAAATGTGTCGGTTAGAAAATCACAATTTTACGACTATAACACGGTCCAAGATATACTATATATATATATTTTTGATACACCAGATATACTATATGGTAGATGTAAAAAGATTCTCTTATTTATTTATAATTATGTGTCTTTTATTTCTAAGCATTAATAAGCGCGTGAAATTATTCACAATCTTTAATTTTTTTAACATAACAAAATAATTGTACGCTGGTTTAGTTCCAACTAACATAACAGAACATTAAATCTGCATATTTAACCGATCAAAAATTTTAATCGGATAACTTTTCCTACAAATAGAATATTCACAGAAACATTCCTTAAAATGCTTTACTACGTTCCAAAATATAAATCCGGTTAGATTTTTTCACACGAACAATAAACAGTTTTGGTGTCAAAATTTTAATGGTAAAAATCTAAAATAACTTTTGATTCTCATTAATATAATAGTTGTAAACTTGCTAGGTAAATATATAATAAATTAGGGCTAAAACAAAAAAAAAAATGTAATAAATACTTTATTAATATTCTAAATAAATTTATAATCATGGGACCAAAGTTAAAAAATAAATGGATTTACGTTTTGGCTAGTTGAAGGGGGATTCTGATGTGTGGAATCCTTAATGAATAACACTATCAGGTGATCGTAATATGTAAAATGACAAAATTTGTTTGTTTTTTAATACACATGACAATCATCCGACGACATTTTGTTCTTAACAAAAGTAGTTCTAGACTCATTTTGGCAGGTTCAAGAGGTGATTTTAAGTGAAGAGTCATTATTCAACTACACCGTCAAATTATTATCAAAATGTATAAAAAGGCAAAACTCATTAAAAATTATAGCCGAGTTTTATTGGCAAACACCTTTTTACTATTGACCATATTTTTTGATTATTTTTTTGGGTGAAAAAAACGTCGATGCCACTGGTGTTCCTTGTTCAACAAGAAACACCAAAAGCACTGACGTTCACTTTATAAAAAATCACCGGATGGCGAAGTAATTTTTTGTAGTATCGAAAGTAAATAAGGGTGTGCCGATAGAACCCAAAATTATAATTTCTTCACATGACGTCAGATGAATTTTGGAGAACTATATTCTATTCTTCGCCCTTTCTACGAGATTGAAAATCAGATGAATTGACTTGATCAGAGTTTAACGTCTCTGTCTTTACACGTTCATCCAACATTCCACGAAACTTCATCTCCAATTTCTTTTGTATTTTATTTTTATATAAATGTCTTTTTCCTCGTCAAAACCTTAGAAGACCCCCAAACACTCTCTAGTCTCTAGCCTCTAGCCTCTAGCCCTATCCTTAATTAAAGTAGCTAGGTAATTAAAGCTCATCCCAGTGCAGTATTATCAAAATTTCAAATGGCGGAAAAAAGATTGCATGAGCATGACGATGATCTTCATTGTATTGATCCCGACCAGCCTGTTCACAACAAGAAGTACACGAAAACTAGTTCATCCTTTCCTTCGTAAGTCTTTCGTTTCGTAAGGGTGAAACATATATATTTTGTCAATTCGGTTAATCTTTTTAGACGAAGCGAATACATGACCCTCGAGGGTTTGGGGGCGTTACAGCTGTATATATTCGCACGCCCGGCTACGAATACATATACCACTGCAATAAGTCCCCGTTTTTACCTACTTAATTATGTCTGTACGTACAAATTTAATTGATTTTCTTGTCATGCATGCATTCAGGGTATCAAATGAAGTTGATGTGGGGAATGCATGGAGAGCACTGGAGCCAATGCTTTGGAGAGAACTGGAGCCAATGCTTCGGAGAGTGGTAATTAATTCATATATATATATATATTGCTGTTATAAGTTTGTCCTTCTGAAATAACTCATGCTCCATTTCCTAGCAATGTTGAATTAAAATATCTGATTCCACGATAAATTGTCACAACACATGCATTTTTACGATCATGATGATGTGTGATCTATTGATAAATACGGATTTCATTACAATAAACCTTGTCATGATGTCTAAACAGTGGTAGACTTGAAACCCTTTTTTTTTTTTTGGCATGGATTCAGGTGAGGGAAGAGGTGGAAGCTGGGCTAAGGCGGTCGACTATGATATCATTAACAGAGCCATCTCCTTCTTATAAAATGCAATATTCCATTGAATCTTCAAGCCTCCAACTCACTTTCAGCAGCCCGCTTTTATTACCAATATTCACGGGCAGCAAAATAACAACGATAGACAAAAACCCTCTTCAGGTTCATCTTTCACAGGTAGGATCACCGGTCGTTGTACAGTGTAGTAGTACCCTTATTCCACATCACATCAAGATAGAGATTGTTGTGATCGATGGTGATTTCCCTTCTCGAGAAGATGAAAATACATGGACCAATGCAGATTTTGATAAGAATATTGTGAAGGAAAGAAGTGGGAGAAGGCCTTTGCTTGCCGGTGAATTAGTGAATAATATTACGATGAAGAACGGTGTGGGTTTTGTTGGAGATGTTGAGTTTACCGACAACTCGAGCTGGATACGAAGCAGAAAGTTTCGGCTCGGGGCAAGAGTGGTTTCAACTGGGAAGAGTAATGGAAAATCTGGTGTTACAATAATACGATCAGCTGTTACTGAAGCTTTTGTTGTCAGAGACCATCGAGGAGAATGTAAGAAAAACTTTCCTATTATTCTTGTCTATCTTTCCTTCATTCATTCCGGCCAACACACGAAGCAATTCTTAAATCCACCTTTACACACCCTACTACGTGTAAGAGGAGGGTGAATGAGAAATTAACACCATCCATTTAGTATTACTCGCAAAATATGACATTATATAACTTAGAATTCAGAGAAGTTTGATGTTATCCATAGTACGGAGAAAATATTGTGTTGGATTTCTCTCACTTGATCCATAAGGTTACAACTCATAGTATTTGTAGTACACACCATAACATAAAAGATTCATCTACTATGCACTCTTAACAATCTAATGATATGTGTCACACACTCGGCTCACACACATGGCACTAAGTTATACTACACTATTGTTATTCTTTACGGGGGGGCCCTCAAACATAATGGTGCTATACATTGAGTTTGGATATGAAAGTAAGAAATTGTGAGTTTGAAAAGGCCTTAGTTAGGAAATCAACAAGTTTGCTGGCAGAAAGGACATGGCAAACTTCTAACTCCTTCTTCAAAACTTGGTCCTGGTGTTATGTACAACAATCTCTATTTGATTTGTCCTATCATGATAGACATGAATGTGAGCTAGTGAAAATGCTCTTGTATCGTCACACAAATTTAGGAAGTTGAGATAGTTGAATGCCAAGTTCCTACAACAAATGCTTGGTACATTGATCTTATGCTCCCAAATTGGCCAAGGCCACGTATTCAGATTCTGTACTGGATCTAAAGACAACTTGATGTTCTTGGAAGACCAGGAAATGAGAGACTCCTCTAGCTAGGTAGAGACAAAAGCCTGCAATAGATTTCCTGTCATAAGTATCAACCCCTCAATCTGCATCTGAGAATCACTGTAGATGAAGATATGAACTTGGTTTGAAATGGAGCCCAATGAAGATAGTGTCCTTTATATATCTTAGAAGTCTCTTCATAGTCAGACCATGTTCCATCTTAGGAGCATACATGAACTGACTCGGATGATTGACAACATAAGTATTATCAAGCCTGATGAAGGCCAGGTCATAAACCTCCAAAAACACTTATGAAAATATTGGGGTTGTGCATTGGTGTGCCTTTTGGGGGATGCAGGTGCTTACCAACAACCATAAAAGTAGAACATGACTTCAAATTGACCAATCCCAACCTATGTAAAAGACTAACAACATAGGCTTCTTGATCGAGATACAAACAACAATTATTTAGGTGTGCTTCCGTGCCTAGGAAGTGAGAGACTTGGCTATGATGTTTAAGGGACAACTTTGAAATGAGAACTAAAGTAAATGTCTACACTCATTTCTTGGAACTACGTATGATGAAATGATTATCAACATAAACTAATACATAGAAACTCATTAGCTTTCTTATAAATAAATAAATAATGAAGAATCTGAAACAGATTGAGTGAATCCCATATAAGCATCTGAGTCTCGAGAGCATCTCACCAGGATCTAGGGGCCTGTTTAAGTCCATATAGATCCTTGTGCAATTTACAGACATATTTGGGGTGTGTCAGAACTATGAAAATTTCTGGATGAGTCATGTAGACTTTCTCCTTAGGAGGACCGTTGAGGAAGGCATTATTTATGTCAATTGATGGATGCCTAAGTCTATAGAGACTACAATATCAAAATGAGTCTAATTGTTGAAGTTTTAGCAACATGGTTGATAGTCTCCTTAAAATCAACACCATACATTTGGTGAAATCCTTTGTCAACCAATCTAGCCTTATGTTTAAGAATAGAGCCACCAAGGTCAGTTTGAGTTTAAACACCCATATTATGCCAACCAATTGTTAAAAGGTGTAGGTGTCACCAAATCCCAAGTATGATTTTTTCATAGTGCTCTATATCCTTCTTCTTCCATATTCCACTTATGAATTTCCATAACAGAGGATACATCGGTAGGTTCTGTATGATGATGATGGAAAATCGACATAGAGGGGGTGAGATAGGTCTTTGGTTTGAAGAAGCCACTTTTGGATCTTGTATGCATGTGGTGAGTGGGAATAAAAGTGGATGGAGGTGGGGGAATGAGATGGAGGAGGATGAGACAAGTTTAAAGAGGAGTAACTAGAAGAAGATGGTATGTCTGAGGAAGTGTAGGTTAATATGTCCAATGGAGTGGATTGAGAGGTGTCTCTAAGACTTTTATGGGATGTCTTTGGTATACCAGATGATGTTGGGGAATGTGTAATCTAAGAGGAACAAATTTGAGGAGTTAGAATAGGCGAACTTAAGGAGCTAGAGATCTGAGATTAGGAACTAGACATTTGAGATGTGTCATGGGATCTGTCTTAATCATATATAGAAATCATAAAGGTAAGACATATGATGGGGCAATAAGAGATAGATCAGATTCTTGGATTCTAGTGGGACCTTGAGTGAATCCCTGTGGAAGGGAAAAAAGGTTTCATCAAAGATGACATTCCTGGAGATATAGATCATTCCAGTGATATCAAGGATTATATAGCGTTTTGGAGATGGACCAAATCTTATATAACACATCTTTGATGTGAAATTTAAATTTAGAACCAGAGAAGAGTGCAACATCAAGGTAGCAGACACAATTAGAGATTTGAAGGTGGAATAGTTTGGAAGAGTGTGATAAATACATTCATGAGGTGAATATTCCTTGTAAAACAAAAGTTGGAAGGGAGTTAATGAGATGTGTGGCGATCTAAACAATATGCCGCTAAAATCTATATGGCATTGAGGCTTGAGCCAAGAGGATGAGGCCAACTTCAACTATGCCCATGTGCTTTCTTTCACTCACGCCATCTTTGGGCATGAGCATGAGGACATGTGTGTATAATGATGATCCCATTGTTACGAGGTATTCGTAAAAGGCTTTTAATCTCCTCCAATCATATGATTCTCAACAAGTTTCTTAAACTGCACAAAGGCATTCAGGGCATCATACTTATGTTTGAGAGGAAAATACAGTGTACCTAGTATGATCATCCAAAAAGTGAATATAGTATTGATAACATTCTATGGAGCTGGTCCCAAAGATCAAAATGAATCAAATCAAGAACATTCAAAGCATGGGAATCGAGAGATATTATAAAGGAGAGAATGTGCTTTGCCAAATTGATACGATTCGCATGAAATGCAAAATGTTATTTAGGGACACCTTACAATGACTCGGAAACTTGACTCCGCACTTGTTTGGAGGGGTGTCCTAGCCTTATGTGCCATACATTAAGATCATTATTAACATTAACAGACCTAAGACCAAGACTAATTTGAATAGACAGACTAACAACATGACTCAAGTCTCCTTGGAGATGACTATATGATTGGTCAATATGACTGTATGAAGAGGAGGATTCTTTGGATCGAATGGAAATTTGAGGAGCTTGAGTTGATGATATAGATGGTGCTATTATCTGGTAAAGGTCATCCTTGAGTTGACTTGTTAGAAGAGTAACTCATTTTGTCGTGTCCTTCATAAAGCATTGAGTGGAGTCAAAACTATAACAATAGAGTTGTCATAAGTGAGTTAGAAACACTAAGAATATTTGTAGTAATGTTAGGGGCATGGGGCATGGATTTGAAGTGTAAGTATGTGTCTTTAATATTAAGAACGGAGCGGCCTACAAGATGAATGTCTAGTTTTTCACCATTACCATAAGTTAAAGATTCAATACAGGTGTATCATGTTCTAAGTTGCCAATTACTGAGATCAGAGGTACTTTGATTTGTAGCTCCATGATCCATATACTAAGAAGTATCTCTCACAGGTCCATTAGTGAATGCAAATATCTGTCTGGCAAAGTTATGGGGTGCATGACTGAAATCAGTTTCAAACTTATGCCAAAATACTGAGGCACTGTGTCATGTCTTGCCACAAAGTGGACACACTTGCATATTTCCAAAATTTGTTCTACCACTGCTTCCGTTAGAACCTCCTCTGACGTTGCCTGACCATCCACCTCTTCCTCTACCATTAAAGATGTTTGATGCAGATTAGACCTAGACTTCTCACCAAGATAGCGCACGATCTATCAGTGATGTTCACAATCATTGCCTCATATTTCTTGTCCAGCCCTCCTAGTGGCATGGATCAACTCAGTTGGCTAATGGGATACCCTTGACCATAAAATTGTCGAATACCCCTCACTTGAGCCAAGTAATCACCATAGACTAGGTCCCTTTGCGTGATTTGGTAAGAGACCCTTTGTATTCTAGAATCCTAGTTTTTGATTGATTATTCAATAGGGTTTCCAAAGTTTTATAAACATCCTGGTTGTGGTACACCACACAACCTCAAGTGCATGTTCTCTCATAATACTCGAAGATTCAACCCATAATGAAGTTGATCAACAAATTGCCACTCTTCAAAATCATGATTAGGTATAAGATAAGTTGTACCGTCAGACCATGGTAGGAGACATATTCTGAGGGTTTAGGGCCACACACTAGGCTCACACACATAGAACTAAATTATACTACAATGCCGTTATTCCTTACAATTTATAATACAAGTACAGTATACAAAAAACACTATCCACCGGCATTGCAAGACGAGGTATGGCGTTTAGAGAAGATCAGAAGAGATGGCGCTTGCCACCGCATACTCTCCACCGAGGGCATTGACACCGTACAAGATTTCTTAAAGATGGCCGTCGTCGACTCCATCAAGCTTACAAAGGTCTATATATAATATATCAAGCAATAACATATATATGACCTTTACTTTTATGTTGTTACAATGCTTTGTATCAGATACGTTTCGAATAAAATGAATATTATTTTATGTTCTTAGATTCTTGGAAGTGCGGGCATGTCAGAGAGAACAAGGGAGACAACATTGAAGCATGCTTGGACATGTGAAATGGGGAACAAACTCTACTTATACAAGGGATATAACTTTGTATTATTTATCAACCCAGTTTGTAAGTTTGTGAATGCTGTGGTTGATGGCCAAGTTATCAAGGAGGGCTCTACATTTCAGCATAGTGTAAGTAACATTTTATTTTATTTTTTCTCTATTCATGTGTTACATTATTATATGTACAAAAATACATCTTAGATAAATTAGAATACTGATAAAAAAAACTTTTTAAACAATTCAGGCTCATATTAGGAAGTTGGTTAAAGATGCATATGACAATTGGAGCAGTTTGGAAGAAGTTGATGCACAAGTAAACAATCTTGCACTCTCGACAACAGGTATATATGAGAGAAATTATTGAATCAGGTCAGTGTACATGACCTTATTTCACGTCAGTCGGGTAAAACTCGATTGTTATTTTCAGGTTCCATGTTGAAATTGCAACGGGCCCAGCAAAAAGCGTGACAAATGACACGGAGGCAATTCTATGCCACGTTGAATTACAAAACTCAAAATTGTAACGGTGGACCTAATACCCGTTCAAAATTACACGTGGAGAGGGGTGGTTTCAGGAATTAAAATTGAAGTCAAGCAGATTCCCCCCCTCATCGTTTGATTTTTAGCGTTTAGATGCCCCATTACAATTTCAACGAGGCCGCTCAATTTTGAGTTTTGGAATTCAACGTGGCATAGAATTGCCCCCGTGTCATTTGCCATCCTTTTCGCCGGGCATGTTGCAATTTCAGCGTGGAACCTAAAAAATAAATGTCAGATCTGACCTGACCTGACCTGACATGAAATAAAGTCGTGTACAATGACCTGATTCTATAATTTCTCGTATATATGAATATATAATTACCATATACGTATATATTTTGGCCTAGAAAGCTGATTATCATATTGTGCATATATATATATATATATGTATATGCAGGTGATTTGGAGGATGAAACTTCAACCCAGTGGATACTACAGAGTGCCGGCTTCGGTTTCTAGCAATAATATATATATATATATATATATATATATAGCGATCAACTTGTATCTATAGGCTGGGGCGTGGGGCGTCTTCAAGAAATTCTGGATGCGGGTCAAAAGAGAGAAGGAACGAAAGAATGAACATCTAAGAATTGTTCACAAGGATGGATGGAATCACTTTTTATTTCAAATTCACGATTTCAATGTGTTAGGATTGAAATAGAAATGGTGCAATAAATTTGATGTGAAAACAAATCAATACAGCTTGCCCAAAAAAAAAACGTTATGTAACAAAACTGTATCACTTGCCGCCACCACCACAACTACAATTATCTACTATATCGTCTATTTCATTCCATTGTCAAACTTATGGGATTAGTCCAAGTTCCATTCAATTTTAAACGGGTTGTTGATTGATTCTTGAAATGCATGTTCAAAGAATAGAACTGAAGCTTTCGATCGGATCAGATTCCTCAAGCATTGAAGCTGCCTGGAAACAGTCAGCAGCATCAGATAGGCGTCCATCATCCCTATGAATCAAGCCTAAGTTGTACCAAGACATTCTGTTTGGAGATTCAATCCTCAATGCATCTGAGATCAAGGTTCTTGCAACCGGAAGGATCTTCGAACCCACTTTAGACAATAAAACACCAAGCGATATCTTGCTAGGAACATAGCTAGGATCTACCAAAAGAGCCATTGAATAAGCCCTCCTTGCATCCAGATACTCTCCCTCAAACTCTTAAAAAAACCGTGTATACGGAACATGATAAAGGTTTGTGTTGAACTACCATCTTTCCCAAAAGCTTAAGCTGATGGGAAGGTAGATAATTAACATCTTATACATTTTAACACGCCCGCTCAAGTGTGGGCTATCTTCCTAACACTTGCACAATGTAAATGGGGAAAATAATGTTGACACCAGGGTTCGATCCCATAACCTCTGGTTCTGATACTATGTTGAACTACCAAGCTTTTGGGACAGATGGTAGTTCAACATGGTATTAGAGCAGGAGGTCATGTGGCGGATCCAGAATTTTTTTCCAACGGGGTCACCTGACCGTAAAACTATATTTTTTATCCAAAAATTTGTTTCAGCGGGGTGACCGGAGGTTAAAAAACTACATTTTTATCAATAAAATATTGACATTTTTGACAATAAAACAACATCGTTTTAATACAAAAAAAAATTTTCTCAGATCTCAGTAGGGTCACGTGACCCCCCTAGGCCCTAGTTACACACAGATCCGCCAATGATCATGAGTTCAAACCCCACTCCAAGCACAGTTTTCCCAAACAAACGAAAAAAACAAGTGTAGGTCTACAAAAGACCCACACTTTGAGGGGGCGTGTTGAAGCATACAAATTGTTAATTATCTACCTCTCAACAGCTTAAGCTTTTAGGAGAGACGGTAGTTCACAGTTTGAAATCATTCAAAATCTTACCTTCTGCATGTAATGTTTCAGCAGAATACTCATTGAGAGCTCTAGCTTTACCCAAGCATATTTCCGCGTACGTCTTTCCAGTAAGAGAGGCTAGAATGGATAAACCGAGTTTCGTCGTGTATTTGTGTCTAGAATGGATAAACCGAGGCTAGAATGGATTAACCGCGCCTTTCCGTTGCCTGATCAATTCAACACGAGTTTCGCCGCCTCATATGATGATCCAAGAAAGATCGGTCGTGGAAGATACAACAAGGAAATGTGGCCTACAATATCCATTGAACAATGGCGTAAAGGGTCTCAGTGGTTCGAGATTAACCGCGAGATATCACTTGCGATCGTATCAGACAAAAAATACATCCCTCTTTTTTCTAAGTACTGTAATCCACCTTGCTATACTGATGAGCATTATGTTCCCACATTGGTGAATATTCTCTTTCCTGAATATAACTCGAACAGGAGTATTACTTGGGTCGATTGGTCGAAGATGGGCCCACATCCTGGAAGATTTGATTGGAGGTCTGTGAATGCTGGTTTCTTGAATGAAATAAGGTTTGGAGGGAGGTGTGATTACAATGGACAAAATACTTCAATTTGTTTCATGTTTGGTAGGAAATTTGTGGCCAACACTCTTAAGCCTTTGCTAGAGCTTTCCACCATGTTGTTTTCCTAAAAGGTTAAAGGTTGTGAAGGACTGTTTTGATCTAAAATAAGAAAAAATGACAAGAAAAAAAGATAGTGGTCGAGAAGGACAAAAACGCACATGTTACTACATGTGTTACTACATGTTGCTACAACCAAATGTAGTAACACATGTAGTAACAGGCGCGCTTTTCTCCTTCTCGACCATTATTTTTTTTTCTTGTCCTTTTTTCCCATTTTGTATCTTTTTTTGTCCTTCTGGCCTCTGGCCCCTTTCCTAAATAAATACTATTTGGAAGAATGCATTTTTTGGTTCTTTTAAATCCTCTAACTCTCTGTTTTTTCTCAATTCAATGATGTATTAGTTGTGGTATCAGAGACTCCATTTGTTTTGGGTTTAAAGAGGTGTTCACAGAGAACTCTTCACGAAAATGAAGAAATAAGGCAAGCATCGCATCTCATCTTTTCTTGTTTTGTTGATTTGGATCCCAACCAGTCTGGAAATATCGAGTGTTTGTGTTTACTTTTCTTCGCTAACCTGCTGTTTCTTGTAATACATATATGAAGTGCTAATTTGAAAAACTTTTTTAACTCCGCCCATGTGATCTCGTATGCACATGGCCGGTCTCAAGCCCGGTAAAAGGAGGCAAAAAAGTATACCCATATGTGATGCTGATATGGATATGGTTTTCATATGTCCATGTATAGCATGAATATGCTGTGCTCTCCAGTACTTGATTGATTTTGACAGTTACAAAAGGCGTTTTTTTTTGTGTGCGGGTGTTGTTGCTGATGCGCCTTTTCAACAACGCCAGCATTGAATCTAGGTGGCTGGATTTCTATCATGGTTTAAATTTCTCATGAGGTTTTAACCGAACACACTCTCTTTAAACTCTGCCCATGTTTGTGATTTTTGAACTGCTTTGTGTTAGCATATATATTTATATTAGCTATTAGTATTTTAGCCTTAAGGGCTTTTTTAGTCTTTTTCCTTTTAGTTTTGCTTTGTGTCTGGCTATATAAGCCTCTCTCTTGTATTCTACTAGGTATGTTTTTCATTGTAATATCACAAATTTCCAGCATTCATCTTCTCCTTTTCAATCCTTGTTTGGTTGTATGAATGCTAACATGGTATCAGAGCCTATAATCATCTAAAGCCCAATCCCATCGTGGATCGAACTCTCATACCGAGTATTGGGGGTATGGGGCGCGGCGCTTCGTCGGGGTTCGGGCGAAGCCTCAAATTTTTTTTTTCTCTCGACTATATGGTCGTTGCCGCCGTCACTTTGGTGAGTTTTTGATTCAGTTTTGCATCGATTTTTGTCTCGATTTTGTTTCGTTTTGTTTGGGGTTCCGATTTTGCATCGATTTGTTTGGGGTTCCGGCCATCGTGTAGTATTGTCCGATTTGCTTGAGGTTCGACTTGTGCCTTTTTTTTGGGGTCTTTTTCGGTTCACCAATGGCCCCTAGTGATGACTCGTTGCAGTCAATTGGTGTTCGTTTGGATGGTAATAATTACTCATATTGGAGCTATGTGATGAAAAATTTTCTTCGGGGGAAAGAAAGCTCCCACAGCAGGTACTGATAATTATGCTGATTTGCTTGATAAGTGGGATTGTGCCATTCAAAAATTATTACTTGGATTAATAATTCTGTCGATGTTAAGATTGGTGTGCAATTGGCTAAGTATGAAACTGCTAAGGAGGTTTGGGACTACTTGGGAAGATCGTTTATGCGCACCAATATATCTCGCCGCTTTCGATTAGAAGGGAAATCCGTGCTTTGTCACAAAATGATCGCAGCATTCAGGAATTTTATGCTGAAATCACTGCTCTTTGGGATCAGTTGGCTATGACAGAGTCTGCTAAATTGAAGGCCTTTGAACCTTATATTGTTCATCGGGAGGAATCGCGTCTTGTTCAGCTCTTACACTCGCTTCGTCCAGAATATGAGCACTGTCGTGCTTCGATTATGCATCGTAATCCCTTGCCCTCTGTCGATTCAGTGGTTCACGAGTTGTTAGCTGAAGAAACTCGTCTGAAAACACAAACTGAAAAGGTACCAACCGCCCCTTCTGCATCCGTTTTAGCTGTACCATCTCAACAGATTTAGGACAAACATCGCTAAAAGGATGAGTGTCGATATTGTAAGAAGCCTGGACATTGGAAAAGTCGATTGCCTCAGATTAGCCTTGAAGAATTCGGACGCCTGGTGATAGAACCGTGGTGGGCGACCACGCATTACGTGGTACCAGGATGGGGACAGACCGTAGTGGGTCATCTTATATATGGCTGGGCCGCACTACAGTGATTTGGATGTGGCTTCTTCTCGTAATCCTTCATGGATGCCCTTGCGCAACGATTTGAGAGATTCCTTGCTACTCGGTCTCCGTCCTCAGTCGACATCCCGCCTCCTCAAGATTTTGCCATGACTACTCATTCTCCAACAGGTTTGCCTTCATCAAATCCCTCAGGTAAACCGTCATCCCTATGGGTTTTAGACTCTGGGGCTTCTTTTCATATGTCTCCTGATTCATCTAAGTTTACATCCTTGTCTTCTGACTCATGTTCCCCTACTATTGTTACTGCTGATGGCTCACATTTGCCATTAGATGGCTGACGTCACCAAACCAGACCTTAGAAACGGCGTCAAGAAAGGGACAGACCTTTTCTAGGTTAGACGGATCCTAACCGGCAGTGTACCGGGTCAAATTGTAGTGATAAAGTGGTGAGTCGTGTCGAATCCTCAGGAAAAAGTGGTAATTCTTTAAGTGTGGTTAAACACCAAAGAGTCGCTATTAACTCGATCTAAACCGCAATTTTATAACATGATTACTACTACTTTAACTAACATAAAATAAATGCGTAATTTAAAAGTTATTCTAATATAATATATATAGATATATAAATATATATAGATGTACATAAATAGTAAAACATATATATATATATAAATATATAGATACCAATATATAGTTTATAGACTAGACTAGCCAAAGTATATGTAATTAATTTATTCGATCTTTTCAATTAATAGAATGTGTTGATCTTCCTTTTAGGTCCAATTGAGTGAATGAAACGGTGCACTCCTAATGTCAACAATTCCTCCTCACACGAGCGTATGAAATTGTCATATGTCAAAAGTCATCACCCAAGGTCCACAAGCGCCCCATGCTAAACTTAGTTAGTCAAACAGTAAGTACCGAGTACAAATCTACCCCGGATAAAAGAGGTGATTCCATTTGTCGATGGCCGATGTTATTCAAGAGGCTCCGGTTGTCAAGCGGATCGATTTAATACAAACGGTGTAGTTTCAATTAAACTGTGATTTTAACATTATTAAGATCTCGAGTACAAATTTTAATAAGATTTATCTTTCCAGACAAATCGCCCTCGGTAGGAAATAGGATTCCGTTAATCGACGGCCATTTTTACCCTCCGGTTTTTCTATTTTTACTCATATCCCGACTTCTCCGGTCGGGCCATCGCCAGTTATATGTGGTATTCATCATGATTGATTACTTCATTTCGAAATATGTTATCATTACGAGCTTAAATAGAAAAAGATTCATTTTACTCAATTTTAGTCATTTTTATTTTAACATCATTCTTTTAACGAAAAGATCGAAATAATACGATTACATAACTTTGGCTAGTTATTAGATTTAGCCTAATAACATTATAAAAACTAAAAAGAAGAAAATAACAAACATAAACATAATTATTATAGAATTACCCGACACAATCTGTTGATTCGTAAATCGTCTTTTCCTGTGTATTACAACGACTTCAAAGAACACCGAACCTTCGAGAATTTCCGAGCATTACTACGATACTACTACTACTAATTTATTTTGGCATAAAGCCTATTTACAAACTAAGAAAGGAGAAGAAAAGAGAAAGAAGAGGAGAGAATATATATAGAATATTGTATATATATATTGGTACACCCCAAATGAAGCCTCCGATGCTCCCTTTATAGACTTTCTTCCTTCCTTCCCGACCGGTCTCAAAACTTGCCGGATCGGTCCGTGTAATGATGACAATCATTACAGCTTTGTTATCAAAGCATGTGCAAGCATGTTACCCATAATCATTATTTTGTGCCTGTGTAATTATATATATAATTATATATAATTACACGCTTAATCTTCTAAAAATCGTGAACTTGAATTCTTGATATCGAATGACATAATCGAACTTCCGCTGAAAAGCTCGTTGAATTCTCTACAACTTTCATCAAGACCACTTCTTCGTAAAACGATTCTCGATGAGCCATTTGTATTATACGCCCTTTCTCGAGATTCAGAACAATTATTCCCTTAATCATGTATATCGGTGACGCTTTATAACTTCCTTTCACCGACTTATATTGACTTCAAAAAGTGTCGATACTGGATTTCGATTCATCTTAGGATTCGCAATGAAATAAACACAAAATACCCGTGTAAAATAGACACAATATTCGGTTACTAAAACCGGTACAAAACTACAACTTTCTACTATAAATACTAACTTTTACTACTAACTATACTAAACTACAAAGATTAATATTTTATACTAATTATATCATAATTTTAGATATTTTACATAGAATTTGTCAACAAAACGTAATAAGATCACGTAAATTCAATCATATAAAATAATACATCAAATTACTCCCCACTTAGCTTTTGATCGTCCTCGAGCAAAAATAAGCGTAATATATAAATAATGAGATAATATAATTGATCGATTAAAATTTCAAAAGTAATATATATCATCAATATTACAAACATATAATTTATAAATTTTATAAAAATTTAAGAAAGGAGATTATACAACTTAAATGAATTAAGTATCAAATATGAATTAGATGGAAACATGCATGCAATAATTCAGAAATATAAATAAAATATTAGAAATACTTTCTATCTCGATTATTACGAATTTCTGGAATCATTAACTAAGTCAGATAGAAGACATAGTGGCTTAATATATTAGGATAGGACATTGGTTAATCGAAAAGATAGAAAAGGAAATCAAAAAGAGAAAGATGCAAGTCGTACGTACCTACGTCTTCACATTCTTGATCAAAAACAGTTCTGATTAGTAACATCCTTTTATTCCAACATTTTTCAGATTTTCTCTCTTTTTTTTTTTTTTTTTTTTTTTTTTTTTTTTTTAAACATTAAGAACTAAAGCGTGAGTGTGTGTAAATAATCAAATTCACAAGCATTGCTTCATCAAGATTGATCGGAGTACTACTCTTTCGATCTAAAATTACGAGTCCGGTTTCCTTAAACACGTAATCATTCTTGAGATCTTTTGATTCGACTTATGCCTTCATTCTCAAAGAATAGACATTTCGAGATAATCCCCTAACTGACTACTATCATCAGACATATATTTGGTCGATCAAAGATAGGGAAGATACTTGATATTTGATTCATTCTGTGTAAAAATGGTGCTTTGTTCCTAAAAATTTTCCATAAGACACTAACATATCTGAACTCATTCCAATCTCAGCATATACCATTTTTCTCAACTCTTAACTTTTTCTGTCATCATCTCCTCTCATAAGTACATACAAACTCGAAGGATGCCAAAGAAATGTAGACCAAAACAAGCTAAGGGTCGGAAATTTCTAGTTAATCAAAATGGCTAAAATTCGAAGTGAGGCTTAATCACTTTTAAAAGTCGAGGTGGGGTCAAAATTGGAAATTTTATTGGTGAGCTTATTTATTATAGCTATATATTTTTGTGGTGCCAAAATCATCATTCCTAATTTTGATTCCAAATTCATAATTAATCTTGAAAAGAAAATTATCTAAAAATTTATTTATAAATATAAAAATTACTTGAATAATTCCATAAAAGAAATATTTGATAAAAATTATTTAGTTATACATACTCAAAATCTTAAAATCTTATAAAAGATATAAAACATATTCATTATATATCTAATATATTTTACTAAATCAAAAATTAATCCTCTCGAATTATATCATTTTTATTCATATATTAACCAACTTAGATTATTCAAGAAAATTAAAACTAAGAAATAAGTAATTAAAGTACTAATTTATATGAAAAAGGTTATATTCTATAAATATTTTTTATTTTTTTGAAAATTTTAATGAAATTTTCAAACCTAACTCTACTCCCCACTTATTTAAGTGTGACATCGTCCCGATGTTCAATAAGTATGAAAAAGTAGGTTCGAAAATTAAATTAAAATTATAGATGATCGTTATAAACATCGAGAACACACGTATATTAAAATCAAACAACATATATATTAAACAAAAAGAAACTATTACAGACTAAAAATAAAACAAACTTACTATTAACTTACTAACCTTAAGCAACTTTAACTTATTAAAGCAAACCAAACTTAAACTAAATTAAATAAAACCACTAACAACTATCTCAAATAGTTGACGAACAACCCGGATTCTCTACCGGTAGCAATCCTCACGACAATCACGAGACGGATATATCTCATCGTGGAAGCAATTTCAGTGGACTTCATTCAAATGAATACATAACCTTGAAATTAACCAAGCAAAAGGCATCGGCCTTCCATTATTATACCGCTCCACCGCAAAGTTTATCGTCGCCCTAAAAATCAAAATCCCCAGGTCCACATGAGCTCCACTTATCAACGCAAATAACAAAAGTATCTCACTATCACTAACCCATGCAAAGTCACTAGTCGGATAGACTCGTGAGTTAATGAAGTGTTTTCATGCTCGGATGAGCGAAAGGAGAGAGCGGAAGTGGTAGAGTCGTAATTTTGATCGAACTCGAAACAAATACGGAAAAGCTTCCGTGACATAGTTAACAACATGACAAGAGTTTCCTAATGCCCATTGATATTCATAATGAAGATTATGGATTTGATTGAAAATCGGTATCTCGTAGATATGATTGATAATATGAGGTGACAGTGAATAAGTGTACCACGCAATGATATAAGTCGTGGACGGATCTACCGTAGTAACATAGAGAAAGAGTCGAATAAAATTCCTAACAATAGAAACATTAATTCTTCCTCGAGGTTGCTTAACAAATTTTTTCCATCCTTGATTCTCAATTAAATCCTTCAACTCGATCAATTTTTTCAAAATTGATACCCTTTCCATTAATATAGAGAATTTGCAAACCTCGTGATTCACCAACAAATTAACATTTGAAGCGCTAGACTCCGGGACAAAAACATCAACTGCCTCCGGATCGTATGAATTGACTGATGGTGATGATCGGTTTGACATTTTAGTTTAAACAGATGCCGTAAAAAGAAAAGGATTGAAAGTAGTGAGTGAATTGGCAAATTTTTACTTTCAACCTCTCTGTCCTTAAATGGATAAAAATTAGAGTACACGTGCATGCATACTAACACTTTCAGTATGACTAAGCAGTTTTTTTACTCCCGGATCGGTCCTGAAACTGACCGGACCGGTCCGGCTTTAAAATATTTTTACCGTATGAAGGTTGTAAAGTTCAAGTTTGCTTTGTTCAACTTAATAGCCTTCAAGCTATTTGAGAAGCTATAAAGCTATAAAGCTATAAAGGTTGTAAATTCAAATTAACTTTGTTCAATATTATCTCACTGATACGGATAAAACGACACATGAATATGACATGCGAATGCTAAATATATATTTTTTTAGATTTTTGATTTGTTATGAAATATTTAAATACTATTAAAAATAAATTTACGACTACGACAGAATATGATTAATGAAATCGAAAACTTATTAAACTAGCAAACTTATCATCTAAAGTTAAAATGCAGAAAATAAAATAAACAGTCATAAAATGTTTAGAAATAATAAAAGTTGTTTAAAATCAAACAATGTCAACATCATCATCGTCGCTAGTGTAAACTGGATCATTCATACTGGAATCGATGACGAATCGGTCGTGGAAACGTAGTCGTGGTCCGAATCGAATCTGCCGAGATCCATCGAACTCATACTTGACGTCATCCTTGCAAAATCCGAAAATCCTCCCGCCTAGATGTAACAAAGACTCGAGAACTCGTATAAAAGACACACACGACCACTAGATCGGCTTCCAAAAGGATTTGGCATATGATGAAAGCTCGAGATGGTGGAATAGGTGCTATCCATTCTCGTAACGATATACGGGTTAGATTGACAGGGCGGATAGGCGCTTCTATCGAAAGAAGGATCAAGATGCATCCGCCATGTCTCAAAGATCCTCTACGTAAATCATCACTCCACCGCCTACTCGCTCAAGCAAACAAAGCCATATTAGCCTCGCCCTCGGCTACATCCGATACTAAGGATTGAAACATATCGTATGTAATAGTGTTTGGGAGAGAAGTCTCACGTTGCTCGTAAAAAGATGAAAATGTCAAACCGTGGAACCGGTGAGGTGGTGGAGGGGTACTACGCCTAACTATCGAGTCTATCGAACCCTCGAGACCTCCTCGCAGACTAGGGCCTATCAGGACTCATCTCGCCATCATCAACTTGTCGTTAGGACAGAAAGGAACTCCCGATCTACGACATAAATCAAATAAAGCCGTGAAAGTACATGTGACTCGCCTTGGCAGTAACAATAAACTCAAAACCCTTCTATACATAATCTTCCCCACATCCACCTTAACATCATGAATCATCGCCCAAGTAATGCATAAATCTTCTTTACCAAAGCGGTGTGTTTGGTAGTGGGATAGAGAGTATGGCTCAAAAATCTTTGATTGCCCTCGATCTCTAAAACACTTCCCATAATTAAATCTGTTATCCACCCATTCTCGCAGTAGCATCAAACTCCCCTCTGAGCTCAGAGGCAATCCGCTTCATACATAGCAGATCATCTAATCCATAAACAACTCTATAATCTTCTTCATCCGGAAAACTTCTACCCCTAAAACAAAGATTAATCGGCCCGGACTAAAAGAAACATGTCTAGACCTAAGGGAATAGACTCTATCATACTACCTCAGTGGGTGTCAAGGTAGACAAATCGCATAAAACTCGCCACTAAGGTAGTATTGATCTCTCCCGCCCCTCCGAGAAATGCAAAATCCAACCATTGGCGTCTCAGCAAAAATACGCCTAACCTCCTCTCCTAAGTCATCAAAATCTAAGCCTCTTTCCAACACAACTCCACATTTACTATAGATATTTTTATAAGCATTCTTAGCTTGAGGTGAAGTTGTAGAGGCAAAACTAATGTGATTCTTCTTCCGGTGTTAGATCTTTTAATTCTACGACCGGTACTTCTATTGGAATATTAGGCTTTCGTTTCTTAGAGATTTTTATTTGGATGAGGCCATTCTACGATATTGAATTGACAAAACAACAATAAAAACAACAGAAAAACAACACAAAATAAAATGTCACAACACACGTAAAATTCAAAACAGTTGAAAATAACTCTAAAAATTATAAAAATTATGAAATTGATAACTAAAGTAAACAAATTATACCTTATAATGAACAAAACCGTGAAAAGTGGCCGGAAAAGTCGTATAAGCCTCCGGGATGAAATGGAGCTTGTGTTCGATCTTTTTCAAATTTTTCACTTGTGTTAAAGAGAGGAGAGTAAAAGAGGAAGAATGTATGTAATGGTGTAGTGTAATTTGTATTTTTGAGGAGAAAAATAAAATTTTTTTCGAGTTGAAGGGGTGATGCTGCGGCTGCTGTTGAAAAAAAGAGAGGAGAAATGAAGAAGAAGAAAAGATCCCGTCTTTTTAGGTTAACTCGAACCCGGACCGGTCCTGATAAGGGCCGGATCGGTCCGTGTGCAATTTTCGTAATTTTTTAGTTCTTATATATATATATTTTTTTTTTTTTTTAAAAACTTATAAAACTTTAATAAAAACTTTAAAATAAAATTTATAAATTTTATAACAATTTCTCAAAACTTATAAAATCTTTATAAAACTTATTTAAAAGTTTATAAAAATTCAATAAATTTCTATTAATTCTTATAAAATATCTAAAAACTTAAAGAACTTTTTATAAAACTTTTATAAAACTCCTTAATTTTATAAAGATCCAATTTTATAAAATTTTCAAAGTTATGCAAGAATTTTATAAAACTAAAAACAATAAAAGACTTGAACTTACGGGTTTCTAATTCTTCAATTTCTACAAACTCCGATTCCTAACGCATCTTTCAAGCAAACTATATCCTAGAAATGTAGCGCTTGAATTAAGTCTTGAAGTCCATCGATTTTCGGTTAACCACCTAATCGCTCCTTCTTAATTACATTCAAACACTCACTCGAGATTGAGTTATATTTTTCCCACATCTCCCACTCGTGTTCAATTTTTCCACAGATTCTCGCACTTCCTTAAAAACTTAGCCCTTCTCTTTATCGAGCTTCTTGACGTACTCATTACAATCTTCTTTCAATTTTTTTCTCTCAACAATTGCTTGTTCTGTTCAAAAACTAAGGCTTCTATAGTAAAGGCGATATCTCTATTAAAACCAAACTTCAAAAGCAAAACAAAACTCCTAATCTATCTAAAAGACATCCAGCTTCTTTTACGCCTATCCGGTAAAAGATTTAAACTAGTTTAGACATATAAAAGTAAAGATAAAACCTGGTAATTTGATACTTTCAGCTTTTAAGAGTACTGCTTTTTAGTCTTTCGGAGGGTCGATCAGCAACATCACTTCATTTATCAGAGAGATTTCTTCACCTTCCGTAAATAGCTTCACCTGTGACCATTGGCTATAAAAGTTGTATTCCCATCGCTTAGTTCAACACTGCATTTATAAACTCGTGTTACTTTAAATGGACTCGCCCATCTTGATTTAAGCTTACCTCGAAACAACTTTAAACGTGAATTGTACAATAACACTCGATCACCTACATGGAACTCACGACTATAGATTCTCTTATCATGGAAGGATTTCGTATGCGTTCTTGTAGATTCGAGCATTTTCATATGAATCAAGGCTAAATTCTTCTAATTTCATTAATCAAGTAATCTATGATCACCGATACCTTAGGATCGAAATTTAAAAATCTAATAGCCCGTAATGCTCGGTGTTCTAACTCTACCTGAGATGACAAGATTTACCAAAGACTAATTTGTAGGAGAACACCAATTGGAGTTTTAAAAGTCGCTCAGATGCCCATAACGCATCATCTAGTCTAATCGCCCGCTTTTTACGGTTTGAATCCACTGCTTTTTCTATGATTCTTTTAATTTCTCTATTCGACACCTCTACCGACCACCGGTTTCATGGATGATAAGGCTGCTCCTAACTTATGCGTTACACCATATTTTTCAATTAACTTAGTAAATGGTCGATTGCAAAAGTGCGAACCTCTATCACTAATGATCGCCTTGGAATGCCATATCTAGTGAATATGTTCTTTTTAAGAAATCGTATAACAACCTTGGTATCATTAGTGGGAAGAGCTTCAGCTTCTACCCATTTCGAAACATAATCTACCATTACAAGAATAAATCTTTTTCCAAACGATATAGGGAAAGGTCCCATGAAATCTATACCCCAAACATCAAATAACTCACATTCTAAAATAGGTTGCATAGGCATTTCATGTTTTTTAGATACATTTCCCCATTTTTGACAAGACTCACAAGATTTAACATATTTATAAGCATCTCTATATAGCGAGGCCAATAAAAACCACATTGTAAAACTTTAAAAGCGCTTTTCCATCCTCCATGATGACCTCCCGCCTCACGATCATGACAAAACGATAAAACACTTAAGATTTCATTATCAGCACACATTTTCGATTATTCCATCCGAACATTTACGGAAAAGATCCGGTTCCTCCCAAGAATAAAATTTTAAGTCATAAAAGAACTTTTTTCTCGTTGCCAAGTCCAATGAGACGGAATGTAATCACAAAGTTAAGTAGTTAATGATATCTCCAAACCAAGGTGAATTTTCCTTAGAAGGAATTCTTTTCTTTAATAACTGCATGGTTGAAGGCATATCGATTCTAAACAGTTGTTCATCAGGAAATGAATCCTTAATTTCATTTCCTATTTCTTCCTCAGTTTCCATTCTACTTAGATGATCTGCTACTACATTCTCACTTCCTTTTTTATCTTTAATCTCAATATCAAATTCTTGAAGTAGAAGGATCCATCTAAGAAGACGTGGTTTCAGATCTTTCTTACTCAAGAAATATTTCAATGTCGAATGGTCTCAGTATAAACTATTACCTTAGAGCCAACAATATACGATCTAAACTTATCTAAGGCAAAAATTACAGCCAACAGTTCTTTTTCTGTAGTTGCATAGTTTAGTTGAGCTGCATTTAACGTTGAGATTCATAGTAAATAGCTTTGAGAATTCTATTATACCTTTGACCTAAAACAGCTCCCTACAACTAAATCGCTTGCATCACACATAATCTCAAAAGGTAAATCCGACCTGGTGCCACCAATACCGTGCAAGAATCAACTTCGCTGTGGTCTTAAATGCTTCCATACATTTATTATCAAAATTAAAAGATACTTCTTTTTCAAGCAAATGACTTAGAGGCTTTGCTATTTTTGAAAAATCTGCAATAAATCTCCTATAAAATCCGCATGTCCAAGAAATCCTCTTAACGTTCTTAGATTAACTGGTGGAGGCAATTTTTCGATTACCTCGACTTTAGCTTTATCAACTTCAATTCCTACTTCAGAGATTCTATGACCTAGTACAATTCCTTCTGATACCATTAAATGACATTTTTCCCAATTAAGCACTAAATTGGTATCCTCACAGCGTTGTAACACTCTGCTCTAAGTGTAACAAATGACCATTAAAAGAGTCTCCGTAAACACTAAAGTCGCCCATAAAAATTTCTAAGAATTTCTCAACCATATCGTAAAATATAGACATCATACATCTTTGAAACGTAATTTGGAGCATTACATAAACCAAACGGCATTCTTTTATAAGCAAAAGTTCCATAAGGACAAGTGAAAGTAGTCTTTTCCCTATCTCCCGCCGCAATGAAAATCAGAAATATCCTCGAATAACCATCTAAGAAACAAGAATACTTATGACCACTTAAACGCTCCAACATTTGTACTATGAATGGAAGTGGATGATGATCTTTCTTAGTATGATCATTTAGTTTTCTAAAATCAATGCACATTCGATATCCTGTAATTTCCCTTGTTGGAATCCATTCATTCTTATCATTCTCTTTCACTGTGAAACCTCCTTTCTTTGGTACAACTTGAGTTGGACTTACCCATTCACTATCCGATATAGGAAAAATTATTCCCATTTCTAATAGCTTAATAACCTCTTTCTTAACGATTAATCAGTAAATTCGGGTTGAGGCGGCGTTATGTTGAATACAAGGTTTAGCATCTTCTTTTAGAATTATCTTATGGACACATATCTCCGGACTAATACCTTGAATATCAAGAATCATGTCCATCCAAAAGCTTTCTTATGCTTTTTCAACATTCCTAGTAATTGATCTTCTTGTTGCTCGTTAAAGTTGATGAAATAATAATCGGTAAAAAGTTATCATTTTCAAGAAAAGCATATTTCGATTTAAAGGTAACGGTTTTAATTCAGATTCTTAGGCGGATCTTCGATTGATGATTTAAGAACCGGTCCTTCTAGTTCTAATTCTAAATACTTATGCCATGGTGGTTTAAAAGTAAAACTTCCTTTATCTAGAGAAAGGATTATCTCTTTCATTTCAATGTCTTCCTCATCTTCTTTATAGATAGATAAAGTTAAACATTCTTCTAATCTATCTTCAAAAGTTGGTAAATCGATTATCATAGATGTAATGAATATCTTCTATAAAAGAACATGATTCGTGATGTGTATTGATGGTTCATAGCTTTGAAAATATTGAAAGCAACTTCATCTTCATTGACTCTCAAAATTAATTCTCCTTTCGAACATCGATTAAAGTTCTCCTGTAGCTAGAAATGGACGCCCTAAGATAAGCGGCGCTGAAAATCCTTCTTCCATTTCCATAACTACAAAGTCTAATGGAAAATAGAACTTGTCTACTTTAACCAATACGTCCTCAATAATTCCTCTAGGGTACTTAATCGATCACATCGCCATTTGCAGAGTCATTTCATCTTAGTAAGCTTTCCTATGCCTAGCTTTCTATAATCCTCATAAGACATGAGATTTATACTAGCTCCCAGATCACATAAGACCTTCTTAAACAAAAATCCTCCAATTTCACACGGAATCGTAAAACTTCCAGGATCTTTTAGTTTAGGTGGTAACTTATCTTTCTTGAACTGCAGTAACATTCTTCATTTAGGCATATATTCTCATATTCCTCTAATTTTTTCTTATTTGATAGTATATCCTTCAAAAACTTTCCATAGGTAGGCATATTTATCGAGCTTCGATAATGTGGATATTAACATTAATATGATTTAAAAGTATCAAGGAAACGAGCATACTGATCGCCTTAATCTTTTAATTTGATCTTTAGGTGGAAAAGGTAAAGACTCTAAATCTATAACCTTTGGTTTCAAGTCATTCTCTCTTTTCCTTTATCCTTTGGGGTATTACTTGATCGCCATGTTTGTGTTCTTGAATTTTTCTTTTAATTTGTTCCCTGAATCAATCTCTACTTCATATTCCTTCGCTTCTTCCTGCTTTCATCCTTGTTTTCTTTATCTTCTACTCTAACATGTTCCTTAAATAGATTCCTTAAATCTTTATCCATAGGGTCTTTCAAAATTCTAGGATTTTTACCCATTTTTCACCTTCCTTCTCAAGTTCCAAACTTCTATTCCTTTTCAAGAAATTCTCTATGATTTCTTCTTCCTCATCCATAAAGTCAAGTTTATCTTTAGTCTCTTCATTTTTATCTAAATCATTTTCTACTTCATTATTCCCAAGTTTTCTACTCCATTACTACTATAGAGTTTCCTACTTCTCGTAACTACAACATTTACCTCTCTTGGGTTTCTTTCAAGATTACTTGGTAATCCTTCGTGAGGTCTACTGTTGTTACGCTCACCTTCCCTACTCAAATGATCTTCCATATTCCTTAATGAAGCTTCTATCGTTCTCATTCTCGTATCATGTCCACTCATAGATGTTTTCATTGTACTCATGTCCTTACCGATCGAACCTATAGAAGTCATCATTGTTTCCATATTCTTAGCTTGAGTAGATACTACACCCATCATATTTTCCATCGCTTTTTCCCATTTTTCAACCCCTTTCGCAGTTGAGTTGAACTTTGAGTTACTTGGTATACTTTGAGTGGTATGTTGAGGATAGGATCTAGGTAATGATTGTAAATTTCGATTAGATGTATTTCCTGATAAACTTGATTATTATTCATATTCTTATCTTCGAATCGATACGGCGGTTGTCCTGGCTTACTAGGGTTTTCGGACCATCTAAAAGTTGGGTGGTCTCTTCTAATAGCATTAAATGAGTTTGAATATGCATTGTTCAAATTCCTATGTCAAGAAAACTCACTTCCTCTTTGAATATCCTGTTGGTTCTTCTATCCCTAATGACACATTATCATGATTTGAGTATTCAGTTTGAGTACTATTTTTCGAATTTTGATTCTTACCATGTTGTAATCCATCAAACTTTCTACTTAAATTCTCCAAATGTGCTAGAACTTCCGTGATTTGACGACATCCTTCGCAAAGCTACTTTTCTAGTGCTAGAACCGGTTTCCCACATTCGTTGTTTTTGGAAATCTTTTCTATAGCATCAGAACTGCTTGAGCTTCACTCATCATTAATCTAACCACCACATGCATGATCTACATCTCCAGCACGTGAATCTTTTCTTAATTTACTTACGTAAAAGTTGAATTTGCATATCTAAGGAATAACCATGATCGGGACAAGCTCTTAACAATTTTTTAAACCTTTCCCACGCATTCCCAAGTGTTTCTTCGATCCTTGTCTAAAATTAGCAACCTCGACTTTTAATTCCAAATTCGTCCTGAGTGAAATATTGTTTCGTAAATTCGGTTTGAATATCCTCCCAACTAGTTAACGAGTGGTGTGGAAGAGACATAAACCAATCTCGGGCTCTTCCTTTTAAAGAAAAAGGAAACATAGTCATCCTCGTTAATTCCTTATGAGCACCTTGACTTTTGGTCAGATTGCACAGCTTCTTCAAACAGATAGAGATGATGATGTGGATCTTCATCATCTTCTCCTAGAAATTGGGCTCTTGCGCCAATTAAACCAAAAAGATGAGACTTAATTTCAAATTATTCGCTCCTTCATTCGGTAAAAGTATGGGATTATTAGTCTGGTTTCTCCTTACAGTTTGATCACAGATAGGTCTCGGGTTTGGCGGATTGTTACGATTATTCTGGTTCCGATCTTGATTGTTCCTATTATTATTATTCTGATTATTATTAATATTAACAGGGTTTTGTCCATGCCCTAAAGCATGATCTAGCCTCTGTTCGTTTGTTTCATCACTAGTTTCAGCCATTTCTTTATTTTTATTAGAAGATGATTCCGTTGGAGATTTTCCAAGGAGTCCTAAGCTGGTTTGACCACGTTTACTCTCTATCCGCAACTGCCTTTCGTAAGCGTTTATATCAGGCTTATAAGGAGTAAGTGAGGCTTTACCGCTTCTGGTCATCAACTAATTAAAATAGAAAAATGCTCGAGTTTTAAAGAAGAAGAAAATTGGTACTAAAAGAAAGTAGATACCAACGAAAAATAAAAAAAAGAAATGTGATAAGAAGAGTGTTGGTTTATCCTCGAGAATTTTAAGCTAATACAAGTAGTAACCATAGACACAAAAAAAAATTAGCGACTTTGTATCCCCGGCAACGGCGCCGTAAAGTCGACGTCACCAAACTGGACCTTAGAACGGCGCCAAGAAAGGGACAGACCTTTTCTAGGTTTAGACGGATCCTAACCGGCAAAGTGTACCGGGTCAAATTGTAGTGATAAAGTGGTGAGTCAGTGTCGAATCCTCGTGGAAAAAGTGGTAATTCTTTAAGTGTGGTTAAACACCAAAGAGCTGCTATTAACTCGATCTAAACCGCAATTTTATAACACAGATTACTACTACTTTAACTAACATAAAATAAATGCGTAATTTAAAAGTTATTCTAATATAATATATATAGATATATAAATATATATAGATGTACATAAATAGTAAAACATATATATATATATAAATATATAGATACCAATATATAGTTTATAGACTAGACTAGCCAAAGTATATGTAATTAATTTATTCGATCTTTTCAATTAATAGAATGTGTTCGATCTTCCTTTTTTAGGTCCAATTGAGTGAATGAAACGGTGCACTCCTAATGTCAACAATTCCTCCTCACACGAAAGCGTATGAAATTGTCATATGTCAAAAGTCATCACCCAAGGTCCACAATCGCCCCATGCTAAACTTAGTTAGTCAAAACAAAACCGAGTACAAATCTACCCCGGATAAAAGAGGTGATTCCATTTGTCGGATGGCCGATGTTATTCAAGAGGCTCCGGTTGTCAAGCGGATCGATTTAATACAAACGGTGTAGTTTCAATTAAAGCGTGATTTTAACATTATTAAGATCTCGAGTACAAATTTTAATAAGATTTATCTTTCCAGACAAATCGCCCGGGTAGGAAATAGGATTCCGTTAATCGACGCGGCCATTTTTACCCTCCGGTTTTTCTATTTTTACTCATATCCCGACTTCTCCGGTCGAGTTCATCGCCAAAGTTATATGTGGTATTCATCATGATTGATTACTTCATTTCGAATATGTTATCATTACGTAGCTTAAATAGAAAAAGATTCATTTTACTCAATTTTAGTCATTTTTATTTTAACATCATTCTTTTAACTAAAAGATCGAAATAATACGATTACATAACTTTGGCTAGTTATTAGATTTAGCCTAATAACATTATAAAACTAAAAAGAAGAAAATAACAAACATAAACATAATTATTATAGAATTACCCGATTATAAGCTGTTGATTCGTAAATCGTCTTTTCCTGTGTATTACAACGACTTCAAAGAACACCGAACCTTCGAGAATTTCCCGAGCATTACTACGATACTACTACTACTAATTTATTTTGGCATAAAGCCTATTTACAAACTAAGAAAGGAGAAAAAAAGAGAAAGAAGAGGAGAGAATATATATAGAATATTGTATATATATATTGGTACACCCCAAATGAAGCCTCCGATGCTCCCCTTTTATAGACTTTCTTCCTTCCCGGACCGGCTCAAAACTTGCCGGATCGTCCGGTGTAATGATGACAATCATTACAGTTTGTTATCAGCATGTGCAAGCATGTTACCCATAATCATTACTTGTGCTGTGTAATTATATATATAATTATATATAATTACACAGTTAATCTTCTAAAAATCGTAACTTGAATTCTTGATATCAGAATGACATAATCGAACTTCCGTTGAAAAGCTCGTTGAATTCTCTACAACTTTCATCAAGACCACTTCTTCGTAAAACGTATTCTCGATGAGCCATTTGTATTATACGCCCTTTCTCGAGATTGAAACAATTATTCCCTTAATCATGTATATCGGTGACGCTTTATAACTTCCTTTCACCGACTTATATTGACTTCAAAAAGTGTCGATACTCGGATTTGGTTCATCTTAGGATTACGCAATGAAATAAACACAAAATACCCGTGTAAAATAGACACAATATTCGGTTACTAAAACCGTACAAAAACTACAACTTTCTACTATAAATACTAACTTTTACTACTAACTATACTAAACTACAAAGATTAATATTTTATACTAATTATATCATAATTTTAGATATTTTACATAGAATTTGTCAACAAAACGTAATAAGATCACGTAAATTCAATCATATAAAAATAATACATCAATGGCATTGGCACTATTCACACTCCCCACGTGTCTCTCTCAAATGTCTATTGTATCCCTAAACTTACTCTCAGTCTTGCATCTGTTGGTCAATTATGTGATTCTCGGATATTCTGTTCATTTTTCTTCCACTTCTTGTTGCAATGCAGATCCCGATTCCAAGAGGTCGATTGGGACAGCCGTGAGACAGGGGTCAATATGTTTTGGATGAGCTGCGTGCTCCTGGCTATGCTGTTGCCACCTCTGTTGATTTATCTTCTTTTCATTTAACCAGATTCATCCTCTAAGTATTTTTATGGCATTCTAGACTTGGTCATGTTTCACACTCTCGTTTGAATTTTTGTGTAACATCGGTGTTTTGGGTGATTTGAAATCTCATGATATTTCTGATTGTAGTGGATGTAAACTTGGGAAATTTTCTGCTTTGCCTTTTCATAATAGTTCATCAAAATCTTGTGCGCCTTTTGATTTAGTCCACTCTGATGTTTGGGGACCCGCTCCTATTCCTACCAAAGGGGGGTCTAGATATTATGTGTCCTTTATTGATGACTATACTCGTTATGTTTGGGTGTTTTTGATGAAACATCGTTCTGAGTTCACTAAGATTTATACTGATTTTCAAGCCTATGTTAAAACCCAACATTCCACTGTTGTTAAGTGTTTCCGTTCTGATTTGGGTGGGGAATACACTAGTGGAACCCTTTCTGATCTTTTTCTTTCTGAAGGTACTGTGCATCAGTCTTCATGCACTGATACCCCTCAGCAGAATGGTGTTGCTGAGAGAAAACACCGACATATTGTTGAAACTGCTAGGTCTATGTTGCTATCCGCTAGTGTTCCAAATGAGTTTTGGGGAGAAGCTGTCCTCACCTCCGCTTACATTATTAATCGTATCCCGACTGCTCATAACTCTGGCCTTTCTCCTTATGAACAATTATTTGGTCAAACACCTAATTATTCTCTCTTAAGAGTCTTCGGTTCCACTTGCTTTGTTCTTCGTCCACATGTAGAACTGTCCAAACTTTCTTCTCGTGTTGCTATATGTGTTTTCCTTGGGTATGGTATAGGTCAAAAGGTTATCGTTGTTATGATCCCTCCTCTCGAAAACTATACGTGTCTCGCCATGTCTCCTTCCTTGAGCATATCCTTTCTTTACCATTCCCGCCAAAGACCCACAACTTGACTAAATCGATCTTATTCACATTGATCCTTCTCTGTGTCGACTCTTCACCTCCCTCTGCACCTATTATTGATGATTCTCCGACCCGACATCGGCTACCCAATCACCGCTTGTGACGACGGATCTTGCCGAGCCCCGCTATCCAAAGACGCAGCATCGTAAGTCTACTCAGTTACCTGATTTTGCATATTCTTGTTATTCTAAGTCTTTTGCTTCCTTTCTTGTTTCCATTGATCCTATCTCTGAGCCTTCCTCTTATAAGGAGGCTGTTCATTCCCGTGATTGGCAAAATGCTATGGCTGAGGAACTGTCTGCCTTAGACAAGACTGGTACTTGGGACCTTGTTTATCTTCCTGCAGGTAAAAAGACTATTGGTTCTAGATGGGTGTACAAACTATTGTTTACCTCCTCTCTCAGTCCAAGTATGCTGCTGATATTATTCACCATGCACGGCTCACTGACACTCGCACCTCTGACACTCCTCTCGAGCTGAACGCAAAGTATACTCCGGATGATGGCACTCTCTACCGAGATCCCACTCTGTATAGGTCCATTGTTGGCGATCTTGTTTATTTGACGATCACTCGCCTCGATATTGCCTATCTTTGTTCACATTGTTAGTCGGATTTATTTCAAAGACCTACCATGTACATTGGCTCTTTGCCACAGCGTATTTTATGCGTTACTCTACGGGATCTCTTTACGAGTCTTTGTTTCCATCCACTTCTTCCTTGGAGCTTCGTGCTTTTTCCGATGCAGATTGGTGGTGATCCGACTTTCGGAAGTCCACGATCGGGTTTTGTATTTTTCTTGGTGATTCTCTTATTTCGTGGAAAAGCAAGAAACAAGATGTAGTTTCCGTTCTTCCACCGAGGCAGAGTATCGTGCTATGGCTTCCACTACGGCTGAGATTATATGGTTGCGTTGGTTACTGGCTGACATGGGAGTTACTCTTTCTGACCCCACTCATATGTATTGTGATAATAAGAGTGCCATTCAGATTGCTCACAATACGGTGTTTCATGAGCGCACCAAACACATTGAGATTGACTGTCATTTCACTCGGCATCATTTGGATCATGGCACCGCTTTTCTACCGTTTACTCCGTCATCCTTGCAGTTGGTGACTTCTTCACGAAGTCTCACACCTCGCCGTCGGCGTCATAGATTTTTACCGTTGACAAACTCTCGATGCTTCTTCTTTGTACCATCGTGAGTTTGAGGGGGGGTGTTAGCATATATATTTATATTAGCTATTAGTATTTTAGCCTTAAGGGCTTTTTTAGTCTTTTTCCTTTTAGTTTTGCTTTGTGCCTGGCTATATAAGCATCTCTCTTGTATTCTACTAGGTATGCTTTTCATTGTAATATCACAAATTTCCAGCATTCATCTTCTCCTTTTCAATCCTTGTTTGGTTGTATGAATGCTAACACTTTGTTCATTGGTGTGTGTTTAATCCCTTTTCACATGAGCTTGGGATTTTGAATCGTGAGAAACACACTACATGAAAATACAAAAATTTTAGATCCATGTTTAAAGGCAAAATAAAAAATTTCCTGACGATGCCAGAATTTGAACATACCCACGTGGCACCTCTTTAGTGGCTCGACATTAAAGACATGCTGCTAGGTACCTTAGTGACCGGTTCGAATTAGTCCGGCTGTTCGCCCTGTCCTTTCTAGGTTAATCAGTGATTAGCCGAGACCTTCAATAGTCATAGGCAATTTCCGGTTCTGTGCCTGACCTCCCAAGGTCGGACACCGTTTCCATCCCGAACAACCGATGACCCACATTATCGGTCATCTTAAGTCCATTCCAGACGTACCACTCCTGCATAAGAGTCCGAGCTGTACCTGATCGGCTGTTCCCTCGAGTGGCTCGGTTCTGGCCGTTCAAATCGGTCAGGGTCAATCTCTAATCATATTTCCCACGTGTGTAATAGGTAGATAGTTATGGAAAGAATCCTGAGTCATAAAGACTCCAATCTCTATTCCTTAATACAAATATTCAAATACCATAGTTATCTCTTAAAATCAAGAAGATCAGCTAGTCATAATCTATTCCTTAGGGAACACGTTAATCAGTCCATCATAGACACGTCACGCGCTAACTCTAGGCACAAGCCCCTCTATATAAACTATCCCTAAGGAACTATGAAGATTTGATTCCAATCACAGTATTGGATACGTAGGCAGCTTGACCATCATCAAGTGCAGTCTAAAATATCCTAAACCACCCTCTCATTTTGCTGTTCTTTATATTCTGAGAGTTTCTTTAGACTATCTCCAAGAGAAAGAACCCTAAGGTTGAAGGAGACGATTTTTGGATCGTCAATTGGCGCTAAAAGGAGGGCCTCTTTGCTTGATAGTCCCAGGAAAGCTTCAGAATCGTCATGGTGACCACACGACAGCAAGCCGCTAACGGCAGCAACGCCAACAATCCTACTGAATCAGATGCTAACAACCAGAGCCCACCGCCAGAAGAGGTCTCTCTAGACACAACCCACCAGAATTTGGTAGATCAAATTATGGCCTTAGATGATGCAACGAAAGAGGCCGTCCTCAATGTTGTTTTGGCAGAAGAGGACGAAGACGATGAAGACTGGGAAGGTCTAGAGGAAGAAGACCCCCTAGATGAGGATTCACAGGATCTGCATCAACCGAACGGGGATCCGTCATGAGAGAATTCCCTGAAGCAAGGATTGGAGGAAGATGACCCCAACAATGGGACCTGGCAGCAAACTCCTTCTTCTTCTAGGAGGAAAAGAGCCAAGAGGGATGATCCGTCAACTTCGTCAAATTGGAGGAAGCAGCTAGTTGTGCCTCAAGCGATGGAGGCAGCTCGCGCCGAGCTGGAGGCCATAGCCGGGAGGAAATCAGCTCTCCAGGCTATCGAATCTCCTTTTTTCCGAGCAGATCGACAATTATCCATGACCGGCAAGGTTTAAGATCCCAAAGTTAGAGCCCTACGATGGAACCAAAGACCCCCTAGATCACTTTTTCCAGTACCTCACGCACATGAATCTCGACTGTGCCCCGGAGGAGATGAAGTGCAAAGCGTTTCCCGTGATGTTCACTGGTCGAGTGATCGAGTGTAAGTCACTAACTCCGATATTAGTAGCAAGAATACTAGGTACATCGTAGTATAGAAAATACGAGTCAAAGTCGACCCCACAGAGACAATGCAACTTATAAGTATAAGCAATTCTAACCTAAATAGGTAGCAACATAGAGGCGGTCATTGCCCAAATATAACATAAAAGAAAACAAACTTGGTATTCATCTCCCTCTCCTCACCGATCTACTAACTTGGATTAGTTAATCGTTACGTTTACTTCCCCACATAATTTCCTTATATTAATCGTGAGCTTTATCATTATCATATTCAGCTACGGGTGCAATTCCTAACCCTATCTACTCCAACAATGGCAGTAGACAATCTATACGCATGCTACCCTCCTTAATTGGTCCGTAATAGCCCATAGGTATAAAGAACTAGAACTGTCGATATTGAGCGCTAACTCATACCGCTAACCCGCCTAAACAGCTGTCGACATTGACTAGCACGTTCCTAGGGTCCATTCAAGACTATGTCCTAATTAACACTTCACTAACAGTTCTTCATGTTAATTTACGAATTACGAATACTAGATTGGCCAGACCTATTACTCGTTTTAATTATTCCTGCCGATCAACGTAGCTGTAGTGAATCCCAGTTTAGGTTTTCTAAAACATGCCCCGGTAATGCGGTATAGACTGCCGGGTTACCGGGGGCGGCTTTTCCTAATTTCTGGATCTACATTGCTCAGTATGATTAAAATAAGTAAATTATGGGATTGTTAAACATGCAGATTAACTAAAACACATAAATACGAACTGATCTACCATATTGAAGACAATAAAGGAACATTCAAAGCTTTATACCTTCAACAATGGTGATCTAGCTCGATCTACTCAAGCTAGAGATGATGGAAGAAGGGAGGAAACCGAAAACAACTCTCCAAAGCTTAAGAACTTTATTGCATAATAATAGTTGTAATATATGTAATGTAATATGCAAAACTTATCAAAGACTATGTAACACTCAGTATATGCGGCCTTATATAGATACAATGACCAACGTATGACTCTCTAAAACTCTAACCGACTCAGATACGGCGGCAGAATCAATTTCGTGTCCAACAAGACGCCGGTTTACCGGGCCTAGCCTTCGGGTTACCCGGCCTTCTTTTCTTCTTTTTCTTCAGTAGGCTTCTTCTTAGACTTCAATCACTTGGCCCAATGTACTTCTTTCGGTTCAGATCCACTCTTCAATGCTCCAGATCCGGTACATCCTATAAAACACACAAAACGAGACAAAACAGTACCAAAACCTCGGGAAAATAGCATAGATGCAGAATTACGATCCTGGAAACACTCACATAGCATTTAACATATATTCCACACAATAGTGGGTCTATCTATCCTCTCTTGAGCAGAATTCGGGGTGAAATATGGTATAATTATTGGTACCATTTAGAGCTTTATCAACTACCCTCCACTTAGCTTTTGATCGTCCCGAGCAAAAAGACGAAAAATAAATAACACTCAGAACAATATACAAGTTAATTAAAAACAACTATTCCTCACTAAGTCAAAATCAAGATCATGCCACTCACATCAATTAGTAACGCATTAAACACTATTCACGCCATGAGCCAATGTGTGTGTGCAATAACTTTCACAACCGTCAGTGATGCAGACAATCTCACATTACGTCAACCTGTAGTCGAACTAACCAATCTCGAACATGTTATTATTAATTAATTAAGCCGGCAAGGCAGATCGAGAACCGAGCATATATTACTCTTAGGCTCGCGTTTATTGGTCTATGCAAAAGTCGTGCGTCTTACGCTCCTTCGACTAAGATATTGCCAAAGAGAATATGGATGTATATATTGCAATGCACTGTTGGAATAGTGTCCTAAACCCAATCGGGTTGGACCGGATCCGACCGGGTCGGATCATTTCTACTATTTCTTTATGTTTATACATATATTAAATGGTTTTTCTGTTGTCATATATATGTTCTTTTAAGAACCAATTATGAATTGTTATATGATAACGTCCTTAGTATTAAATCGTGATGAGAAACCATATATGATAAGCGATTATGGTTGATGAGGTCTCTAATCACTTTAATAAGTTTGATACTTAAATGTCTCAGCAGGATGTACTATTAAACAGGCATTGATAGTATAAAGCAGACTAGCACGTATTAGATGTCTTATGTCTTTAAAGGCGAGGATAGATCTCGCGTCATCGAAGTGTAGAGACACTTGGGTATGACGTGGACGTGTATTAGAGAATGCATACGTTAGATCGACCCACTTACACGGATAAGTGTCACACTATGTGACGGTTGTGTATTATCCTTTTGACCGAGTCCTCATGGCATCACGGTGTGGATTGTCATGCTTTGACACTATTGAGGTTTTCAGCCACGGGCGATCATGCGGTAGTGATTGGCTGAGCATCAAGCACGCGGAGTATACATGATTGGTCGTCCGGGAATCGCGTATCTATGTTTGGGATCGAATATCCGAAATGGCCTTCTTATAAGGAATGTCTTACTCTCGTGAATCTTTGCAAAGTGGGAGTAAACGAGTTACCGAGAGAACATGATATCCAGATTATAAGATACGGTCGTTGATGTTTTGACACTCGACTAACGACCGTATGGATATTATTACAATGATAGGATTGTAAGTTACACGGTAATCGTTTCACATGAAAGGTAGTAGTCATTGCATTTGACTCTTCCGATGATTGGGGGTCACGGTGTGTTGCTAGACGCTATCCCGTGATCGTTAGGCATGAAGGGCATTTTCATAATTTGCACTTTGTGTCTGCGGCCAATATATTCGGAAGCCTATCGGGCCACACACATAAGAACATCTAGCCGGATTAAAATATGGTTATAGATGATAACCAAATAAGGAAAGTTTATCTCGAGACTATAAAGGTTATAGTGGTAAATTAATATGGTGGTATTTATTTATTATGAATAAATTAAATAGATATTAATAATATTATATTAATTGAAGAATATTCCGGATGCCAATTTATTGGCTAAGGTGGCGCAATTTCTGTGTATAAGATACACTTGGATTATGTAATTTAATTAATGGTGTTACCAAATATTAATATTAGATATTAATATATATATATATATATATATATATAATACTCATGAGTGCATGTGTGCAAAAGTGCAAGTTGGTACTATGCATGCGCATGTTTGTATAATATATATATTAATAGATTTATGTGTTATATATATGGTGCAAAAGTGCAAGTTGGTACTATGCATGCGCATGTTTGTATAATATATATATTAATAGATTTATGTGTTATATATATGTGATATATATATATATATATATATATATATATATATATATATATATATAATACTCATGAGTGCATGTGTGCAAAAGTGCAAGTTGGTACTATGCATGCGCATGTTTGTATAATATATATATTAATAGATTTATGTGTTATATATATATGATATATACACATGTAGTAAATTGATTTATGGTAATATAATAAAGATAAATATTGTCAATATAAGATATTGACAATATCTTGGAAATATTCAATATGAGATATTGACAATATCCTAGATTTATTTGATATAAGATATTATAATAAATGAGATAAATCAATCAATTATATTTTCCTTATTTTATTGAAAAAAGGTTTTCTTCTCCTCCACACTTTGATATGGCGCCACCTTCTACTATAAATAAGAGGTGGGTGTCAAGGTCTTTTATACATCACAATTGCAAGAGCTCATAGTTCTTGTGTAAAATAGAGAGCATCTTTTGGAGAGTTGGAGAGAGGGGAAAAAGACCGGTCTAGCAACCGGAGTTTTCCAATAGCAATCCATGATGGGATTCCGGCGGGCTGCTCGTGTGGACTAGCGGTAGAGGCCGAACACTTGGGCGGCTCTATGCAGAACTACTCTCTTTAGACGGTCAAAGCGTCGATCTTATAGATCAACCAAGGTAACCACCGTCTACTACATGTTTGTTTATTGCTTAAACGAAGTCGATCTTGGGTCGATAGGAAATAAATTTTTGAATTCCGCTGCGTTCCCACGTAGATTTCCTAACAGTGATATCAGAGCGAGCTTCGAGCTTAAGCAATAAGCATGTTATTGTGCGTAGTTAATTTTATCGTTTAAATCACGTGATTAAAAGATGAAAGATTTTTTGATTCGCAAAAGTGATACATGAAAAGAGGAAGAAAAAAACGAGATCGGGTGGTGCTCGGCCGACTGGCGGCGGCACCTGATGAGAGACAAATTAATGATCATTATTACGACATTTTACCCCAATATTGATACCACTTTGAGCATTATTGTACCAATTTAAGTCAATAATTACTTAATTTTATCCAAATATATAAATAGTGGTTATTATATAAATTATCGTATTTTTATAAGTTTTTATAAGTTTTGTACCGGTTTAGTAACCGGAGTGTCGTGTCGGATTTACATTTGGTATTTTGGTGGTTTATTGCAGAATTATAGGTTGACCAAAATCCCGAGTAATGACACGTTTTGAGGCCTAAAAGAGGTATTTTTAGGGATATAAGAGTGTGCCACTAACTTAAGTGGTCAAGTGGCTCAGTGGTTAGTGGTACCACTAACGAATTATATCTTCGACAAACAAATGGCTCATCAAAACGGCATTTTCTGAAGAAGTGTCCTTAATGAAAGTTGTATATCTTTGAAAGAGCTTTCCAACGCATTTTGAATCACGTCAATTGGAGGTCTACAACTCAAGTTATGGCTATTTTATCGATAAGTGCCGCAATAGAAACGCCGGAAAAAATGAAGATATTTTCTCAACTTGATTTTAACCATCACATGATGCATGTGAGGACTCATCATTACACCCACATGCTTCTAACAAACTTGCAAGGCTATCCAACGCATGTGCTCTTATGAATATATATATATATATATATATATATATATATATATATATATATACCCTTCCATATCCATAAAAAATCCTTGCCCCTCTCTTCTCATCTCCTCCCCATTTCTTCCATTTCCCCTCTTCTTCCATCTCCTTTCTTCTCTTTTCTTGTTTTCATCATTTTGGGGCCCTTATATATACATATGTCTATGTATGTATATATATGTTTTTATATATATAAATAAAGTAGTTATAGTACCGTTGTAATGGCGGAATAATTATCGAAAATTGTTAAAATCGAAGTTTTGTTATACTACATCCGGTGGAAACGACCCCGATTCAGCAGTTGTAATCGGTAGTATATTCTAATATTATTATGTTTACTATTTCTATTTCTATTTATATATTATATATGTTAATTATGTTAAGATAAAAAATTATCTAGCCAAGATATGAATCTGAATTAGTTAATCTTTTTGGTAAAATGAATGATCGACTCTGGTAATAATGATTAAAACCAATTATAATGAATCTCTTTCTATTTGCACTTAATGAAAGTAAAAATTGAATTAGCCACTCGATTTTTACTAGAAACGTAATCTAATGAATTGACAACTCGTGATTAGAATACGAGATCGTAATAGAAAGACCAGAGGGTAAAATTGGCCGAGTGAAAATGTTACAACGGAATCCGATTTCCTACCCGGGGGCAGATTTGTCTTGGGAGAGATAAATCTTATTAAAATTGTGCTCACGATATTATTACGTTAAATCACCTGTTTAATTGATATCTTAAAACTGGCCGTATGACAAAACGGGAGTGACCCATGCTTAAGATGACATTGGACAGAGGACTAGACATATGACAATTTCATACGCTCGTGTAAGGAGGAGTTGTCTAGCTTAGGAGTACACCGGTTCATACATAATTGACCTCCTTGCATTAAGGAAAAGATCATCTCATGCAATTTCACTACACAAAAAAAGATATTGATTCAATAAAGTATTCTTGGCTAGATCCAAAAATATATATATTATCTATTTTTATATTTATATATTTATTTACTGCTTTACTAACAATCTAACTAATCTAACTATCTAACCCGAGGAAAATGGTAAAAACTGCGACTTAGATCGAGTTAATAATAGCTTCTTGGTGTTTAACCACACTTTGAATTATGCCTTCATTTCCCCGAGGATACGACCTGACTCACCAGACTAGCACTACAATTTGACCCGGTACACTGCCGGTAAGGATTGATAGCCTAGAAAAGTCCGTCGGCCACCACCACGGCGGCGGCGGCGGCAAAGCAGGCAACTCCGCCGCGGCAATCGTTGACCGTTAATCTTGGCGGATCTCCAAATTTTTGTTTTGTGTATTTTGTGATTCAATATGGTTCATAGTTGTGATTGGTAAATCCTCCTTTATTTAGTTGTGTCATGTTGCTAACCAATGGTTCAAATAGTTTGGGTCATTGGGATGCCACATAGCATTAAAATAATAATGGTCTTTCCAAACTTTGTTTGGAATAGGCCTAGGCCCTTTCCAAATATTTGATTTGGGAAAAGGCCTAGGCCTAGACCACTTCCAAAATTTTGATTTTGGAAAGTGGCCAGGCCTAAACCAAAATTATTTGGCCTTTCTAAATATTTGATTTGGAAAAGGCCTAGGTCCTTTTCAAATATTTGATTTGTAAAGGCTGCGCTAAGTAAAGCAGTTCAAAATTTTGATTTTGGATAGTGTAGAAGTTTAAGCCAAATTTAGTTTTACGAAACAAATGCATCCATTTTGATTACGAATCAAAAGGAAAGAAACAAAAGAGAAATAATTTTAATTCTGATTTATTTTGGAATAGTTTTAATTAATTAAAATTAAAATTAAAATCGGTTTAAAATTAATCGTTAATTTTATTTCGATTAAAATCATTTAATTAATTAAATGTTAATTAGTTAATTGATTGGATAAAATTATTTAATACATTAAATGTTAATTGATTAATTAAGACGCAAGTAGTTAAATTTTTAATTTTATCTTTTTCATAAGATGTCATTGTATGGATTAGATATAGTAGATATAATATGATTATATGTACCCCGATTGATCATGGACTCGACCGATAGGATAGATGTGAATGATTTAATTTTTCTGTTGGTTTAAAAATTGTCCTAGGCCGTTATGAAGAACGTGACCTAGTTTATTTTCTGCATATATCTCATTCCCGTTAGCTCCCTCCCGTGTGCGGCGGGTGTATTTATTTTATTCGATAGAATTAAATGTAACAAGAATGGAGCAGAAGATGGAGACCAAAGAAAGACGAAAATAAAGATCCCATTGGAGAATGGAGCATTAAAGATCCTATTGGCGGTTACAGCTACCCTTAGATTGTGACCCGCGGTTTCGTCAGTTTGTATTCGAAACCGCACCTAGAAAAAGTCCATGATCATACCGGTTACTTTACGCATTTATTTATTTTGTGCTTGTATTTATTTTATATGATACGATAGATGCATGGCTAGGCACGATCTAGATAAATGTGTAGGATGTATGTCTATAGAGATAGATATATTTGATGAGACCGTAATTAAAATTAATTAAGTGAATTAATTTACGTAAATACTTCCACAACAAAGAATCAAGTTGAAATTGCCTCCCCATATTATAATGACGGTGAAGAGACCTTGTTCGGATCCAACTCATCAGCCAAAGCAGGGGGTTGACCTACCTCGGGTATATCGTCATTTTCGAGATATGATCGTATGAGATCTCATGAATATTGGGGTTATGACTTGACTAAGAATTCTCTCGGCCACTAGCCAAAGCGGGGTCGTTTGGATTTTAGAGGCAAGGGTTTGACTACTTCATAAGATGAAAATTGCCAAAGAGTTGACTAGTCAAACAACAAGAGTCGTATAAGATACGATTGACAAAGGGTTGTTGTCTACCTATTAGACTATTTTCGGCCCACTTGCCAAAGCGGGGGTCGCGGTAGTTTAGTGGGATCTTGTCCACTAAAGAAATTAATAATTCTTGAAAGTCAATTGGAAGTAGTTGACTAGTGGGAGCAAAATCATAAATCAAAAGATCATTTTTGATTTTGCGTGTATAAACAACAACACTCATTTATTTTCATTTTTATGTTGTAGTTTTAGCAAACTTTATATTTATGTTTAATTCTCGATTAGTAAAACCAAATTATGACTGTTAATTTTGAGAAACGTCCTCAAATATGGTTAAGTAATTTTAATCCTTTTAAAATAAGCAATGACACGAGCAATCCCGTTATAGTAGTTAGAGACAAGGAGACTACATATTTGATGGAGTACTCCGAGACTTTAATTATTAATGAAAGCGGAAGCTCATGATATGATTAAATCTATTGAAATAAGTTTCAATGAATTAGTCATATATTGGATACGATCCAAGATGATCATTCAGTCATACGATGACAATTAATTCAAACGTTGGATAACAATGACCACGTCTAATTTTGGAAAGGTTGTTTTCAAAATTGTAAGATTTAAGTATCGACTTAATTCTATCATTGCTTAACGGTTAATTAAATAGTCAATGTTTTGAATACGATTCGAAAGGTTAAATAAACTATTTAATAAACTTTAGATTTTCTTTATGAAAGGAAATTAAGGACATGGCTCTTGTGATCTTTCTTAAGTCTTATGAAGACTACAATAAGAAACATTTTTCAAGTGCTTAAAGGATTGAAAGAAAAGTTAGGGCATGTGCTTAAATAGAGAGCTTATCGAAGTCTCTATTCGAGCAAGTCTGTTGAGATAAATCTATCTAAGTTCAAGTCGACTCTTAGATATATGATATCTTATGAGTGTGATTTAATTGGAAAGATTAAATGAGATATGGAAGGTGAAGCAAGCGTTGTAACACTTACCACACTCACGGATCTAGTAAAGCTGGAAGGGAACTAAATAAATGTTATCATGTTCGGTTCTTATGAAGAACATACTTTCGATTATTTGTTAGGATTTAGTAGACATATTCAATTATAAAGAATAAATGTTATTCCGATAAAGTTGGAAGGTCACTGAATCTAACATACTAGATTGATGTCACTATATAGATGATATATGTGATGGGATCTCAACTAAATATTTGTATGGTTATTATCCTTGATTTATGGTTACTCTAGGCACAGTCTCTATGGAAGGGAAGCGTGTAATCAAACGTCATTCTGATGATGATGAACCATATGATTATGAATCTATGGGTTATACGTATCTTATCCAAAGAGGACTAAAATACCCTTTTAAGAAAAGGTTATGAAAACTAGAAGATTGACTAAAGCCTAAACATATTGATGTTTGTTGGCTTGTGACAATTTATACCATAAACAATTGTTTGTCTCTCTCTTGGACTATTTTTTAGTTGAATGTACTTATTGAAGTACGACAATTCGGAAAGCCCGAAAAGTTCGAGCTAGTACGAATATGAGATTGATGAGCTACTTAGGAATTAATCTTCAATTGGATTGAAGTAATTAATACCTGAAGGGTGTTTTTAAGTAAATGCGAAAGGAATAAGATTCTCCTTTGAAGGATACCATCTTTGGGATACGCAATTAGATTGTGTTCCCAAAATAGAAACAACACTTTATATGATAAAGGTGTGACGTAAGCCATGCGAAGTATCCCTTACCCGTTTCGGGATAGTGCCCTTATACTTAACCGAGTTCCAAAGATAAAGGTTGAATAAATTCCATATTAGATATGGAAGAAGATGATTTCGAATCTATCTTAACCGATGATTTGAAGTTGTCATAGGCAGAGTTAGAAAGGCTTGGAGCCTAGTACGACATATGCAACTTTGTGGAATGTCTTAGCAAATACGCTGGATATTATTTACTTGTCCGTGGAGCAAAATGTTTGTCTCCAAACATGTTGTCTTCAAGAGGAAGTGTTTCTTCCAAAAGAAACAGTGGGAGCAGATTTAGATCTCAAATGTAGTTTAAGAGAACCAATGGAACATGAGCAGACGCCGCATAGCGATGAGGTGTAGAACACTGCTCAGTGCACACAAAAGTTCTGTAAGTCTATGGATAACCTCAAGCCCGAAAGGGCTGCTGGTATGTTCATCTTGATGAATGAATATCTCACGACTTATGAAGGAATGTTTGAAAGGCAAGATTGAGAGATATGGCCAGGAGCCATAATATCTGAATTAGATTCCATCAGTGACTACCAGGTTATGAACCTAGTATGTCTTATCTAGAGGTAATGTCCCTGTAAGGCCGAGCCCAGTTCTATTCGGACTATGCTTATTGTAACTTCGTATCATGGCTATATGATAGTGTTGAAGACGTTGGGCAGAAATCTCGATGTTCATAGACGATGACATGATATGTAAGCCCACGAGATCCATTTATGGACTCAAACAAGTTTCTCTAGACAATTTCTTTGTTTGATAATCAAAGGAGTTTGATTTAGACAAAAGAAGGATATGCCCAATGTGCAAGATGGATAGTGGGAGTGTGTTATGATTTTTGAGCAAGGTATTAGATATCTCTCTCAGGAATTATCACCCCATGTCACAGTCAATTAATGTTTGGTAGCTCAAGGTCTTTACGAAAGCACTTGGATTAGCAGTTCTTATTTTGGAAATAAGAATCTATAGCGATAGATTTAACTGCTGTTAGATTATAGTTTACCTATATAGATGTGATGCTAAAAGGAGTTTAGCATAGATCACGAATGGAGATGCTGCTAGCCGGTGTTCTCAAGATCTATCTATTTAGGATGTTAGTCCTAAAGATGAGGTGAAAGATGATGCTTATGGAAGGTTTCCTTCGCTACTGCGATAGGAACCATCTTATAGGTAATGCCGGATGTTCATAGTCCATGAATAGTCATGAGCAAGTATGAAAGTAAATCTAGTGAATGTCGAGAATATCCTTAAACAAGTTAAGGATGGTTTCCTAGTTTATTGAAACTTGGAATTAAATAAACGTAGATATCTGAGGCGTATATCCCGAGTCTTATGAAGGAGAGTGGGAGCTACGATGCAGGTTTTGATCACTTTGAATAAGTGATACGTTGAGTTTGGAAATGTTCTAGCCTATGGGTCACTTGTAAATTCTACAATTAGGCCGAAACACGTGAGTGCCTTAGAAGCGCTAAATGAGGCGAGACATGGATCTAGAAGGTTCATTCACGAACCTTATGCAGTTCTTCCACTTTTTCTATATAGGCGATATAGTAAGTGGATTCATTGCTTGAAGCAAGGACCAGGGTCTCGTCAGAGATTCATGTGTGTGTTGAGGCGGTTCCTTTGACTTGATCATATGGAACGTGATATGAAGATAGTCTGAGTCCCCACAGATAGCGATCCGTTTACGGCTAGGGATGGTTGCGAGTATTGCATGAGATTCTTGTGTTTCAACTTGGTCTTGTGTGTGCAAGTGATTGGTTTTAGGCCAAGTGGGAGATTGTTGGAATAGTGTCCTAAACCCAATCGGGTTGGACCGGATCCGACCGGGTCGGATCATTTCTACTATTTCTTTATGTTTATACATATATTAAATGGTTTTTCTGTTGTCATATATATGTTCTTTTAAGATCCAATTATGAATTGTTTTATGATAACGTCCTTAGTATTAAACTGTGACAGAGAAACCATGATAGGCGATTATGGTTGATGAGGTTTCCCCTAGCCACGGAGCGATCATGCGGTAGTGATTGGGTATGATACTGAAGCATGCGGAGTATACATTATTGGTCGTCCGGGAATCGCGTATCCTATGTTTGGGATCGAATATCCGAAATGGCCTTCGTATAAGGAATGTCTTACTCTCGTGAATCTTTGCAAAGTGGGAGTAAACGAGTTACTTTGAGAGAGCATGATATCCAGATTATAAGATACGGTCGTTGATGTTTTGACACTCGACTAACGACCGTATGGATATTATTACAAATGATAGGATTGTAAGTTACACGGTAACTATTTCACATGAAAGGTAGTAGTCATTGCATTTGACTCTTCCGATGATTGGGGGGTCACGAGTGTGTTGCTAGGACGCTATCCCGTGATCGTTAGGCACGAAGGGCATTTTCGTAATTTGCACTTTGTGTCTGCGGCCAACATATTCGGAAGCCTATCGGGTCACACACATAAGAACATCTAGCCGGATTAAAATGTGGATATAGATAATAACCAAATAAGGAAAGTTTATCTCGAGACTATAAAGGTTATAGTGGTAAATTAATATTGTGGTATTTATTTATTATGAATAAATTAAATACAAGATATTAATAATATTATATTAATTGAAGAATATTCCGGATGCCAATTTATTGGCTAAGGTAAGCATAATTTTGTATGTATAAGATACACTTGGATTGTGTAATTTAATTAATGGTGTTACTAAATATTAATATTAGATATTAATATATATATATATATATATATATATATATATATATATATATATATATATAATACTCATGAGTGCATGTGTGCAAAAGTGCAAGTTGGTACTATGCATGCGCATGTTTGTATAATATATATATTAATAGATTTATGTGTGTTATATATGTGATATATACACATGTGTAAATTAATTTATGGTAATATAATAAAAGATAAATATTGTCAATATAAGATATTGACAATATCTTGGAAATATTCAATATGAGATATTGACAATATCCTAGATTTATTTGATATAAGATATTATAATAAATGAGATAAATCAATCAATTATATTTTCCTTATTTTATTGGAAAAAGGTTTTCTTCTCCTCCACACTTTGATATGGCGCCACCTTCTACTATAAATAAGAGGTGGGTGTCAAACTCTTTTATACATCACAATTGCAAGAGCTCATAGTTCTTGTGTAAAATAGAGAGCATCTTTTGTAGAGTTGGAGAGGGAAAAAAGGCCGGTCTAGCAGCAACCGGAGTTTTCCAATAGCAATCCATGATGGGATTCCGCGAATTTGCTCGTGTGGATCAGCGGTAGAGGCCCAACACTTGGGCGGCTCTATGCAGAACTACTCTCTTAGACGGTCAAAGCGTCGATCTTATAGATCAACCAAGGTAACCACCGTCTACTACTTGTTTGTTTATTGCTTAAACGAAGTCGATCTTGGGTCGATAGGAAATAAATTTTTGAATTCCGCTGCGTTCCCGCGTAGATTTTCTAACATGCACTTCTCTTTATTGGCGGGTGAACTCTCATAGATTTAACTATCCTCACGCTCACTCATGATAAACTACCGAATCCAAAATTCCATTGCCTTCATAAGCGTTGGTGAAACATGATTCATGATAAAGCCAGGGTCAACTCTAGTCAAAGCAATATGCTATCGACTACACACCAAGGGAAGTGAGTTATACGTGCTTAAAATGGTGCTCTTGACAGAATATGTGCTTAATACGTCACTACTCCAGAAGTGGGCATTTACTCTTACTCGTACAAAGTAAAACAAAGATGAAGTCAATTAACTCGAAAAGATCAAAGATATCATCATTTTTCGAAATTTTATCGAAAAGAATCAAAGTCTAAGTGGTGAATCGTGCATCAAAGAGAATCAAGATAATCACGCAATTTACGGAATATAATGTTAAGAAGCTAAGTGACGTTCCTCTACCCCCCACTTAATCGAAACATTGTCCCCAATGTGTAAGATGAAAAATGAAAAGGAACTTAGCTTCGGTTAAGGGTGGAACTAAAGAAGAATCGGATCGTCGTATAAATTATCGTGCTTAGGTAAGTAATCCTTGAAGAATCTGCGCTAAGAATCTCAAACAAACCAAGAAGAATAGTGGTGACAAGAAACTGTATAATAAAATAGCGGCAATAAAAGAGAAAAATAATTAACTCTAAAACAAATTAAGCCGACAAAATCATTATAATAAAATTATTCTGCTACATCAACTAAGTAGGAAAAACAAAAACAAAAACTAAAAATAAGAAAATGGAAAACAACAAGAAAAAGAAATAAAAGCTAATCATCATCAGAAAAACCCTCCCAGTCAACTCCAGGCTCAAAACCGGGAGGTGGTGCAGAACTTGAGGTGGCAGCGGTGGAAGAAGATGCTCTACGACGAGGGGCAGTCCTAGGTGGCGGGGTAGCAGACGGAACTCCTAGAAAGTCAATAATCCGATCCATCTTAAGATGTAGACTCGCAATCTCTCGTGAATGCTCCTCAAGCAAGGCTCTCTGAGTCCCCGGTGCTCCATGCACCGAATTACGCTCCCTCTTTGCTTTGCCCCGTCTCTGTACTCTCGAGACTGACTGCAAACTGAGCTGTGGCTTAGGGTCCTCCCAATCATCACTGAAGAGCATCTTCACCTCGTCCTCCAAAGCAAACATATCAATCATCGGCCTGTATGGTAACAGCTCGCGCTCAGAAGCGGCAGCAAACTCGTGAATACGGCTATGCATCAGAAGGCCGATGTTGACTGAAGATCCCTGCTCCAGATAAAACATCAATTCCGCCCTCTTGGTGGTGACAGAGACCGTGTGCTTGGTCGGTAGAAGGCGGGTACAAACAAATCTGTTTACCATCTTCCGGTCCCAAGATAGCTCATTCTCTAGGAAGATGGTGGGGGCTCCTATAGGGTTGCGCTTCCATTGCACCCCAAAATATTCAGCTATCATCTCCATCCTCTCGAGATCTTCAATGTTGCTAGAGGATGTGTACTCATCCGGGCCCACCGGTGGATTACGAACCCCATAATACTCGTTGATCCGCTCAATCGAAAAATCAACTTTAACCCCTCGGACCATAGCAAATGTGACTCCGGGGTTATGCGAAACATAAGCATAGAATTCTCTTACCACCTAGCGTTCAACCGGGCCGGTGCCTCAGCCATATTCAATATATCTTGTGCCTGTAGGGCTCCGGGCAATATCGAGTCGTAATCATCCAAATCTACCCCTCGTTCTCTAGCAACTGGCCTTGCATTCCAATGGCCTCGGAACGACTCGTAAATGGCTAAAGAATGGACATGCTCAACCCCATCAATCAAAGGGTTGGCATCTCCATAGACTGTCTGATAACCACTGGGACGAACAGCTGAACGTTGATGCTTAGGACCCATCCTGGATGAGTATAGAAACTGATGCTGAAGTTTTTTCTGAAAAATAACCCTCGGTAAACCGGAGGTAGGGTACGGTTTACCGGCCAAACTTTTTCTGATTTCTTTCTGGGACCGTGCCTCTGATGATAAAAGATGAAGAATTTCTGCAGTTCACCGTAGCAGCAGCACTACAGAACAACAACATGGTTGGAAAATGGGTGTTTAGGGTTTGTAAAATAGAATAAAATGGTTTGGTTATGGTGGTGATTTTGGGGGTGATAATGGTGGTGATGGTGGCCGAAATATATGAAGAAGGAAGAAATGGAAGAATTTTGGTGAATGAAAGAGATGATAATAATAAGAATGATGATATTGGTGAAGATGGGGTGGTTTAAATAGGAAGAAGGTAGTGAATGTGGATTGTTTTAGTGGGATAGTGGGTATAGAAGTTATTAGGGTGAGGGATTTGATGAGGTGATTGATGGGATTGAGGTGGAGTTATGGTGGAGTGTGGGAAAGATAAAAAATTTGAAATGAGGGAAAAAGGGTGGCGTTTCTGCCGACTGACCGTATCTGGTGCAACGTGTGTCCTCCACGTGTCTCTAAAAATCAGCTTTATAACCTGACATTCAGAAATTTAAAAATCTAGCCTCGGTAAACCGGAGGTAACCTAGGGTTTACCGGGGTTACTTTTTCCTAGATTTCTTTGTCTGCCTTATCTGCACACTTTGCTCAACCTCTCTGCTCAATTCTGACCTCAAATTGATTAGACCTTTGCTCTTTCCATTGCTATTTCTGACTCAAAACCTAACCTACTTCACTAGAATCCACAACGAGGTAAAAAAAACCTTTCCACAACCATCGGTTTCAAGCCTAAGGGTGCTGTAGGATGAAAAAAAGCTCGTCCCTTCATCTGGCTACTTTTATTCATTCCTAATCTACCTAAGGGTTTGAAGAAATAGTTCTGAGTTTATAGTCGCCAGCTCGACTTTCTTCAGATCTCCGATCATTCAAGGGTTGGAGATTTAACTCGCCAAACTTTTGCTCCAGAGGTTTGCACTTTTATAGAACCTTTTTGAGCCCTCTTCCTAGAACGCCTATCTCTTAGATTGCATACTAGGTCTGCCTCTACGTCAAGATTTAAACTTTAGACCCAAGACTCCACGTTTTCCACTTTTAGCTTAACTCGTTCACTACGCAACACGGAAGGACAAGCTTCCGTGAGCATCTTGTCGTGGTCCTTTTCTTCTCTTTCTCTCAGCATTAGTCTCATAAATTCCTGGTCAACGGTTTCTATGACAACCTCTCTATTCTTATGCCCCTCTATCTCCATAATTTCCACCTTTCTTGAAGCATACGTCATCTTGCAACTTTCCTGTTTATTTTCTAGGGATTCTAAGATCTTAAAAGATACAGCATCATTATTCATCCTTAGAGTAATCTCCCCATTATCAAAATCCATAACCGCCCTGCTTGTCGCTAAGAAATATCTCCCTAACAGAACGGGGGTACTATGGTCCTCTGGTACGTCTATCACTGTAAAATCAATAGGATATGTGCCTTAATTGTACACTTTCTAAGTAGACTGGCCGGCATATCTCTAGTTCTATCGACGAAGGTCATGGTCCTGGTTTGATTCATTATGACCGGAAGCTTGATCTTTTGACAAAGGGAAAATGGTAGAATGTTGCAACTCGAGCCAGAGTCGCAGAGACCTAATCCTACTGATATACCATTAACAGAAATTGGGAGTTAGAACGTGCCAGGGTCTCCTAACTTCACCACGGTGTCTGAGTCTTGGTAATCCTCAGGCTTAGAGAACATCGTGTCAGGATCCTCTTCAAGATCATCGGAATCATAATCCGAAGACGATATATCAGTTAACTCATAAGGAAACTCACCCGGCCGATACGTGCTATACTCCTTCAAGTTCTATTCAGGCTCTTGCTTGATTGCTTTCTCCTCTTTTCCCAACCGTTTCTTTATAGTTTCATAATGCTCTCGTGCTTTAGATCCAGGATACATGGAAATCGGTGCGATGTTCAATATCGTTCTAGGCATATTGCTTGACTTGTTTGCACTTTTTCAACTCCGGTTTGATCGAATCTATGAAGTGTTTTGATCAACCTACAAAAGGCAAAATAAAACAAAGAAAAAGTTAGCAAGTTCCACTTCAGTTGGGTGTGATCCCAACGGTTGCGGTCCTACTAACTAAAATCAACAGGGAAGAACACAAAATAACAGGGACTGTTCAGAAATCAATTTTCCAGGCCTCGGTAACCCGGGGGTTAGCCACGGTAAACCGGCCCTAAATTTTTTTTTTCTAGCAGTTTAACATGTGCAGGTTTGATACAGAACGACTCAAGACTCAAAATAAAATAAAATAAAAGAAAAACGACTTCTTAATTAGAATTAAAACTTTTAAATTTAAAATTGGCTATTGCCCCCGGCAACGGCGCCAAAAATCTTGTTCGCGTATAAGTCACTAACGTTGATATTACTAGCAAGAATACTAGGTACATCGTAGTATAGTAAATATGAGTCAAGGTCGATCCCACAGAGACAATGCAACTTATAAATAAAAATGATTCTAACCTAATTAGGAAGCAACATAGAGGCAGTCATTGACCAAATATAACATAAAAGAAAACAAACTTGGTATTCCTCTCCCTCTCCTCACCGATCTACTAACTTGGATTAGTTAATCGTTACGTTTACTTCCCCACATAATTTCCTTAGATTAATCGTGAGCTTTATCATTATCATATTCAGCTACGGGTGCAATTCCTAACTCTATCTACTTGGACAATGGCAATAGTCAATCTATACGCAAGCTACCCTCCTTAATTGGTCCATAATAGCCCATACAAATAAAGAACTAGAACTGCCGATATTGAGCGCTAACTCATACCTGCTAACCCGCCTAGACATCTGTGGACATTGACCAGCACGTTCCTAGGGTCCATTCAAGACTATGTCCTAATTAATACTTCACTAACAGTCCTTCATGTTAATTTACTAATTACGAATACTAGATTGGCGGACTATTACTCGTTTTAATTATTCCCGCCGATCAACGAAATGTAGTGAATCCGATTTAGGTTTTCTAAAACATGCCCGGTAAGCATGTATAGACCGCCGGGTTACGAAGCGGCTTTTCCTAATTTCTGGATCTACATTACTTAGTACGATTAAAATAAGTAAATTATGGGATTGTTAAACATGCACATTAACTAAAACACATAAATACGAACAGATCTACCATATTGAAGACAATAAAGGAACGTTCAAAACTTTATACCTTCAACAATGGTGATCTAGCTCGATCTACTCAAGCTAAAGATGATGGAAGAAGGGAGGAAACCGAAAACAACTCTCCAAATCTTAAGAACTTTATTGCATAATAATAGTTGTAATATATGTAATGTAATATGCAAAACTTATCAAAGACTATGTAACACTCAGTATATGTGCCCTTATATAGATACAATGACCGACTTATGACTCTCTAAAACCCTAGCCGACTCAGATAATGCGGCATAATCAATTTCTTGTCCAATAAGACGCCTGTTTACAAGGCCTAGCCTTCGGGTTACCGGGCTTTCTTTTCTTCTTTTCTTCAGCAGGCTTCTTCTTGAACTTCAATCACTTGGCCCAATGTACTTCTTTCGGTTCAGATCCACTCTCCAATGCTCCAGATCCGGTACATCCTATAAAACACACAAAACGAGACAAAACAGTACCAAAACTTCGGGAAAATAGCATAGATGCAGAATTACGACCCTGGAAACAATCACATAGCATTTAACATATATTCCACATAATAGCGGGTCTATCTATCCTCTCTTGAGCATAATTCAGGGTGAAATAGGGTATAATTATTGGTACCATTTAGAGCGTTATCATCGAGCTCGGGAATGGTTCCAGAAGATACCGCCCCAAACCATCTACAGTTTCGACACCTTGGGAAAGATGTTCATCAACGCATTCATCACCGCAAAACCATTCCAGAAGAACGCAACCCATCTTTTCTCCCTCAAACAGAAGAAGGACGAGACTGCGCTATAGTACCTCAAACGGTTTAGTGAGGAGTCGTTGCAGGTATGGGACGCCGACGATCAAGTTCGCATCGCATCCTTTGAAGCAAGAAAACGTGAAGGAATGTTGTACGCCAAGCTAAGCAGCAAGCTTCCCACTCCATGGAAGAATGTTTGGAGATAACGTGCAAGCACTGTCAAGGAGAAGAAGCCAATTTCTTGAAGCGAGAGGTGGACAAGTCCGAAACCATGAGGGATAAGGCTAAAGAAAAATCTGACAAGAAAAGAAAGCCATCTGGTGACCATTCAGGCGGATCGGCCATGGGCCGATCCGAAAGGAAGGATACCTTACAACCATGAGACTTTCAGATCTTAAATAGGCCACGAGAGCAAGTTTTGGCGATCATGGAAAGAAAGGGTCTGGCGAGAACCCCCACACCATTACGAAGTCCCTTGGACAGAAGGGACCAAAGAAAGTTCTGTACCTATCATCAAGACACTGGGCACGAGCTGGATAATTGCAGAGATTTCCAACGTGATGTGGAAGCAGCAATTGCGGATAGGAAGCTGGACAAGGTTGTGCAACGACCTCGCTATGGCGAACGCCGAGGACAACAGGATTACCCAAAAAAAAATTATAATCGAGACCACGGCAGACAAGACGAGCCTCAGCGAAGAAGAGACCAGACCCCGGACAAGGGTCAGCAGATGGACAATCGACCCGTCAACACCATCAACACCATTGTGAGAGGCCCTGGTAATGCATTTGAGGTTGGCAATCCAAACACCCGATCGGGAGGCACACAGGCGAGCAGAGGAAGTTTAATCCCTTCACAGGAAGTAAGCTATGGGCCAAGGGACTCGTCCCGAACAATGAAGGTTTGGTAATTGAAGTCATGGCAAACAAAAACCTGGTGAAGAGAGTTTGCGTTGTCACTGGCAGTGCCGTCAACGTCCTATACTTGGCAGCTTTTCAGGCTATGAATCTTAAGGAGTCCAAACTAATTCCTGTTTCAGCTTCTTTGTTTGGATTTGCAGGTCCTCATATCCATCCTCTAGGCATGGTTCGGCTCGCGACAACATTTGGAAAGGAATCAGCGGGAAGAACGCCATGGTCAAATACGTTGTGGTTAAGTCATCGTCAGCATACAACATAATCTTGGGAAGGCCTGCTCTGATCGATCTGCGGGCCATCATCTCCCCAGCTAATATCAGCCTAAAGTTTCCAACCGATCGTAGTCCGGTGGAAATCAAAAGAGATCTGGAGGTCGCTCGAAGTTGCTACGTGGCCACCATCAAGGAGAAAAGAATCATGTTGGGTTGATCGGTTCGGCAAGTTTATTGTCTATTACTTTTTCCAGACTATCTCATTTCTGCACTTTATTTCTGTTTGTTCGTTTTCGCTATCTACCTTGGATACTTTTGGTTTATTTCTGCACTTTGTTTTTATCCTTTTTTATGTCCGTTTTGGATACCTCCATTTTCTTTGAATAAATGATCTCTTCGCGTCAACATACTCGCTTTGCTGTGCTTGCTTTTTCTTACTTTTAAACCTGCACGACCGGTCCTTAAAATTTCATGCGAAATGTCATTCCGACCTGGCCCCGATCGCCGTGTTTTTAAAACGAGAAGTCAGCACTAGCCTAGCCCTGCTCGTCCTTGAAACTTCACGTGAAACGTCAGTCGGACCTGGCCCCGATTGCCATGATTTTAAAACGAGAAGGCAGCACTAGCCTGGCCCTTCTCGTCCTTAAAACCTCATGTGAGTAGTCAGTCCGTACGGTCAAATTTTAATTTGTCCAATCTTTCTCAGTTAGTCCTAAGGTCGATTTAACTTAGTCCTGTTTACTGTAAGTTGATATAGGATTAAAGTTACCCTGACTTGCGCATGTTTAATACTTAATTTGTCGTTACCCGAACTCATGAGTAGTGCTCGGCATTATGTATGAACACAAGTATGCAATCTGAACCCTCAGAGATGCATATCGGGCAGAACGCCCCTTAACGAATTTTACTTTGATACAAATAAATCCGAGCGGCAAGCTCGGCGGGTATACAGTCTAAACAAGTATGTCATCTAAAATTTAAAACTAATACATGGCATACTGGGGGGCATACCACCCCAACAATATAATAAAACACCAACAAACTCAAAACTCAATAAGACAAAATAACTTCTTTACTAAACAAATAAAGTAAAAGTACAAATTTTTCCTTCCAAAAAACAAAAACAAATGTCTACAAAACTTTAATAGTCTGGAGTAGGACTCTTTCGAGGCTCTGATGGAGGAGCCGAGCTAGGATTAGCAGTTGGTTGGACGGCATACTTAGCCACTATATCCACCCCTGCCTTAAAATCTTGGACGCGCTCGGTATAAGCCGCGCCCATTCCTTGCTGGTATTAGGCCTTCTTAAGAAGGTCATCCAGCACAAGAGAAGGAATTTGCATCCTCGCCTCGTCTACCCCTTGGGTATACCCATGGTAGAGGATGGGAATCAGCAACACCTTCAGAGCCTCGGCAAAATCCGCCGAAGCTTTGTATTCCTGAATGACCTCGGCACTCCGAGCCAAACTTGTGGCCTCTAGGTCAGCCACCCTTGTTAGAAGGTCGCCGACCTCCTTCCCCTTCCTCTCTTTCTCCTCAGCAAGTTCAGTTGCTAAGGCCTTCAGCTCTTTCCCTTGAGCTAGGAGCTGAGCTTGCAAAGTCTTTATCTCTGTATCCATCAGGCAAGCAGCTGCCTTAAGCTCTTCTCTAGACTGCCTCAGTTCGGCTGTCTTAGTCTTGTGGGAAGCTATTTCTCTGGAGGTCTCACCCAACCTCTTGAAAACCTCCTAGCCGATCGTACCACCCTGGACAAATAGGGAAAATATTAGGATCACAACTAGCTACTTTCTGAAACAAAAATGGAATAAGGACAGAACACTTACCAACTCCACGGTTTTGCATCCAAGAATCGCCAACTCCTCATCCGGCATACTGGCGACCCACTGCTGTTCATAGGTAGCCTCTTCCTGAGCTCCCTCAGGAGCTTTAGACTTGCTCTTTGACGATCCAAAAATCGTCGGGGTAAATTTCTAGTCTCCTTCCCTTGGTGATAACCTAAGGACGCTCCAAGAATACAGAAAATGATCTAAGAGAGGGGGGAGATTTGGGATATTTTAGACTGCACTTGAGATGTTGTTTCTCAAGCTGCATACGTATCAAATGCGTGAATTGGAATCAAGTCTTCATAGTTCCTTAGGGATGGTTTATATAGAGGAGAGTTATGCCCTAAGGCGGCATGGGCCTTGTCCTTGTTGGGCTTGAATTGCTGTGTTCCCTAAGGAAAAGGATTATGATTGATTAATCTCCTTGATTATAGGAGATAATTATGATATTCGAATATATGTATTAAGTGATAGAGATTGGAGCCTTTATGGCTCAGGATTCTTTCATAGTTATCTGTTTATCATAAACGTGGGGGATACGATTGGGGACTGACTCTGGCCGACTTAGGTGGCCCAAGCCGGACTGGTTGAACCGACCTACAGAGGTCGGGAAGAATAGCCGAGCTGTCATGATCTCGGAGTCTTGTGTGTAGAATGGTAGGTTTGAGAGGGACTTAGCCCAACCGATAAGGCTGGTCAAAGGTAGATTAGGATACAAGTGTTGGCCGACCGACATAGGTCGGGGCTGAATCCAGACCTGTCTACGATCACCGGAGGTCGGTCCTAAGCATTGGTCATCTTAGGAACAACGTGGCGAGTAGCCGAGCTATTACCGTTTCTCTCTCCGCCTTTAATATTGAGCCACAAAAGAGGTGCCACGTAGGTAGGTTCAGTTTCTGGCATCGTCACTCTTCTTCGAGGAACGACCCTCATACGAGGTCGGCCTCGGACTATCATTTTTCTGGGGACTAACCCTCTCTCAACAGTTTCCCCAAGAGCTTCTAAGCCAACCTGCTCCTGTGGGGGAAAGATGCAGAAACACCAGCATCCTCTGCGACAGGATCCTCCGTAGGTAAGATCCAAACAACCGGTCTTGGCACAGGCTGGCGAACCGCCACCTCTTTCTCCGCCCCGGCTAACAAGTCAGCAAAATCAGCCACTGCAAACATAAACAAAATGCTTAGTCAGACAAAAAACATAAGTACACTAGCAAAAAAAATCGTAAAGTAAGAAAGCCTACAGGACTTCAACTCGGCTTTAGTGAATTCCACATAAGGACCAGGGCCTGCGTCCTCCAGCCGAGCGGCAGCGATTAAGTTGTAGTATAGATTTTGCCACTCGATGGAGTAGCCAGACCCCCGGATCTTCTCCACCCATGTCTCCCATACTTCCGGACGTTCATCCTTATCCAGATCGGCAGTGTTCCACATGCTCAGCTCAGGATGGCCGTCGTGGCGCACGTAAAAGAATCTATCCTTCCATCATTTAAAGGAATCCTTGCCTGGAGGAAGTATGGGAACGTCAGAGGACTTCCCTTGCCTCATGGAAAAGTAATATCGGTAGGGGTGGTCCTTTACCCCTACTCGGTGGTAGAAGTATCTAAACTTCTCTAGGCTAAACCTCAGATTTAACAGCCGGCACCAGATGGCGAACCCTATGATGGCCCTGATGCCATTGGGGGCTATCTGGGAGATCCCAAGCCCATAATGCAGGAGTACGGCAAGGAGCGCCGGGCGGAAAGGTATTCTAAGACCTACCTCAAAGTACTCCTGGTGGATCGTACAGAAGCCCTCCGGTGGGTCTAGAGCAAACAAGTTCGGTTCCGAAGGCAGTTTCGGAGCGAACCTCTCCTTATCCACCCCATACAACTCACAAATCTCAACTACATCTTCTTGTTTCAAAATCGACTCAACATCTCTACTGTCCGCTATAGCCATAAAGGAGAAATTGGGCTTAAGGTTCTAAGAGAATAAGATTTTATCTACGGATAGAAGAAATCAAGTTATGAAATCAGAATGCAAAGGATGAGACGCTTACTTGCAAAATCGAATTTGAAGGAAGGACGAAGAATGGCAACTGGCAGCAAATCTTCTGGTTTAGTACCCAACGTGATTATAAAACGATTGAAGTGACGGGATTATAACCCCTCACTTACCTCGAAAAACGGCCTCAGTTAATATTAGTAGGAAACGGCGCCTCGGTTCCCGTTATAGCTATAATGACGTCAAAACTAGCCTTGCCACCTGGCAACTCTTCAATGTGTCAAAAATCCGCAAGTCAAACGTCCGTGTCGAGCCACCACCTTGACAGATCTGAACCTACCAACCCAGGGTCGTCTGGATCTGGAGGGCTTATGACGATGCCAAAATTTGAACATACCCACGTGGCACCTCTGGCTCGACATTAAAGACATGCTGCTTGGTACCTTAGTGACCGGTTCGAATTAGTCTGGATGTTTGCCCTGTCCTTTCTAGGTTGATCAGTGTTTAGCCGAGACCTTCAATAGTCATAGGCAATTTCTGGTTTTGTGCCTGACCTCCCAAGGTCAGACACCGTTTCCATCCCGAACAACCGATGACCCATATTATCGGTCATCTTAAGTCCCTTCGAGATGTACCACTCCTGCATAAGAGTCCGAGATGTACCTGATCGGCTGTTCCCTCGAGTGGCTCGGTTCTGGCCGTTCAAATCGGCCAGGGTCAATCTCTAATCATATTTCCCACATGTGTAATAGGTAGATAGTTATGAAAAGAATCCTGAGTCATAAAGACTCCAATCTCTATTCCTTAATACAAATATTCTAATACCATAGTTATCTCCTAAAATCAAGGAGATCAGCTAGTCATAATCTTTTCCTTAGGGAACACGTTAATCAGTGTCCATAATAGACACGTCACGCGCTAACTCTAGGGCACAAGCCCCTCTACATAAACTATCCCTAAGGAACTACGAAGACTTGATTCCAATCCCAGTATTGGATACGTAGGCATATTGATCATCATCAAGTGCAGTCTAAAATATCCTAAACCACCCCCTCGTTTTGTTGTTCTTTATATTCTGGGAGTTTCTTTAGACTATCACTAAGAGAAAGTGAAGGATGCAGGTTCTTAGATCTAAACGAGTTAGATCTATGTGCAGCGGATGGATCACGATTTATATGACACAATTCATAATTAAAGGACTTAAACTACTACAAGGGGGGTTTAAGATCATGTTACCAATAACGGGAAGAGAAGCCTTGATCTTCCGATGTGTTCTCCAAACGGCGGTTGGTGGACACCCTTCTTGATAAACGAACCTCCTTGATATGCAACACCAAGAAAAACTCCAAGTTTTTCTTCCTCTAAAACCCAAGACAAGAAAACTAATTTTTTTCTCTCTTTTTTTGGTGATATGGGGCGAAATTTTCAAGTCTGATTTACACTTGGAATAACTCTCCTTTTATAGGAGAGTAAATCCTTGGCCTCCAAGTTTCTAATTAATTAAATAAATAATTAAAAAGAAATCACAATAAAGGATAATTCCATTTATAAAAGATTGTGATTAATCAATCAATCAATTACAAATAAATCATCTTTTATTAATCATTAATCACACAAGAAAATCAAATCTTGCATTTAATGAAGTATGAAGCGCCACCCCTAGGGTTTAAAAGCCCACATAAAATGTCTTTTATGTGTATTATATTATTTAGCCCAACTAAATAATATTCATGCATATCAATTAATTGGCCCGACCAATTAATTATTTCGAGGCCCAAATAACAAGAATATCATTCCAATTACGAAGCCACATCGGGGACCATGAACCTATAACCGGTAGCTCAATAATTAATTATTCATCGAGCGAATAAGTACATTAATTATTAATTCGGGATTACGCCACCATAAACCGAAAATGAACTCTACCGATTATAGATGTATACTTATACTCAACCCATAGAGTGAATAAGCGTCCATTGATATAATCACTACATACGGATTAACCCTCCATAGATCGTCCATTCTCGAGTGGGAAGTCTCCGTGAACCCGACTCGAGAATATCTTATCCTTATTTACCATTAACCCACGATGATCAATTAGCACACATATCGACTAGTAGCTAATTAGTCAAATGTGAACTCCGGGATCGATCACTTTCTTAGGGCTAACAAATAAGGGATTGTCTCTCTACTTCCCGCAGGAAGGAATGGATTCCATGTTTGTGAAAATCGAACTACTCACTCATCCGGAGATAGTGCCAATGAGAAGTGGCTTGGAACACATATTAAAGTGAACCGTAACTAACACATCAAACACTACCCGGGAAGCGACATCCTCGTGATCACCTCAGATTAAGGTTGATCCATATATGATCATCTAATGATTTAATAAGATTCCTCGATTACGGAATTATACCGAGAAATTCAGATTAAATCGGTCGAGTCTATATGAATGCCATCATATATAAATGACCCACGTAGGTACCCTCTACCGGCAGTCCGGATAAGACTATCACACCCTAAGGTGTTCAGGCGCATTATTGGTGTTTTAATCAAGAGACCCTAAACTCGATTAAGTTCACCACGGACTAATAGTTTAAGCATATCTCCACTAACTCAATCCTCACGTGTAATACATACTTTGAGTTAAGTGGTTACATCTGAGATATACTTAGGGTTTGCAAAGCAGTGTATTACTTTACAAGCACAAAGCAAGTAATAAGGTGAGATAAATTCCGTCATTCATTATTAAAAACAATTGCACAAATTGTCTTTCGGGCACTACACCTAACAATCTCCCACTTGCACGAAATGACAAGCAACGATTGTTTTTAGAGCACACCCTTTCTCATCTTATTCACAACACTCTCCCACTTGCTCTAAAAGCAGATGAGACATATCCATCAATGCCGTACCCTCCAAGCACTCGACTTGGTACCCTGATTTGCTAGGTTGTCGACTCGAGACGATCTTTAGGATTGAAACGTTGTCGGTCCTTCCAATCAGGCGGTACTCTCTCTCAATATGCTTTTGACTTCTTGTGACCGAGAAGATCCTTCTAAGCTATCTCTTCACTATTTTCACAATGAAGTGATATCGGCTTATCAGGCCTGGAATTACTCCCAGACCAAAAAGGAAATTATAAGCACTATGAGTAAACACTGAGCCCGAGATCAACTTAATGATCATCCTTAATTTGACTACAAGTCAGAATCAGTGTAGTCAACCATATTCAAGTTTGCACCTGAATATACAAGCATATGATTCCTCGTTCTTCAAAAATACTTGAGGACGTACTAAACCGCTATTTTATGCTCGAATCCGAGATTCGACTATTATTGACTTGTGACAACGACTTGCTTTGTTATCCAAGAGAGACTCATCCCATTTTCTCTTTTATCCGGAGATTTAAAGAATCATTCACGAGAGGTAAGGTAGGACTACTCGTTGAATCTTTGCAACCAGTATATGCATAATCATCTTATTCAATAAGATGGATGGGATAGCCAATGACTCATTCTTGTGAATTTGACCGAATCAGATTCTTAGAACATAGTCCAATTCTCTCATCCAGAGAATCTTAGCGTGTCAGTTTCTGACTTCAGATAGCACACACATGTTGTTTCCAACTGTTTCAGTGTTATCATTCATGAACACTAATACTACTACTACATTACCAATATTGATATCCAGTCTACGAAAAACTTATCAATATTTTGGTCAAGTCCACATATTTTAAAACATGTGACTTTTAATGACCGAGAGGTTCTCTTAAATCCACAAAGGATATAAGCCATGGCAGGCTTCCTACCAATGGTTCTTTCGAATAAATTAAGATATCGTTATCTTGCAAAAAGGTATTAGGAATCACCCCTATCTTACGCTTTTGTAACGAATCCGTTATTCATTCTCGCTAAAACCCTTCTATTCTCGAATGAATTTGATTCCGTTGTTCGGCAAGAAAGTCTCAGGAATCACCACTATTTTACTCTTTCTAACGAAATCTAGCAAGGCGAGTGGTGAGAGAGTTCAAGGTCCTGGTTAACTCTCTACTTGTCGGGAATCACCCCTATACCACTCAACTTTGCGCTGAAAGTTTAAACTTTCCTATTCATTCGTTTCTTTTCTATGTAGATCCAATTGCTCCCACTGGGCCTAAGACACTCAGGTGGTTCTACAATCGACTGAACAAAACTGGAGTACAAAAACTCCATTTACAGGGTTAAGGCTGTCAAACCAACCTCTATGATCAGAATCCTATCTGACCCACTAAGAGCCATAGGTTATCAATCACCCCAAGAGATCGTAAAGTCCACAAAACTACAATGGGTCAATGGTAAACCATACTCCCACTTGTGTCTTGGGTGGATTGACATTACGATCTAGTAGTATTTATCGGTGTGATCACCAACAACTAATGTTGGGCGTGGTCCGATTAAATCAGATAGTAACTTCCTTTGGGTAACCGTACTCAAGGTCTAAAGGTCATTACTTATAGATTCTATCGGAAGAATTGTGACAAATCAAGCTGTCACTTTTCGATCTCAAGAATCTTACAACCAACCTTCACTCGTCTCATTAAGGCATTTCACGAGCAGTCAAAATCGAACGTATCGCAAAATCTCCAGTCCTACCTTCAAGCATTAAATGCTAAATGCCTACTGATGTATTATTTTTATATGATTAAATATACGTTATATTATTATGTTATATCAACGAATTCTATATAAAATATATGAAATTTTGATATAAATAGTATGAAATATTAATCTTTATAATTTAGAGTAGTAGTAATAATAAGTAAAAAGTTGTAATTTTGTACCGATTTTAGTAAATCGGAGTGTCGTGTCAGATTTACGTGGGTATTTGTGATGTTTTATTGCAGATTTATAAACCGAGACCCCGAGAATCGACATATTAAAGTATAATCATATCTCTGGAATGATTTAGAGAGTGCCACGAGCTTAAATGGTCAATTGAATAGCTTAAGTGGACAAGTGGCCAACCAATCTGGTTAAGTAAAAATCGAGAAATGTCTTCAACAAACGAATGGCTCATCAAAATGACATTATCTGAAAGAGTGTTCTTCACGAAAGTTGTAGATTTTACGAAAGCTTTCGATGCAATTTAAATTATGAAGATTGGAGGTCTACAACTTAAACAGTGATCAAGTGGCTAATCGATTTGGATTAAGAAAAATCCCGTAAAAGCTTCGGAGGAACACGAGGTTATCAAGAAGGCGTTATCTGGAAAAGTGTCCTTCATGAAAGTTGTAGAGTTTCTCGAGACCTTAATTTTGGCATTTCGTTTGCAATTTTTGGAGGGCCAGAACTCGAGATATGAACTTTAGAAGTTTAATAATTATATATAAAAATAATATCTTCACCGCACATCTTTGGAGTGATCAAGTTAGTGGGGTAATCATTATACGGACCGATCCGGCTTAATCTCGGACGGTCCGGCCTTGAAACCTTTGCCTATATAAAGGAGATGATCAGAGAGCATTCGGGTGTACCAAATATATATATACATCTCATATATATATTCTCTCCTCTTCTTTTCTTTTCTTTTTTATTTTGTAGTTTGTAAATAAGGCCTTACGCCGTAATAATGTAGTTTTAGTATCGTTGTAATGCTCGGGAAAATCTCGGAAGTCGGTTTTGCTAAAGAAGTTGTAATGTCCGGAAAATATGATTTACGAATCAATTTGCCGTATTCGGGTAACTTTTCTTAAGTATTTATGTTTGTTTTTATATTTTTCGTTGTTATAATGTTTTTAGGCTAAATATAATACTGGTCAAAACTATGTAATCGGTTTTATTTCGATCTTTTCGTTAAAGAAATGTTGTTAAGTTAAAATGACTAAAATTGAGTTAATTGAATCTTTTTCTATTTTAATCGTATTCGTATTGACATATTTAATTGATACGAGGAATTCATAATCTAATTATGAATTGGCGCCTCGTAGTCGAGGATATGAGATAAAAATAGAAAAACCGGAGGGTAAAATTGGCGTGTGAATAACGTGATAACGGAATCCGATTTCCTACCCGGGGGTAAATTTGTTTTGGGAGAAATGAATTTTATTATAATTTGTACTTGAGATCGTAATAATGTTAAATCATCAGTTTAATTGAAACTTAAACCGGAAAGTTAAATCGTCCGGCTTTGACAACCGGAGCCTTTAAAATAAAATTGACCGTTTGTGAGCGGAATGACTCCTTTTATCTAAAGGTAGATTTGTACTCGGGACTTCGAGAAAAACCGTAATGATTGTGGACCTTGGGTGATGCAATGGACATATGACAATTTCATACGCTTCGTGAGGAGGAATTGTTTACCTCGAGGAGTGCACCGTTTCATTTACTCAATTGGACCTAAAATAAAAGGAGAGATCGAACACATTTCATTTATTCGAAAAGATCGTATAAACCAATTATATAAGTTTTGGTGATTCTTCTAAAATTATACATTTAATATATTGGTACCTATATATTTATATATATATATATATATATATACTTTGCAATTTATGTACATCTATATATATTTATATATCTATATATATTATATTAGAATAACTTTTAAATTACGTATTTATTTTATGTTGACTAGAATAGTAGTGATACGTGTTATAAAATTGCGGTTTAGATCGAGTTAATAACAGCTCTTTGGTGTTTAACCACACGTAAAAGAAATTACCAAGTTCCCTGTGGATACGATACTCTGACTCACCATACTAGCACCACAATTTGACCCGGTACACTGCCGGTTAGAATCGTTTAACTCGGGAATTGTGCGCCGATTTACGGCACCATTCTCAGGGACAGGTTAGGCGTCGTCAGCTTTTTGGCGCCGTTGCCGGGGAACGTCGCTATTTTTTTTTTTTGTGTCTATTGTTACTACTTGTATTAGCTCAAAATTCTCGAGAATAAGTCAACACTTTTCTTATCTCATTTCTATTTTATTTTTCGTTGGTTGTTACCTTATAGGTAAATTACCAATTTTTACTACTATCTATTTCGTGTTATTTTCTATTTTCGTTAGTTGATGACCAGAAGTGGTAAGGCCCGCTCACTCCTTATAAGCTGACATAAACACTTACGAAAGGCGAGTTAAGAGTAGAGTAAGCGCGGTCATACTAGTCGGAAATCTCGATCAAGAATCATCTTCAAGCAGAAATACGAGAATGGTGAAATCGGTGATGAAACACACGAACAAGAATTTGGAACATGCTCTAGGGCATGGACAAAACCTTGTTAACCCTAATAATAATAATAATAATAGAAATAATCGAATCGGAACGAGAATAATCGTAATAATCCGCCAAACCCAAGACCAATCTGTGATCAAACCATAAGGAGAAACCAGACTAATAATCCCATACTTTTACCTAATGAATGAGCGAATAATTTCGAAATTAAGTCTCATCTTTTTGTTTTAATTGACGCAAGAGCCCAATTCTAGGAGAGGATGATGAAGATCCACATCATCATCTCTATCTTTTGAAGAAGCTGTGCAATACTGACCAAAAGTCAAGGTGCTCATAAGGAATTAACGAGGATGACTATGTTTCCTTTTTCTCTAAAAAGGGCGAGGCCGAGATTGGTTTATGTCTCTTCCACATCATTCACTTACAAGTTGGGAGGAGATTCAAGCTGAATTTCGAAACAATATTTCACTCCTGGACGAAATTTGGAATTAAAAGTCGAGGTTGCTAACTTTAGACAAGGATCGAGGAAACTCTTGGGAATGCGTGGGAAAGGTTTAAAAATTGTTAAGAGCGTGTCGATCATGGTTATTCCTTAGATATGCAAATTCAACTCTTACGTAAGTAAATTGAGAAAAGATTCACGTGCGGATGTAGATCATGCATGTGGTGGTTAGTTAATGATGAGTGAAGCTCAAGCGATTTACGATGCTATAGAAAAGATTTCCAAAAATAACAGAATGTGGGAAACCGGTTCTAGCACCAGAAAAGTAGCTTTTGCAGGAGAATGTACATCTAATACGGAAGTTCTAGAACATTTAGAAAATTTGAGTAGGAAATTTGATGGTCTACAACAGAATAAGAACCAGAGTTCAGAAAATAGTACACCAAATGAATACTCAAGTCATGATAATGTGTCATTAGGGAGTGAAGAACCAACAGGATATTCAAGGGAGGAGGTGAGTTTTCTTCAGCAGCATAGGAATTTGAACAATGCATATTCAAACTCGTTTAATGCTATTAGAAGAGATCACCCTACTTATCGATGGTCTGAAAACCCTAGTAAGCCAGGACAACCGCCATATCCAGTCCCATATAGGAATAATAATCAAGTTTATCAAGAAGATACATCTAATCGAATTTACGGTCATTACAGATCCTATCCTCAACATACCACTCAAAGTATACCAATAACTCGAGTTCAACTCAACTGCAGAAGGAGTTGAAAAATGGGAAAAACTAATGGAAAATATGATGGGTGTAGTATCGACTCAAGCTAAGAATATGGAAACAATGATGACTTCTATTGGTACAGTCACTAAAGATATGAGTACAATAAAAACATCTATGAGTGGACATGATACCAGAATGAGAACGATAGAAGCTTCATTGAGGAATATGGAAGATCATTTGAGTAGGGAAGGTGAGCGTAACAACAGTAGAGACCACCGGGAGGATTACCAAGTAACACTGAAAGAAACCCAAGAGAGGTAAATGTTGTAGTTACGAGAAGTAGGAAGCTCAGTGGAAGCATTGGAGTAGAAAACTTCGGGAATAATGAAGTAGAAAATGATTTAGATGGAAAGAATGATGAAACTAAAGATGAAATTGAATTCACTGATGAGGAAGAAGAAATTATAGATAATTTCTTGAAAAGGAATAGAAGTTCGGAACCTGAGAATGAAAGTGAAAAATGGGTAAAAATCCCTAGGATTTTGAAAGACCCTATGGATAAAGATTTAAGGAATTTATTCAAGGAACATGTTAGAATAGATGAAACCGGTAATAAGGATGAGAAACAGGAAGAACCTGAAAGAATCGAAGAAGAGATTGATTCAGGGGAACAATTTAAAAGAAAAAATTCAAGAACCTGAAACATGGCGACTAAGTAATACTCAAAGGTTTAAGGAAAAAGGAAAAGAGAAATTGACTAGGGAGCCAAAGGTTATAGATTTAGAATCTTTACCTTACCCTCCTAAAGATCAAATCAAAAAGGCAAAAATCGATAAGAAGTATGCTCGTTTCCTTGACACTTTTCGTCATATTCATGTTAATATCACATTATCGAAGCTACGATTAATATATACGCTTATGGAAAGTTTCGAAAGATATACTATCAAATAAGAAAAATTAGAGGACTATGAGAATATATGCTGAATGAAGAATGTTCTGCATAGAGTTTTGCGGCATAAGTTACCACCTAAGCTGAAAGATCTGGAAGTTTTACGATTCCATGTGAAATTGGAGGATTTACATTTAAGAAGGTCTTATGTGATCTAGGAGCTAGTATAAATCTCATGTCTTATGAGGATTATAAAAAGCTAGGCATAGGAAAGCTTACTAAGAGTGAAATGACTCTACAAATGGCGAGATAGATCAATTAAGTACCCTAAAGGAATGATTAAGGGCGTATTGGTTAAAGTAGACAAATTCTATTTTCCAGTAGATTTTGTAGTTATGGAAATGGAAGAAGGATATTCAGCGCCTCTTATTCTAGGTCGTCCATTTCTAGCTACAGGAAGAACTTTAATCGATGTTCAGAAAGGAGAATTAGTTTTGAGAGTCAATGAAGATGAAGTTGCTTTCAATATTTTCAAAGCTATGAACCATCCATATACATCACCAGAATCATGTTCTTTTATAGAAGATATTCATTCTGTCTATGATAATCAGTTACCAACTTTTGAAGACAGATTAGAAGAATGCTTAACTCTGTCTATCTATAAAGAAGATGAGAAAGACATTGAAATGAAAGAGATAATCCTTTCTCTAGATAAAGGAAGCTTTACTTTTAAGCCACCATGGCATAAGTATTTGGAGTTAGAACTAGAAGGACCAGTTCTTAAATCATCAATAGAAGATCCGCCGAAGAATCTGGAATTGAAACCGTTACCTTTAAATCTGAAATATGCTTTTCTTGAAACTGATAATCTATTACCGATTATTATTTCATCAACTTTAACTGAGCAACAAGAAGATCAATTACTTAGAATGTTAAGAAAGCATAAGAAAGCTTTTGGATGGACGATTGCCGATATTCGAGGTATTAGCCACGAGATTTGTGTTCATAAGATAATTACGAAAGAAGATGCTAAACCTTGTATTCAACCATAACGCCGCCTCAACCCGAATTCTGATTAATCGTTAAGAAAGAGGTGATTAAGCTATTAGAAATGGGGATAATCTTTCCTATATCGGATAGTGAATGGGTAAGTCCAACTCAAGTTGTACCAAAGAAAGGAGGTTTCACGGTGAAAGAGAATGATAAGAATGAATGGATTCCAACAAGGAAATTACGAGTTATCGAATGTGCATTGATTTTAGAAAACTAAATGATCATACTAAGAAAGATCATCATCCGCTTCCATTCATAGTTCAAATGTTGGAGCGTTTAAGTGGACATAAGTATTCTTGTTTCTTAGATGGTTATTCGGGATATTTCTGATTTTCATTGCAAAGCGAGGAGATAGGGAAAAGACTACTTTCACTTGTCCTTATGGAACTTTTGCGTATAAAAGAATGCCGTTTGGTTTATGTAATGCTCTGCTCACGTTTCAAAGATGTATGATGTCTATATTTTACGATATGGTTGAGAAATTCTTAGAAATATTTATGGGCGACTTTAGTGTTTACGGGGATTCTTTTGGTAAATGTTTGTCGCACTTAGAGAGGGTGTTACAGTATTTGTGAGGATATACCAATTTAGTTCTAAACCCGGGAAAAATGTCATTTAATGGTATCGGAAGGAATTGTTCTAGGTCATAGAATCTACGAAATAGAATTGAAGTTGATAAAGCTAAAGTCGAGGTGATTGAAAAATTGCCACCACCAGTGAATCTAAGGACTCTAAGAGGATATCTTGGACATGCAGGATTTTATAGGAGATTTATTGCAGATTTTTCGAAGATAGCAAAGCCTCTAAGTCATTTGCTTGAAAAAGAAGTACCTTTTAACTTTGATAGTAAATGTATGGAAGTTTTTAGGACCTTGAAAGCGAAGTTGATTATTGCTTTGGTGTTGGTGGCACCAGGTAGGATTTGCCTTTTGAGATTATGTGTGATGCTAGCGATTTAATTTGTAGAGCTATTTTAGGTCAAAGGTATAACAAAATTCTCAAAGCTATTTACTATGCATCCCACACATTAAACGCATTTCGACTTAATTATGCAACTCTGAAAAGAAGCTGTTGGCTGTAATTTTTGCCTTAGATAAGTTTAGATCATATATTGTTGGTTCTAAGGTAATAATCTACACAGACCATTGACTCTGAAGTATTTACTAAGTAAGAAGGATGCGAAACCACGTCTTCTTAGATGGATTCTCTACTTCAAGAATTTGATATTGAAATTAAAGATAAAAAGGAAGTGAGAATGTAGTAGTGAGATCATCTAAGTAGAATGGAAACTAAGGAAGAGATAGGGAATGAAATTAAAGATTCATTTTTCTGATGAACAACTATTTAGAATAGATACTCCTTCAACCATGCAGTTATTAAAAATAGAATTCCTTCTAAGGAAATTTCACCTTGGTTTGGAGATATCATTAATTACTTAACTTTGTGATTATATTCCGTCTCATTGGACTTGGCAAATGAAAAGAAGTTCTTTTACGACTTAAAATTTTATTCTTGGGAGGAACCGGACCTTTTTAAGTAAATGTTCGGATGGGATAATCGGAAAATGTGTGCCTGATAATGAAATTTTAAGTATTTTATCGTTTTGTCATGATCGTGAGGGGGAGGTCATCATGGAGGATGGAAAAGCGCTTTTAAAGTTTTACAATGTGGTTTTTATTGGCCTACGCTATATAAAGATGCTTATAAGTATGTTAAATCTTGTGAATCTTGTCAAAAATGGGAAATGTATCTAAAAAACATGAAATGCCTATGCAACCTATTTTAGAATGTGAGTTATTTGATGTTTGGGGCATAGATTTCATGGGACCTTTCCATATCTTTTGGAAAAAGATTTATTCTTGTAATGGTAGATTATGTTTCAAAATGGGTAGAAAGTGAAGCTCTTTCCACTAATGATACCAAGGTTGTCATACGATTCCTTAAAAGAACATATTCACTAGATATGGCATTCGAGGGCGATCATTAGTGATAGAGGTTCACACTTTTGTAATAGACCATTTACTAAAATAGTTGAAAAATATGGTGTAACGCATAAACTAGGAGCATACATCATCCAAGCAAACTAGTAGTCGAGGTAGAGGTGTCGAATAGAGATTAAAAGAATCGTGGAAAAAGCAGTTGATTCAAATCGTAAAAGCGGGCGATTAAATTAGATGATGCATTATGGGCATGTAAGCGACTTTTAAAACACCAATTGGTTGTTCTCCTATAAGCTAGTCTTTGGAAAGTCATGTCATCTCCCGGTTGAGTTAGAACACCGAGCCTTACGGGCTATTAGATTTCTAAATTTCGATCCTAAGGTTGTCGGTGATCATAGATTGCTTCAATTGTGAGAACTAGAAGAATTTTGACTCGATTCTTATGAAAGCGCCGAATACACAAGGCGCACGAAATCTTTCCATGATAAGAAAATCTTTAGCGTGAGTTCCATGTAGGTGATCGAGTGCTTTTGTACAATTCACGTTTAAAGTTGTTTCGGGTAAGCTTAAATCAAGATGGACGGGACCATTTAAAGTAACAAGGGTTTACAAAGCTGGAGTACATTGAACTAAGCGATGGAAATACAACTTTTATAGCCAATGGCCACAGAGTAAAGTTATTTGTGGAGGAGAAGGAATCACATTGAAAGAAGAAATAATGCTACTAATTGATCCCCGACAAATTGAAAAGCAGAGGAAAATAAAAATAAAAAAAAGAAAAGCGAGCGAGCGGAATCACCGAATACCAGGTTCTATCTATCCTTACTTTTCTGTATTTTTAATTATGTTTAAACTCTTTTCGTCTTTTACCGGATAGACGTAAAAGAACTGGATGTCTTTTTTAGATAGAATATGAGTTTTTATTTTACTTTTGAAATTAGGCCTTGATAAAGATGTCGCGTTTTCTATAGAAGCTTTAGTTTTTGAACAAAACAAGAAATTGTTGAGAGAGATCAGATTGAGAGAAGTATGTAATGGAACATCAAGAAGTGCGATAAAAAGAAGAGCAAAGTTTCTAATGAGATGCTGAGAATCTGTGGAAAAAGTGAACATGTTGGGCCATTTGTGGAAAACACAACCAAATCCCAGGATGAGTGTTTGAATATTGTTAGGAAGGAGCGATTAGGTGGTTATCCGAAAATCCCGATGGAATTCGAGAGATAATTCGAATGCTTCGTTTTTAGGAGTTAGGTTGATCGAGCGTTATATCAGAACTTTGGAAGATTTAGAAATCGAAGAATCAGGAACCCCTTAAGTTTCGAGTCTTTTATTTTATTTTATTTTATAAAATTTTCACATAACTTCTGAGAATTTTATAAAATTGGATCTTTATGAAATTTGAGGAGTTTTATAAAAGTTTTATAAAAGTTGTTTTTAGTTAGTTTTAATTTAAATGTTTTATAAGGGTTGATATAAATTTATTAAATTTTTATAAGCTTTTTATTAAAAGTGTTATAAAGATTTTATTAAATTTTTAGAAATTGTTATAAAATTATAAAATTTCCTTCAAATTTTATTTTTAGTAAGTTTTAAAAATTATTTTTAAGGTTTTAATTAAGTTTTATTAGAATTTTTATAAGTTTTTATAAAAAATCATAAAAGTCAAAAATCGAAAAAGTGGAAAAAGTTGGGCACGGACCGATCCGCCTTAATCCAGGACAGTCCGGGTCTAAAACATAAAAAAGGCAGGGATTCTTCTTTTCTTCTTCTTCCCTAATTTTTTTTTTCTGCCCTTTTGCACACCAAACCCCACCATTACTGAATTTTTTACTTTTCTTCCACAAAAATTCATATCACACTACACCATTACTTAATTTCTTCTCATTATCATCTCCTCTCTTCAACACAAATTGAAAAATTCAAAAGGGTCAAAAACAAGCTCCATTTCATTCCGGCGACTTTTGAACTTTTCCCGCCTACTTTTCAACGTTTTACTACATTAAGGTATAATTTAGTTTATTTAGTTGTCAATTTCAGTATTTTTCATAATTTTTAGATTAATTTCAATTGTTTTGATTTTTGAGTGTGTTGTGACATTTTATTTTTGTAGTTTTGTTGTTGTTTTTGTTGTTGATTGACATTACCAATATCGTAGAATGGGTGAGTCGAGTACTAGAGTCTCTAAAAGAGAAAAGCAAAATTCTATATCAACTCCCGTCGTGAGGCATGATAATTTTATCATCTCGAGGAAGAAGCCGTAAGCTTTGAAAAAACCGCATCACCGAGGCTAAGAAAGCGTATAAGAAAATTTATAGTAAATGTGATGTTACGGTTGAAAAGGATTAGACTTGGATGACCTAGGTGATGAAGTTAAGGATATCTTTCAAAGCGTCGGTGGTTAGATTTAGCAGCGAGAAGGAAGGGGAGATTAACACGACTATAGTAGTGAGTTTTATTCGGTTTTATCTACTTTGTCGATGAAACGACTTACTCGATCGGAAATACCACTTTACGAGCCGAAATATTCCTTTTAACCTGCCGTCATTAATGCAATTCTAGGAGTTGAAGAATTTCTGAGGAGGAGGATTACAGGTAGTTTATAATTTAGATGATCCTGCTAGCTTTGAGCGGAGCGACCACGAGAGCCAGAATGTTTTTGACCCGACATTTGTGTGGGTTGAAAATCGGTTTAATTACGGGAACTGTTTTAGAGGTTTAAGGGCAATTAAAAGATTCATTAGCCATAATCTCTATCCTTCTAGTAAACATACCGCTTTTGGAAAGGAAGATGTTTGTATCGCTTGGGCGATGGTAAATGATGTTAGAGTGGATGTTGGAAAGGTCATGTTTAAAAGAATTTTTGAAAGTATTGTCATCGCCAGACCAGGGAGTCATCTATACTTCCCTTGTTTTATCTCTGATTTATGTCGTAGGTTGGGAGTACCATTCCTGCCTAATGACAAGTTATCTCTGGCTGATGGAAATCTGATTGGACCTAGTTTGACTAGTCTTCCGGATGGTAGTATTAGATCTTTGCTTAGAAGACGCGTCAAACTCGGCCCGGCTCCACCGGTTTTACATCATCTTCCTCTTTTCCATCTTTTTCTAGTCAGCCTCAACAAACTCCTTTCTCCAACACTATCACATATGACATGTTTCAATCTTTAGTGGATGATGTTGCGTGGTCAAGCCAATGTGGCTTTATTTCTTTGAAGTACTAGGCGGTGGTGTGATGATCTTCGTAGAGGTTAAGAAGGAACGGCGATTGCTTCGTAATCCTACTTTTGATGACCACGCCTATCCACCTTGTCGATCGATCCGTATACCTTACGAGTGGGTAACACCTATTCCACCACCTTCGAGCTTTCATCCATCGTCATATCTTTTGGAAGCCAATCTAGTGGGGCGGTGTATTTTCGACAGTGTTCGAGAGACCGGCAATGTCGAGTTGGGGAGGATTCAGCGAGTTTGCACATGTCACGGCGGCATGAGTTCGATGGGTCTTGATAGTTCGATCCAGGACCACGACTACTGATTCGACCCGCCGACTTCTCGATCGTTTCCGAGTTCGAGTTTTCAAGTTGATCCCGAGGAAGACTACGATGAAGATTGAATTTAATTAAACATTTTTATTGCACTTTTTATTCGACATTTGTCATTTAGATATTGGTTGGTTTTCATTTTTCGTTTAGTTTTACAATCGTTTTATCAAAATTTGGTTTGCATTCTAGATCGTTTAGTTTTATAAACTATAAAAATCACAAAAATAATTTTGTATCATTATTGAGTCGTTTTCAAAATATAACTAATGTGTCATTTTATCCGTCCGTATCAAGGTGGATGAATTAATTCAACGTTTATCAAAATATCTTCAAGGCAAGTGGAAGCCTTGTTACACTGTGAAGTAAAAAAACAAAACACAAGTTGTCTTTCACCTCGTCCCTCATAAAAAGTAAGATGAGGCGGACCGAGCCGGCATATTTCGGACCGGGCCGTGAAAACGTAAAGGTGAGTCATTTTAGAGTCGATCTAATGCGATACGTATGTATAATTTTACCATCTATTTATAGAAGTAAGGGTGGAGCAACAAATGCTCATTCTTTCTTTGTCTATCTAACTTAAAGCTGTATTTCTTTCACTTTTATCAAGTTTTAAAAATGTCGAACCACTCTTCACCATCGGTTAATTCTTACGAGCCTCATACACCGGATCATCCGGAATCTCAAGCTTCTAATGAGAATATCATTTTACATAATCGTTTTTGCAAATTCTCAATCTATTGGAGAAAGGTTTAAATTTAGATAAGCTTGATCAATGGGAAAAACTATCATTCGAAGTTTTGGTTGGAAAAAATTTGTCGAGACACCGAGAGGACGGGTAAATGTCTCGATAGTGCGAGAATTTTATTCTGCGCTTATGGCGACATCTATGATCGATATCACTCAGTTGTTCTAGTAAGAGGAGTGGTTGTTCCCTTCTCTTCATCTGTTATCAATCAAATCTTTGAAATTCCACGATTCACGATTCCACATTTTGAAATGCAATGGGGACTACAAAATCCCTATAATCATTTGAATAAAGTACACGAGTCATTCCAATGTCTGTTTCGCTTTTTGATACAAATCACGACATGTCAACACGAGCTCTACTTCCACATCTAAAGGCATGGAAGCATTTTATAAATTCTCGAGTTTATCCCACCTGGGATTTTGGAAGTTTGGCTGAGAATGAAATGCTTCTACTTTTTGCTTTGGCATTCGGTGTATTTGTTGATTGGGGTATATTGATTCAAAGGACAGTGTTGGAGTTTGCGATCACGAGAGGTAGTAGGGAAAGCCTATGCCTAATTCATGGATGATATTCACGTTTGTGTATTCTTCTGAATGGATAGAAGGAGCTGGAGACGGATGAAATTTTCCGTCTAGAGATAGTCGGTTTGGATTGCTACCGGTTGATACACCGGGTTGTTCGTCTACCATCTAGAGAATTGTTAGTAGTTTGTTTAAATATTAATAAGTTAAATTAAGTTAAGTTTGAAGTTTCTTTAGTTAAGTTTATGTTTTTCTTTTAAGTTTGTATCTTGTTTAATATATATGTCTTAGTTTTTTAAGTTGTTTGTTTTTATTTAATGATATAATTAGTATACGCTAAAATAAAATCGGAAAAATAACGTTAATAGATAATTTTATTTTTATTTTCGAACCTACTTCTTTTTACTACTCATTGAACATCGGGACGATGCCACTTCGTAAGTGGGAGTAGAGTTAGGTTAGAAAATTCATTAAAATTTTAGAAAAATAGTAAAAAATAATTATATTATATGTCTAATTTAGATTTTAATAAGATTTTAAGTTTATATAATTGAGTAATTAATATTAGATATCGTTTTATGAAATTATATAAGTATGTTGATATTTATAAGTAAAATTTTAGAATCATTTTCTTTTCAATATGAATTATGAGTTTGGAATTGGACTAAGTTTGTTGATTTTTGGCACCACAAAAATATAACTATAGCCAAATAACCTACCTCAGCCTTGATTAGAGTGATCAAGACCTCACTCGAAATTGTCAATTGTGATTAAATAACCAAGCTTTAGCTTATTTTGGTCTACATTTCCTTGAAATACCGCATAAGTTTGTAATGTGTCTTATGAAAAGAAATTGAGACATAAAAGCTAAGTTTTGGTATATGCTGAGATTGGAAAGATTAGATAAGTAGTAGTATATTCGATCTTACCTTATGACACTTGCAAGATAGTCGATTTTGGTAATAAGCTTGGATATATTAATATTCTATAAAAGAATTAAGAACGAAGCACCATATTTACACAGAATTAATCGAATATCAGGTATCTTCCTTATCTGTGATTAACAACTTTAAAATAAAAGGAAATGATCGGTTGTAGCTACCAATGATTGGAGTGAGTAGGGTATTATCACGAAATGTCCTATATCACTATGAGGTAATTAAGCTCCGATTGCACGATGATAGTAGTCAGCTAGGGTATTATCTCGAAATGTCCTATTCTTTGGGAATGAAAGGCACAAGATAAAATGAAAAAGAAAAAAGTTGAATCATAAGATCTCAGGAATTATTACAAGTTTAAGGAAACCGGACTTGTAATTTTCGATCGAAAGAGTAGTACTCCGATCAATCTTGATGAAGCAATGCCTGTAAGTTTGATTTTCTACACACACTCACGCTTTTAGTTCTTAATCTTAAAAAAAAAAAAAAAAAAAAAAGAGATGCTATTAATCGAGATTACGTTTTTTTATCAAGAATATGAAGATGTAGGTACGTACGACTTGCCTCTTTCTCTTTTTGATTTCCCTTTTTCCGATTAACCAACATCTTGAACCTAAACTCTATAAGCCATTTTTGTCAACTACCTAAGCAAGTTTCCGATTCCAGGATTTCATAATAGTTGCGATTAAAAATAATTCTAATATTTTATTTATACTTATTAAGTATTACATGTATAATTTTATCTAAATAATATTTGATTATTAAGTTATTTAATTTATATACTCTTTCTGTCTTCTTAAGATTTTAAATTAAGATAGATAATATATTTATAATATTGACAATATAAATTATAATCTGATAAATTATACTATCTTTTATTGCCGCTTATTTTTGCTCGAGGACGATCAAAAGCTAAGTGGGGAGTAATTTGATGTATTATTTTTATATGATTAAATATACGTTATATTATTATGTTTTATCAACGAATTCTATATAAAATATATGAAATTTTGATATAAATAGTATGAAATATTAATCTTTATAATTTAGAGTAGTAGTAATAATAAGTAAAAGTTGTAATTTTGTACCGATTTTAGTAAATCGAGTGTAAATGTCGATTTACGTGGGTATTTGTGATGTTTTATTGCAGATTTATAAACCGAGACCCGAGAATCGACATATTAAAGTATAATCATATCTCCGGAATGATTTAGAGAGTGCCACGAGCTTAAATGGTCAATTGAATAAAGCATAAGTGGACAAGTGGCCAACCAATCTGGTTAAGTAAAAATCGAGAAATGTCTTCAACAAACGAATGGCTCATCAAAATGACATTATCTCGAAAGAGTGTTCTTCACGAAAGTTGTAGATTTTACCGAAAGCTTTCGATGCAATTTAAATTATGAAGAGAGGAGGTCTACAACTTAAACAGTGATCAAGTGGCTAATCGATTTGGATTAAGAAAAATCCCGTAAAAGCTTCGGAGGAACACGAGGTTATCAAGAAGGCGTTATCCGGAAAAGTGTCCTTCATGAAAGTTGTAGAGTTTCGAGACCTTAATTTTGGCATTTCGTTTGCAATTTTTGAGGGCCAGAACTCGAGATATGAACTTTAGAAGTTTAATAATTATATATAAAAAATAATATCTTCACCGCACATGCTGGAGTGATCAAGTTAGTGGGGGTAATCATTATACCGGACCGATCCGGCTTAATCTCGGACCGGTCCGGCCTTGAAACCTTTGCCTATATAAAGGAGATGATCAGAGAGCATTCGGGGTGTACCAAATATATATATACATCTCATATATATATTCTCTCCTCTTCTTTTCTTTTCTTTTTTATTTTGTAGTTTGTAAATAAGGCGCTTACGTACGTAGTAATAATGTAGTTTTAGTATCGTTGTAATGCTCGGGAAAATCTCGGAAGTCGGTTTTGCTAAAGAAGTTGTAATGTCCGGAAAATACGATTTCTGAATCAACTGCCGTATTCGGGTAACTTTTCTTAAGTATTTATGTTTGTTTTTATATTTTTCGTTGTTATAATGTTTTTAGGCTAAATATAATACTGGCCAAAACTATGTAATCGGTTTTATTTCGATCTTTTCGTTAAAGAAATGTTGTTAAGTTAAAATGACTAAAATTGAGTTAATTGAATCTTTTTCTATTTTAATCGTATTCGTATTGACATATTTAATTGATCGAGGAATTCATAATCTAATTATGAATTGACGCCTCGTAGTCGAGGATATGAGATAAAAATAGAAAACCGGAGGGTAAAATTGGCGTGTGAATAACGTGATAACGGAATCCGATTTCTACCCGGGGTAAATTTGTTTTGGGAGAAATGAATTTTATTATAATTTGTACTCGAGATCGTAATAATGTTAAATCATCGTTTAATTGAAACTTAAACCGGAAAGTTAAATCGTCCGGCTTTGACAACCGGAGCCTTTAAAATAAAATTGACCGCTTTGTGAACGGAATGACTCCTTTTATCTAAAGGTAGATTTTGTACGGGACTGTTCGGAAAACCGTAATGTGATTGTGGACCTTGGGTCGATGCAATGGACATATGACAATTTCATACGCTCATGTGAGGAGGAATTGTTTACCTCGTGAGAGTGCACCGTTTCATTTACTCAATTGGACCTAAAATAAAAGGAGAGATCGAACACATTTCATTTATTCGAAAAGATCGTATAAACCAATTATATAAGTTTTGGTGATTTTCTAAAATTATATGTTTAATATATTGGTACCTATATATTTATATATATATATATATATACTTTGCAATTTATGTACATATATATATATTTATATATCTATATATATTATATTAGAATAACTTTTAAATTACGTATTTATTTTATGTTGACTAGAATAGTAGTGATCTGTGTTATAAAATTGCGGTTTAGATCGAGTTAATAACAGCTCTTTGGTGTTTAACCACACGTAAAAGAAATTACCAAGTTCCCTGTGGATACGATACTCTGACTCACCATACTAGCACCACAATTTGACCCGGTACACTGCCGGTTAGAATCGTTTAACTCGGGAATTGTCTGTCAGATTTCTGGCACCATTCTCAGGGACAGGTTAGGCGTCGTCACCTACATTTACGGAAGTGGTGTGAACCGAATTCACTCCTTATCCATAAATTCACTAGCATCTTCTAGGTAGACTTCTCGGTTTACATAATAATGTTAACCGTTATTTTGCAACCAATTATCTTAATCGAGTTTAGCAGTGTATTGTAGTACATCAATAACTATATAGGGCAAGTCTATGGTTTCTTTTTCAGTGAGAAACGTTCCCACTAGGAGGCGCGGTGAGCATCATCCCAAGACTATGCTATAGCCTATTTATGAGCATGGAATACTCTATTCTCTCGCTAAAATCGAGAGAATCCTCCTCGTATTCTTTTGATAAACTAAATCGCGTTTGAGTAGTTATCGGACAAAATGTCACCATTCAAAAACTCCCACTAGCTTGTGTCTCTCACTAGACCCGAAGGTCATGATGAACAAGCTATGTTACCCTTCAAATCTATTACCCTCTCCCGATTGAAAGGAAACTTAGTCATTGTTCCTTTGAGATAGTGTTCTAGACCGGGAGATAGGAATCACCCCCTTAGCGGTCGTCAGGTCTTATCTCTAGGATATATGCACTAATTAATAGATATTGAAGGGTCGTTTATCTTAATACGGAAACCTTTTACCTTTAATAGTTTTAGACGTGTTACACATACCTATTCAGCTTTTCTTAGTGGTTCTGTCTTTATCAAACAAAAGTCCGAGTCACAAATTCGTACTACAAATGTCATCTTCACTTTGTTTAAGGCAACTGTAGTATCGAGATGAAAGTGAATCCATTTGTTTCAACGAATCAGTAAACAGAAAAATAAATTTTTCTGTGATATTCAAGGATAGAATCCGAAATTCATTTCCTTATATCACTCCCACTATTATAGCTGAAATTACTGCCCGTTGTTACTCTATTAATCGTTAATGCAAAGCTTCCTTGTTCTCCCAAAGAACTAAGCTACCGAGTCAAGTTACTCGGTTAAGAAAGTCGCTAAGGATTCATTGGTTAGTGATCCGAAATCACTTTCCTTATCCTATACTTTCTTTAATGTTTCGGTTTAGCCTCAAAACTTTAGTTAAGATGAATAACACTTATAGACATTCTTTCCCATTCTCAACTTTCCTTAAAAGGAAATAGTCTTGAACTAGAAGTTCAATTGAGTAGACACTACTCGTGAACTGTGGGATGTCTAATAAAAGCGTTACCCAGTGGGACTAATTTTCTAATAAATTAGAAAAACAACAGATAAAAGCTCCCACTAGTTTATCGGTTCCAAATACCGTCTAACTAGCGACACTTTAATTTATGATTCTCTAATTTTTCTATTAGAAAATTTCTCGTGTAGACACTACACAATTAAAATTCACTAGAATAATTTTATCGTCCCAATCATCTTTCAAACTAACTATGGTTGTCTCTCGTTCAACACGAGTGACAGCAGTGACATACTTATTTACGTCACTTAAGTCTTGAAGGCTCAAGAAAATATCTCTTCGAAAAATTAATCGCATGTAAGATCAATAAGTACAACGTTCTAGTTATTTGCCACTTTTAACGAAGTCATTACTAGTCAATTTTACACTAGCAGTCTAGCACCTTAGAGATATATATACATGATTGTAAATAAAATTGATGAGAAAATAAATCCAAATCATACACTACTAAAATTTTAGGAACATAAACTAAGTACTTATAGTCTATCCTACTGTTCCAAGGATTTAATCTAATGCCTCGAGTGCCGCCTTAGGGTAGGTCAAAGAGGTTTCGATTAATATTGAAGATCGATTGAGAATCGAACATCTCATTTGTGATCGTCAATCACCTTTCCTTTTCAGCCAAGGTACTACCAAAAATACCCTTTATGAGTGTGTGACTCTCTGTCTCGCATTTTTAGGTAGACCCCGAGTGTGTCGCCTTAGGGTCGGTCGGTGACCCGACGAGTACCCAAAATCCTATCCTTTCGGAGACCAAGCCTTGAATTTTGATAGCGGTGAAGGCCTTCCTTAGGAAGGCCGGTCCCGAAGCGGCACGAGGCGTCACCATTCTCTCACGTTGCTTGTGTCAACGGTAGAGGCCGTGGGGTCGGCCGTCGCCTCCCGCTCCCACTCAATATTTTGAAAAAGTGGTGGGTTTCATCGATCACGTTTTTGGACTTGATGTTACATTAAGGAACAATAAATCATAGGCCCGAATGTTTGTCGGTTATGTGGGCTAGCCCACCCAACCTATTCGTTAGAACATATGTGGCCGCCGGACGGGTCAAGGCTAGGAGAGGTCCGTTGGGCCGTAGTGGCTCTTCGGATGGCTCAAGATTGCTGCACCCGTGCAAACGCCACACGTGGAGGGTGAAGTCGATTGAGCCGTAGCTACTGGTGACCACCCAACCGTGGTTAAACCACTTTCGAACCTGTTTGCCCGTGATTATCCAATCCTTAAACACCAAACTTTCACGTAGACACTACGGAACAAAAACGTAATCTCGTCTTGGTAAGGTGGAATTCACCGAGAATCCTACACCTTAACCCCACGAGGTTTTGGGATTTTACTCCGTATGCTTTCGCAGAGTGGGATTCACCGAGAATCCATCACCCAACCTCGATGATTGAAAAACCCGTGTTCCTCGGTTTTTACCTAATTAGTTTCTAATTAATATCAAACAATTAATTAAAACTAATCGTGTGTTTTATACATGCCTAACTAATTTCTCGAATTAATTTCTACATGTATGCATATGGAGTGGAATTCATGATATGATGCATGTCATGGCAATTTTCCGATTCTACTCATACAATCTACACATGTATACTAGTGCGGAAAATAAACACCGAGATGGACCGAATTGTGGCACTTCAGAACTAATCTATTCGAAAATAAATTAAAACCCTAATCTGCAGCTGTTAAGAATCTTCGACGATCGGCATATCAAACGAACTTGGATCGGGATGAAACTTTCCAGATCTGATCTTCATTCTTCGTACTTCAAGATGGACGGTCGGATCGGAGCTTTGACTTGTCAATCTTCCTCAGTGAGCCGCCCAACTTGCTGCTGAAACAGACTCTCACAGCAGCGCATCATATACTTCCCGAGATCGATCGGGGATGAAGATGAATCCCGATCGTCCAGAAAATTTTATCTCACGTCCAAAACTCCATGATTATCGATCTGACCGGTCGGATTTTAATTTAAACGGTCCAATTGTTCCCAGAAATTCGAAGAAGTCACAGTTAGGGTTTCTGTGAATCCTGCGTTTTTCTGTTACAGCAGCCACTTCGCAGCAACGAACGGAAACCGAAACGGACTCTGATCGACACCAAAATTTGTGGGATTGTTCATCAACTTCCAATATTGATTCTGACCGGAGGGATCTTCATTTTAACGGCTCAAACAACGGAAAAAACGAAAAGACTAAACAGCTAATGTACAGATCTATTTTCTGGAAAATTAAAATTGCAATAACAATAAATTACATAATTTCCTATACTCATATGAACGAATTTTCATCGTTTATATGAGTTTACAATAGATCTAATGGGTAAACAGTGCCAACCCCCAATCCATCTCTTCAACCATAGCAATTAATCATTATCAATGCATAAAACAATAAATAAAATTTACCTACATGCAATTCCACACTTTTAAATCGTTTAATTATGATTATGACTATATGAATCGTGGAACCTGCTCTCGATACCACATGAAGGATGCAGGTTCTTAGATCTAAACGAAGTTAGATCTATGCGCAAATGGATGGATCACGATTTATATGACACAATTCATAATTAAAGGACTTAAACTACTACAAGGGGGGTTTAAGATCATGTTACCAATAACGGGAAGAGAAGCCTTGATCTTCCGATGTGTTCTCCAAACGGCGGTTGGTGGACACCCTTCTTGATAAACGAACTTCCTTGATATGCAACACCTCCTCTAAAACCCAAGACAAGAAAACTAATTTTTTTCTCTCTTTTTTGGTGATATGGGGTAAATTTTCAAGTCGATTTACACTTGGAATAACTCTCCTTTTATAGGAGAGTAAATCCTTTACTTCCAAGTTTCTAATTAATTAAATAAATAATTAAAAGAAATCACAATAAAGGATAATTCCATTTATAAAAGATTGTGATTAATCAATCAATCAATTACAAATAAATCATCTTTTATTAATCATTAATCACACAAGAAAATCAAATCATGCATTTTATGAAGTATGAGGCGCCACCCCTAGGGTTTAAAAGCGCACATAAAATGTCTTTTATGTGTATTATATTATTTAGCGCAACTAAATAATATTCATGCATATCAATTAATTCTTCAGCACCAATTAATTATTTCTCGAGGCCCAAATAACAAGAATATCATTCGAATTACGTAAGCTACATCGGGACCAGTGGACCTATAAACAAAGAAAGCTCCAATAATTAATTATTCATCGAATGAATAAGTACATTAATTATTAATTCGGGATTACGCCACCATAAATCCAAATCGAACTCTACCGATTATAGATGTATACTTATACTCAACCCATAGAGTGAATAAGCGTCCATTGATATAATCACTACATACGGATTAACCCGCCATAGATCGTCCATTTCGAGTGGGAAGTCTCCGTGAACCCGACTTTCGAATATCTTATCCTTATTTACCATTAACCCTCGATGATCAATTAGCACACATATCGACTAGTAGCTAATTAGTCAAATGTGAACTCCGGGATCGATCACTTTCTTAGGGCTAACAAATAAGGGGATTGTTTCTCTACTTCCCGCAGGAAGGAATGGATTCCATGTCTGTGAAAATCGAACTACTCACTCATCCGGAGATAGTGCCAATGAGAAGTGGCTTGGAACACATATTAAAGTGAACCGTAATTAACACATCAAACACTACCCGGGACAAGCAAAGATCCTGTGATCACCTCAGATTAAGGTTGATCCATATATGATCATCTAATGATTTAATAAGATTCCTCGATTACGGAATTATACCGAGAAATTCAGATTAAATCTGTCGATCCTATATGAATGCCATCATATACAAATGCCCCACGTAGGTACCCTCTACCGACAGTCCGGATAAGACTATCACACCCTAAGGTGTTCAGGCGCATTATTGGTGTTTTAATCAAGAGACCCTAAACTCGATTAAGTTCACCACGGACTAACAGATTTAAGCATATCTCCACTAACTCAATCGTCACGTGTAATCCATACACCGAGTTAAGTGGTTATATCTGATATACTTAGGGTTTGCTTGCGAGTGTATTACTTTACAAGCACAAAGCAAGTAATAAGGTGAGATAAATTCTGTCATTCATTATTAAAAACAATTACACAAATTGTCTTTCGGGCACTACACCTAACAGAAAGAACCCTAAGGTTGAAGGAGACGATTTTTGGATCGTCATTTCCCTTTTTGTCAAATTCATCAGCGGACAACTTTGGCGTCTCATGAAATTTTAACAAAACACAGACACACTCTTTTAATTCTGCCCATGTGGGTGATTTTTGCACTGCAATTTTAGAATGAAAAAAAAGTATTTGTTACTGTTGAATGCTACCCATGTGGGTGATTTTTGCATTGGAATTTTAGAATGAAAAAAAAAGTATTTGTTACTGTTGAATGCTAAGTTGTTGCTTTGTGAATGAACAAAGCAGTGTTCTTTCTAATGATGTGTGTTTATCCCTTTCAACTCTCTTGGTTTATAGAGATGATTTCGATTTTTATCAGCTTGTTTAGCATCAATTTTATAGCACATGTCCCAAAGGTCTTAGTTGGAATATTTCAACGACCGTTTTAAATAGATCGTCATTTCAACGACCTGTCCATTGCCACAGGTTATGTTATCGTTGTCATTCAAATCATCGAAAAGTACTTTATTGAAAACATTCATTGTTAGAAAACTCAGTTATATCTTTTCAAAACTCAGTTATATCCTTTCAAATGAAGGTGGTATCTATGACAGTTTCCTTGATCATGATGTGTTGGATAACTACCTTGATTATGGTATGTCGGATAACTAACTTGATTATAAGCTTGTAAAAGTGGAATCGTCTTTAGGGAGATACCTCTCATGATCACTGAGTTTTGTTGTCTGTATGGATAACTTTGCTACTTGCTGTTGTAGATGTCTAATCATATAATCTTGGACGACGTTATGTTGATTTGGATATGATTTAATGTCCGGTGTATAGAGACTGAATATGTTCTGTGGTTGCTTGTTTGCATGTTTGATCTTGGCAGATCATATGGTATTTTCAGTTGAATGCAAGCAATCTCCTATACTCGGCGCTCTTACAAGCCTCGAATCTCTCAAAGCATCATACTATGATGATATTCCATCTTCTTGTGAATATAACTTTGGTTCATCTCTCAGGAAGCTAGCCATCAGTCACTGTCATTTGTCGAGAGAACATATCTGTACTATTGGCGAATTGCCTAAACTCAAAGTTCTCAAACTGATATCTGTAACAATCGATGATCAGACACTGGACATGAGCCAGGAAGAGTTTGTTTCACTGAACTATTTGAAATTAGAAAATTTAGCCATTTCTGTGTGGAATGCAGAGAGTGATCATAATCTCTCTATTCTGAACCGACTTCACAACAATAAGAGAGCAGAGGTGTCATGTCCCCATGCACAATGGACCATTGATGCATGACCTTCGATTACATTCTCTAGAAAGCTCAAAGAGCGCGGTGGGGGCCATTTGGGTGGAGGCCCAACCTTTTTATATTGCAACTACTATTTAATTATGTGTTACTACTTCAATAAATATAAACTTTCTCATCGTGATATAATTGTACATTTCGGTTTCATTTGTTTGGCTTTTCCTTTCTCTTTTTATTTTATTTTATTTTTACATGTGCTAAAATGTTTTCCTTGAAGTAAATTTGAGTGTGGGAAATTCATTTTTTTTCATCGTCAACTTTAAACGAATGAACATAAGTGATCAAACAATGACATGTTTCAGAGAAGAAACGGAAGACATGTCACCGTGGTTTGCCACTCTTGTCTGTCACTATTCTACAGTGACAGACAACCATGAAAGCATCATACCACCGCAAAAAAATGCCTGAGATTCCTAGCCATACTTCAAACCAACACCATGTCACTTTGTTGTTGTCATCTTCTTTTTTCTTTTTCTCGTGACCAACCACAATGGTAGGCATCATATAATGCATGTCATGGTGCGAACTAATAATTTGTCATTGTGGTGTGTTATTATTTGTTTATAAATAATTGCCGTGAAACCTTGTTGCTTTGGCATGGGAACAAGATCGAAGTCATTGTGATCTACCATTAATTCTTTGTTTGTGTTACGACAATGGAAATGTGAAATAATTATGATTATTGGAGATATAAAACAAAAGGAAACACTAAAAAAAAAGTGAAGTAACCGAAGGATTTATTATTCATATTTTTTAGATTTTTGCAAGCAATGCCCATAACTTAGATCGTATGGTAGAAAGATTCATCTATTTCTTTCTACTATACGATTTCTATCTTGAATCTTTGGGAATTGTAGTGTCTTATTTCGATTAAAGTTTAAGATTTAAATGCGTGCTCTCCTATTCCGACTTCCCCAGAGCCTCCGGTAGCACACCGAGACATCGACGGGTTTCTCCCTGCGGGGATGGAGCGACGAAGTTTTGAGAATTCAAGAGAAGGTCACGGCGAGACGAGCCGTTTATCATTACGATAGGTGTCAAGTGGAAGTGCAGTGATGTATGTACTAGTACTAGCACTGCATCTTTGATGCAGTCATCGATTCTCCCGAGAATTGGAAATTCAGGTCTTGTCCCCCTCTTCTTAAAATTAAAGTTGCAATTTGGACTAAATTCGTTTTTAGGTAACACGTCGTTAATAGTGGAGTAAAAAGATTTTTTTCTTACTCCAATAATTACGTCATAAAATCACTGATGTTACGACGTTATTATTGGAGTAAAAAATCTTTTACTCCAATATTAACGTCGTAAAAAGTTTAACTCCACTATTATTGTTTTAAAATCTGCTTAACTCCATTATTATTGACGTAAAATCTGTTTAACTCCGTTATTATTATAGTAAAATCTGTTTAACTCCAATATGTTCTACTCTACTATTAACGACGTGTTAACTAAAAACGAATTTGGTCCACATTGTAACTTTCACAAATTTTACTATGGTCCAGGACCAAATCCTACTTGGTGTGTCCAACCAATAGGATTTAAGATTTTTCCTATGGACCACTGTGTTAAAAAATAAGCAGCCAATCATGTTTTTTGAAAGTGATGACATGGTGGTCCAAAAATTTAGTCCAGGACCACCATAAAACTACTGTGTAACTTTAATTCCATGTGGAGAGGGTAGACAAAGCTGAATTTCCAATTTTCCCCCCCGTAACTTCCACACTTTCGTTCCCAGTCAAGTGTTAAAGTTTTCTAAAATATAAAATATTACAGTTTTGTCCTTAAATTTCCCACTTGACGAAACTCAGACCAGTTCAAGTTTTTGAGATTCTACGTTAATGTCAATTATTAGCATGGCCTGGAGGCTGGAGCAAGTAGCACTACTGAGTGAGGTACTTTTTCTATTTCTTCCTCCTATTGAATAAATAATTTAAATTAATTGTTGAAAACGAAATTGGTACAACACCAATCCGTTTTGGTTCAACACATTCATGAACTTGCATTATTTTACAGCTGCACTGGTATTATTCTAATATTTTTCTGACAATGAATTCCTGTTCTTTATTTTTGTGCTGTAATTTATTATTGTTTATCATGCAAGAGGGTTGTTTGAATTGTTGTTTCGATCTACTAGTAGACTTTTTTATTAGTTAAGATAAGAATTGGGGGAAGCAGATACAGCTCACCATTGTAGGGAGACTTTTATTCCTTGTTGTGTAAATTGAAGTGCTTCTAGTTTTAGTTGATCGATTATTCGGAAGAATTTGTAGTGAAAGATTGTAGATCAGATGGCTACTAATTCCTCTTATATCGATTCTGTAATTGAGAGGATGGACAAGCACACTGTTGATTATACAAGGAGGAGGGATCTTAAGAGGGATTTAACATATCTCAAAACATTCTTTCTGTGTGTTGAACGTTGGAGCAATATAGACGATGATGTTCGTCAACATCTAGGATATCTACTTGCTGATGCTGGAGATGAATTTGCTGATGTAAGCTTTGTTATGGAAGATGCTGAACAAGAAGTTGATAAGGAGAAGCTGATTGAGGTGTACTCTGAATTAGAGGGGAAAATTGCACAGTTTACGCCAAAGATGCGAGATGCGTACGCATATCTGTCACAGTACTGCTCTCATGCGAGCTTGCCTGTGAATGATATCAATTTCTTGAACGGGATCTTTCGTGCTGTGCACGATGCTCTGAAAACCGTAACGGTAGCTGCTCCTCTGAAGAGACAAGTTGAGACTTTCAATGAAAATCTAGGGTACTTACGCTCACATATGGTATATTTATCTTCCTTCTTGTCTTCTGTGACGTCATTAAAGGAATTCTGGGTTTATCTTGGAGGCGTGGCAACTTGTGCTGCACAAATTTCCTACCTGAGCTGGGTAGATGGAATGGATCCAAGCAAATCCCAAGATTTAATCATCTTGGTTTCTGATTTGCAATGGAAGATTAAGCCTTGCAACTCTGAGACCATCAAGGTGTATTTTGGACTCTTCAAGGCCTTCGCACCGACCAACCAATACATTGTTGTCTCAATTGTGACCAAATTTATTGAGAAGTGGATTACATTAAAAGACCAGAGTGAAAACATACGTTTGGGATTGATTTTCTTGATACGGTTTCTCATCTGTGCACCAGATGAGTTTTCAGATGAGCTCAAACTTATATGTTTAGATATTGAATCGGTTCTTGCAAAGGCGGTATCTCTTAATTCTTTGGCGAGAATAAAAAGTGAAAGAGACGTTGAATTATATCAGTTGCTTGGAAAGATTGAGATACTCAAAGCAGAAGCTGTTTTAATGATGCTAACGAACAAAAGCCTCAAAGACAAAACTTCTAAAGTAAAATCTTCGAAGCACTTCTCAAAGGCGTCGAAATGCTGCAAACTTTTCTTAAACATCCACCTAGGGGAATTAATGATAAGGTGAAGCTGATCTTGACGCATATTGAAGCAGTGGCCATTGGATCAGCATCTCTTTATGACACATTCCACGCAAACCCAGTCAACGAGGATGCTGTCAGAGACGTGCTTAAGTTGCTTGTGAACATCAAGCTTTTGAAGGCAGAAGTATTTTGGCTGGAGTTTATAAACAAAAACACAACCTTGAAGGACAACATTGAAGCCGTTCTTGAGGGGCTTGAATGTCTCAGATTATTTGTCTCGGGAAATTCTAATGGAAATTCAGAAAGTGGCCAACTTATCCTCAGCCATGGTGATGCAGTGGCTTGTAAGGCAATGTCCATTTATCACTCTATTCATGCCAAGGAGGGTGCAAAAAACTTGGCCGAGGAAATGATTAATTTTATTTCTGAACTGATGCATATGATTGGCCTTGCCAAAGAAGAGGCAGAAAATATGTATGTCCGCGTTCGTAGCTCTTCATGTTTTGATTTCCCCAAGACCAATGGATTGGGATCTTTTGATTTTTGTTTGGAAAACTTGAGGAAGCTGCTGAACTCTAACACGAGTTTCGGCAGCTCCGTGAAGCATCTAATAGAACCAGTTCTAATGGATCTGGAATCATTGAGATCCTTTCTTTATGATACTGCAGAACAATGTAAGGTGCATCAAGGACTGGGAATTCTTCACAAACGTATCATCGACTTGGCATATGAGGCGGATTATGCTATTGACTCCATTGTGCTTAGAAATGGAGCTGTTTGGTATCATACCCTCTGCCTTTCTGACATCATTGAAGAGATTAAACTGATTAAGGCAGAGGTTGCAGAGATAGTTGAGAAGAGGACTCATGCTATTGGGACTGTGCCTGTAACCCAGACTTTGAGGGACAAGACTTCTGAAGGCAGTGGCCCGTTAATTAAGGAAGCCATCGTCAGTCTGAAAGATCAGGAAGAGATAATCATAAATCAACTGACTAGGGGTCACAAAGAAGAGATACTATATCAATAGTTGGCATGGGCGGAATCGGTAAGACAACTTTGGCGAAGAAAGTCTTCAATGATCACACGGTTAAGGAGCACTTTAATGTTCGTGCATGGTGTTCTGTTTCTGAAACATTTAAGAAAAGGGATTTATTGCTGGAAATTCTGAGTTATGTACCTAAGCTCAATGACCTAGTTGGCAAGGGTTCTAACAAAGTTATGGCTGAGCAAAATGACGAATTCGACAAGGATACGGTTGATGATATAGCTCACAAACTCTGCCAGCGCTTGATGGGAAGGAAGTATCTGATTGTTATGGATTTACATGTGGGACATTCAGGCGTATAATGATTTGCGGATGTCATTCCCGGAAGATTCTAATGGAAGCAGGATCTTGTTTACCAGCCGTGACAGTGAAGTCGTTTCAAAAGCAGGAGGCACCAGTGAACCTCATCATCTACGTGGACTCTCTAAAACAGAAAGTTGGAAATTGTTAGAGGCTAAGGTATTCCATGGAAAAGAATGCCCTCAAGAACTCGAGGGAATCGGAAAAAGAATTGCGACTGGCTGTGAAGGGCTACCTATTGCAGTTATTGCAATAGGTGGTCTGCTTGAAAGAACAGAGAAAACTTTAGGTTGGTGGAAGGAAGTTGCTGAGGACATTAACGTGCATATCGCTGAAGATCCAGAAAGCCGCTGCATAAGCATCCTTGGACTAAGCTACAAGCATTTGCCTGATCACTTAAAGCCATGCTTCCTTTATTTCGGTGCTTTTTTGGGGAACAAGGAAATCCTAGTGCAGAAGTTGCTACGGTTATGGATCTCTGAAGGATTTGTAAGAAAAGTTTATCCCGATGTGTCGATAGAAGATGTTGCGGAAGCCTACTTGGAAGACCTAATATGCAGAAGCTTGGTTATTGTTACAAAAGAAAGATCACAAGGTGGGTTCAAAGCTTGCCAAGTTCATGACATGTTGCGTACTCTGTGCGTGTCTAAAGCTGAACAAGACAACTTTTTCCTACAAATAAAAGGATATGAGAATTATTTTTCTTCGTCTTCTAGTTACGTTGACTATGGTGTCAACCCTGATTACTCCAGTCCATCGGTCACCTATAAGCAACACCGGCTTAGCATTCGTTCCAAAAGAAACCATTTAGCTATGTTGAAACCTTCGGGCCCTCATGTCCGTTCTCTACTGTTTTTTCCCACCACTGACACATATCCTAGGTGTCCATATGATATTTCATTCGTTTCCAACAACTTTAGGCTTCTTAGGGTGTTAGATTTGGAAAACGTTAATATGGGAACTTCGTTTCCTTCTGGCATAGAATTGCTGAAACGATTAAGATACTTGGCACTTAGTGGGGATATAGACTCTGTTCCCTCAACTTTGGCAGAGCTCTGGAACCTAGAGACGTTGTTCGTGAAGGGATTAATGGGACAAGTTGTTTTACCCGACGCTATATTGGACATGGAGAGTTTAAGGCACCTTCATGTGAATGATACTGCAATCTTTCGTCTTCAAAAAAGAGAATCTAAGCTGCTATGTAATTTGGTCACTCTTTCCTCAGCTTCTCTTTCTTATGTGAAGTTGCGGAGAAGTTGATGAGAAGGTTGCTAAATATCAAAAAGCTAAGATGCATATTTGTGAAACCACATGATCATTCAGTGGAATGCAAGCGATCTCCTCTGCTCAGCTTTCTTACAAAGCTCGAGTCGCTGAAAGTATCTTACTATGGTGATATTCCATCTTCTTGTGAATATAACTTTGGTTCATCTCTCAGGAAGTTGGCCATCAGTCGTTGTCATTTGCTGAGGAAACACATATCTATCATTGGCGAATTGACCAAACTCGAAGTTCTCAAATTGGTATCCATTGCATTCGATGATCAGACATTGGACATGAGCCAGGAAGTGTTTGGTTCACTGAAATATTTGAAATTAGAGAATCTAGCCATTTCTGAGTGGAATGCTGATAGCGATCACCTCCCTGTTCTGAACCGATTAATTTTGCGAAACTGTAAGAATCTTAAAGAGGTTCCTTCTAGTTTTGAAGAGACTGCTACTCTGCAGACTATTGAGTTACAGTGGTGCAGCGAATCTGCTGAGAGTTCAGTCAAGGAAATTCAAAAGGGACAATATGAATCGGGAAATAAGAAGTTCAGGCTGTTTATCGATCTTCTGGAATGGGATCACTTATCTTCCTAATCTATGGGTATTCCATAACAACGTAAGTAATTGCTACCTACTTGACTTTCTGGATGCATTTCATGTTCATGTAGCAAAATCTAGTGGATGCTTTATGATAAGTAGGTGAAAAGATAGATGCACAGTGTTATGATTTATTTCTCTCTTGTTATTACAACGCACATTGATTGTATGCAAAAGGTATTGAATTTTGTTATCAGTTTATATGTCACTTGCACAATTGTAGATGCAGTTTGCTAATGTTGAGCTTTCATTTTATTTCCCTTTAAAACTGAATTTTTTGCAAATGTATTGTTGATACGAACCGTGTTATGGTCATGATCATCAATTTATGTGTATTTTATATACGTTCATCGAGTACACTTCAAGATTTTTGAACATGGATGCATCAATTCTGTTGGGACATACATGATATATGTCACTCATCCAATGGTGCGGTGCAATAAAGAGTCTTTTTACAAGATAACTGTCTAACGGTATGACCTATACGGAGCCCAAGGCAGGTTATGTGGTTTGTCAGCTGGTTCATCTTACATGCGCTAGATGGATGCTTTAATTCAGAACATAGTCTATTTACGAGTGGTACATGTATATACGCCATATACACATCCATGAAATAAAGATTGTACATAACATAAGCAGTGAGTTGAGTTGAGGCACTGTTCCAGAAGATAGGAGTTAAATATGTTTTTTCTTGTATCTGTATGTATATTTTGAACGCAATTAATGTTATCTGTGTGTTGCTCTGCGTTTATTTTGCAGATAAATGGTGTTGGGATGATTAGTTCAGATGTAAATACATATAAAACGTCGTGTGAAGGAGTCATTCGCGATTTGTGATCAGATTTTCAGTGATGCAGTTACTACTTTGCTATGATATGGATGATATAGTGTTGATATCGGAGTAACTAACTTCTGCACGTAAGTTGTTACATAAAGTGATACGATTACCTCAAAACCTCGTTTGAGGTTTGCACAGTATTATTATAGTTAAATACAGAATTATCTCGCTTGCCGTATTAATACGACAAGCCATATACATATCTAGGTCAGGGAGTATATCATTTTGTTAATGGCAATAACCACACGTTTAACATGCAGATCATCCGTCAACGTTAGGTGGTTCTATTGGCACCACATAATTGCTTCGGGCATTATATTGTTTGATTAAAAAAAAAAAAGTTACTTTAGCACATCACATACAGAAACGTCAGTGTTTACCAGTGTCATCGTCAACGATGATTGTGTTATATACAAGAAACTTCACTGACGTCAGCCACCATCGTCCCTTATGGATGACATTTCTGTAAGGGTAGTAATGTCTTTATGTGAAACAATAATTTTGGTGCCTTAAGTAAATTTTTGAGTGCGCTAAGCACTAAGCAGTTGTGCAATATTATGATGTTAGAACCACCTTTATTTAGTATTTTTCTAAAGAAAGGTGTTTGTCCTTTCACAAATTTACCATGTTTCTGACAAAATGAACACTAAAGACCAACCACTGCCCCATTGTCAAGTCATGGGTCTGCAACTGTTTTATTAGTAAACACAGAAATGTTTCTTAATGAGTTGTTTAGGTATTATAATCAATTATTTATTTACTATCTATTTATTGATAAGTGTTCACATGCTTCCATGCATGTGGAAATATTAATAAGATATGCCTTTGGTTTGTTATAGGTAGTCAAAACAAGGGCTTGGGGCATTGTCTTGGGAGGGGGCCAAGTGGGTTGGGTTTACATATCTCCTTGGGAGTCAACCCTTGAATGACAGCAGCATGTACTAATGGTACTATCCCCTGCCTGTACTTCATTTTTGGGTCAATCTCTTGCAATATTTTATAGTGAATTCATTCTGGGCTTCATTCTGCACATTTTGTACATACTGCTAATTTCATTTGTCATGTTAATATTCGTTTCGAGCATTCTTTCATCTATTCTATTGCAGTTGTTGCTATCATCATGTTTACTACTTATAGGCTCCACAAATGAATGCAGATTTGAAGCAAAGTTGCAGCAGAGCAATACTAATAGCCCTTGGGTACCCTTGTATCAAGAATACACCTTTGCTGCGAATTCTACTCCTTTTAATAGTTGTCATGCTTCCACAATCGTTGAGCTTGGTAAAGATCACTTTTTGGTTGCGTATTTTGGCGGAACTGTAGAAAGGAGCACCCGATGTGAAAATCTGGACACAGACACTTAAGGACGGTCTTCGGGAGAAACCAGTTATTGCTGATGAAGAAGCCGACGTGCCGATGTGGAATCCCGTGCGCTATTTAAGCTTCCTACTACTAATGAAGTGCTTCTGTTTTATCGCACATTGACATATTTATTACTAAGATATTCCCGATCGTAACATTTGAAAGACTAATGAAGATGATGATCGATATCCTCAAAAAAAAAAAAATGATGATGATCGATATGCGGCTAAAAGATGTAAATTGATACTCGGATCAGGGAAAATAATAATTAATTCACAAAGAATGGTGTAATCTTTTCTTTATTAGAATTCTTTTCCGCCAAGTTTTTCTTCTGATAATGTTTTACCGAGTCATACTCGTTGAATGATTGACATCCAAAGAGTAAGTAATATATGGTGGAGTATATGTTAATAATATTGAATGTCTTTTCACAGATTCTCTATTTTACAGTCTAACATCAAAACATAAATTTTATTTTCAATACACATCATTTTTTTATTTTATAGACTTCTCATTATTTTTTCAACTGTTAAGATATAATTAATATTAAAAAGAAACTATTAACATTTTTTTTTGAGTAACTCTTAACATTTAATTGGTGGAATGTTTGTAGTAATTCTACTAAATAATATAATTGAGTACAAATTTAGATGCCAGTTTTATCTCCGTTTTTATTTTTGTTACTATGTAATAATGATAAATCAATTTATTATAATTCTATTTCCTTTTTATTTTATGGTTATTTGTTTATAAGGACCAGTTTTGAAACTTAATTAAGACACTTAAGACACATCAAAAAGATCATTAATTATAAAGACAAAATAACACTTCTCGAACAAAACTACCCTCCTTTCAAACATTCCAGTCGTGTAACCCAGCCATTTAAAGCTTCTTCTCGAAATCCAAACAGAGTTCGTTCCGCTTGACCGTTTCTCTCCGCTCCCGGCGGCTCCTGAAAATTGCAGCAGATAAGGATTGACCGGTGGTGATAGGTTATTTTTATTTTAACGTTCAAGATAGTTGTCTTTTTAATATATAAAAATATTAGAATATTTCCTCTATGATAAATAATACTACTTAAAACAAAAGAAAAGGAAACCGAGCCCAAAAATAAGGAGAAAGGTGAGAGAAATAGGAAGTAATGGATCCGGAGTACAACTATCTTTTGCCCCAGATGTCCAGCATTCATTTAAGAATCTGTGTGTACATAATGACTTAACAGATACCATTGGTATTTTAGATAGATCTGAATTGTTTGGAGCTCTAAAATTCTGATTAAACTTTATTTACAGATTTTACTGCAAATGGTCTTAGCAAAACAAATAAACTTCTCGGCTAATTGGCAATTGAAAGGTCCCGGGGGACTTAGCTTTGTTGTGGCAAGCACAACACAACTCTTTACCCATTCTTTGGCGTACACATATGTGCAGCTCCCCCTTTGCTGCATCTGTCACCATGAGGAGGAGGAGGAATTAAACCGCATACATGTCTATGCCAAGTCATAAATAATTCTCACTAAATCATCCATTGAAGATTGGATCAAGCCAAACAATATATATATATATATATATATATATATATATATATATATATATATATGGCACTGCAGCACACACATGTGAAGAGAGACCACCTATTATTAATATTGTTATTTGTAATTGTCAATAGGCTAGCGGCTAGCCTTCTTGCTTTGCTTATTTGATTTCCCAGCTGTGAAATAAAATTGATAAAATTGATGGTTAAAAAAAAATAATTTAAATTTCTCCTTGTGCTTTATCTTTCTTTTCCTTTTTCTTTTTAGGGGTAAAGTTATTATTATTTTTTTTTTTTTTGGGTAATATTATTATTATTATTAATCGCAATGAAAGATACAAACACAACTTACACGAGAATGAGATATAACCTCATTACACACCTTGAACCAGATGAATATCTTCCCTAGCTAAGAGATGAGATGCCACATTCACTACAAAAAAATGATTTTCTTGTGACAAACTTATCATGACAACAGCTTTGTTTGTCACGAAAACAGTAACACTAGCGAGAAACAAGTATTATTGTCACCGAAACTATAACTCGACTTATAATTCTGGTCGAAAGTTATACGTGAATAATATTAAGAAAAAGGCTTTGTCACGAAAAATATATTTTTTTACTTGTTTTTTAATGGTTGTCACGAAACATATTATCGAGAAGCAATTATAGTGAGATGAAACAGGAGACCCCACAAAGCCCTCGCCTCACTCTCCACTTTTCCATGTTCTCCTCTGCTTCGCCCGCCTCTCTCTCTCTCTCTCTCAATCCCTGTCTGATTGCTTTGTTGATTACGTTACGAAGAACAGTCGATCGATCTTGTGATAAATCCCTAGCCAAATCGTTTAATACAAGTTCGATGCCAATACAGAATTAAGGATTTGCTTGCTCAAAATTATTCCGAGCATCCTCCGCATTTTGACGAAGAAAGCTTCGGTTGTTGGATTCGTAGTTGAAGGTTCTTCCCTCACATAATTCTTGATCGAGATCCAGATCCGCATCCAGATCCAGAGATATAGTGTAATTTCTTCGCCTAATATGTCGAGAAAGGAGAACATAGAAGATGCACATAAGGTGTTCGACAAATTGCAGCACCCTCTCCTTCAGTTTTTACTTCTATTTTGTTATTCAATTAATTTGGATAAGTTCGGTTCCTATTGTAAAACTCCTCACCTTATTTTGTTTGAAAAGGTAAGTTGAATAAATAGTTGGGATGTGGTCGGTGCAGACGGTTGAACATTCATTAGTTTTTTCTTCTTTTTTAAAGTGCTTTTCTGGGAAAAATTAAGTCATCAGAGAATGAAAATGAAAATGGAAGTGCTTTTGATAAAAGCGTATAGTTGGTAGGTTATTATCTTTTTCTTTGGGGTATTATTTCTAGGATTGAAATTCGTTGCCATTTAGTTTTATTCGAACGCTTGTATTATATAAAATCAATTAGATGCTTTTTTATTTGAATATTTAGCGATAATCGTTAATGTTAATGTCCTTCTCCATATGATGATCATATGTTTGCTATTAGTGAGTGTATGGTTTTTCATGTCATGTATTTCTGTTAAATTTTGTTAATAACATTTGATGAGGTACTTCACAATGGATAACCAACTTTGGGGGTGATCATTTGCAGATAGAGTCTTTATCACTCACGTTTCATGGGCATGACTTGATAGTGGATTCGGAATTGGAACTAAATTTTGGCAGGTTTGTCCTCTCTTATAGTTGACATCTGCTGGGGCTGTGTTTCAGCTTATCTAGTACAATGAACCAATATAATGTGTCATCTGTCTCAGGCGTTATGGTTTGTTGGGATTAAATGGTCGCGGGAAGTCTACACTTCTTTCAAAGAATTGGATGTCGTGAACTTCCCATTCCGAACGGATGGATATTTTCCACCTCACTGAGAGATTGAAGCATCCGATTTGGCTGCACTCAAGCTCAGTAAGTCGTGATGTGGAAAGGTTGAAACCGGAGAAAGAAGTTGAAGCTTTGGCTGGACAGTATTGAGGAACCTTTGGTTGATTGTATTTTTTTTTGGTTTTTGTTTAAGTCTCAGATGTTTTCTTCTTTATTTCTCCATTGCTTTCCTCTTCTCTGTGTGTTTGGCCTGATTCATACCAAGGAGAATTTGGAGCACCAACTATGTTTGGACAGAACAAATTAATATATTTGAACATGATAACAACTTGCAAATCACTTTGATAGTCTATTTGAATACTATTCTACCATTTGCAATTTTCTGTTGATAATATATGTTACCTTTTGTAATTTGCCAATCACTTTGATGGTCTATTTGCTCCGTATTTTGATTATAATATGTTATTGTATGTGCTTTGGTTTGTATTTTGTTGTGATTTCATTGAGTAGTTCAAGTAAATGCATTTGATTTGGGGAGATGCAGGGGATGCATGTTTCTTGTTTAACAGAATCCGTAAATCCGCCCTTCGTAAATCCGCATTTACGGTATGTCTGCTTATTTATCTTTCCTTCTATTCAATCTCTGGACATTCTTCTTTGATTATCATTCGCTTTTATTCTATTCTCGTGTTTTATTTTGATGGTCGAGAGAAAGTATTGGGCTATCCTAACACCGTGGTTTGGTAAACTTGACATAAACTCTTAGATTGCTTTAGTGTATAATGTATTTTTCAGGAAATTTTCAGAGTTTAATTTGATGTGCAGGTTGTATACATATTGGATCAAGTACCTGCCTTAGAGCGTGAGATGCTTAAAAGGATTAAGGAACAAGGACTCGATCTTACGCCCTGCATTCTCATTGTTAGTGATATTTCCTGCTTTGATTAATTCTTGTTCATTGAATTAAAATTGCCCTATAAGTAAGATTAACAAGCTCTATTTATTGGCTTTTGTAGGTGACTAATATGGATCTCTTTATTCAATATGATTACGATGTAAGTAATGGTAGTGCTAGCATGTTCCTCTTCCTGTCCCTAGGAATAGTATACAATGGAAATTTGGGATGGTTTAAATGTTTTTGAATTTACATTCTATTGCATTTACTTGAGCCTGCATTTGTGTTTATGGTTTTATGATTGCAGGGTTTAATGAGGAGCAAATCCTATGGTCGGAGCGGAAGTGAATTTCTTTAGTTGTTTATTCTTTGTTATACATAATTAAAACATGATTGTGTTGGCTTTTGTAGCTTACTGGGATACAAAACCTCCATAGCAGTTTTATGTTATGCCGTTGCATATCAATTGCAGTTGCCACTGTCAAGGTATCTATGAAATATTTTGGGTTTTTCTCAATGATATCCTTTTTAATCTCTCTATGTTTCCATTATGTTCTATCTATATAGATATCCTTCTAGTTTTATTTGTTTATATGTTCTGCTTTTCCGCTTCTTGGTGCTTCTTTTATGTTTTGCAGCTTGCGACATGACAGGCCTTTCATTGTCAATGGTGAGGTTTGTTTAGAACCAAATACGTAGTGTGCATTTGCTTTGGTTAGACATATGACTGTCTGATTAGAAGTTTTTTTATGTTTGATGAATAGATAAATGAAGACATTGCTTTGTTGTGCCAGAATTTAGTGTGTTTCTATGGGATCTTGCTGCTTTTATAGAGAGCTTTATGCAATACCAAAGGTGCCAGATCTGATCCTCAACTTCTGGTATATATTTTATCTCCCGACAATGCTTTCTGTTTCATGTTTGTTTTTCCTAATATGCTTGAATGTGGTTATCTTTGTGATGGTTTTCCTTGTCTTTATCTCTTTTAGGTCATAGGATAAAGGTTAATAGGGTGTTTATCCTATGCTTACAAGTTTATCTCTTTTTCGTGTTTAATCCAGTAAAGTAGTGACTTATCTGATCTAATCTGTGCCCCCGTTTAAAAAGGCTTTCATAGTAGAAATAAAAAAGCTTTTCAATTTAGTTACTTCAACAGTAATAATTTTTGTTTGCAGTTAAATAACAGCCTTTATGTGAAGTTAATATTCTGGTATTAGCTTAAGTCTTTGCATCAGTCTGAAGGAAACTTCATGTTTGCTCGAAACTTCATGATCCGCTAGATATCAATCAGAAATGCTTGGTTAATTTGTTGTGATAGTTTGATAATGAGAGATATGGGTTATTTTTTTGGAGCAAGTAGATAGAGTAGATTAATTCATTTATCTTTTTGTGAAAAAGCATGATCGTAGTATATGTTATGCATACATCAGTGACTTAACAGTGACATGCATCCATTTGTTTGTGTAAGCATGTCATGACTTTTTATTAATATTTGGAGCAGAATCATCAGAAAAGTAATTTTGTATGTGTGCTCACAAGAGGTATTGCATGACTTGGAATGGTAATTAGGTTTGGTTGAACACTTTTTGGCACTAGAAGTGATATACTCATGTTTTAGAGTATTCTTTGTCTAGTTGAGCTTTTTATCAATTGCCGTGCATGACTCTGTTAACAGGTCCCTTCCAAGCCAATCTCATTTTCTTCTTATAATCTTTATTGTGTGGATGATTGTTTCTAGTTTTTCTTCAGAGGCTCGATTTCTTTGTTGTCGACGTTGTAGCCTGTATTAGGGCTAGCTTTGATTTACCCCGAAAATTCTTGACTAATTTCTGTCTGTAAGCTTTGCTAGTTAGTGCTAAAGATTTAATCTTGGAGAAGTGAGATGTTTTATATTTTAAGTTATTATATGTAGTGTCAATGATCTGCGAGTCATTTTGAAGTGTTATTATTATTTTGGTATTTGTTGAAATTTTTAGAGTTGATGTTAAGTTTTTGTATAGTTATAAGTGATTGTTAATAATTATTTATATTTTATTATGTGGTATATGACTTCCAATGTGTGTTTTTTTTGCATTAATGTGTCTGTTTATTATTATATTTATTATCAATATTATTATTATTATTATTATTATTATTATTATTATTATTTTGATTATTATTATTATTATTATTAAAATATGATTTCTAGTGACAAAGCCTTTGTCAATATTAACCATTAATGTAAAAATGTGTTTATACCTTTGGTGACAAGATCACTTAATTAGTGATAAAATATTCATTATTTTGTGACAAAAATTTTGTCGCAGAAAACCTTCTACCGAGAAATCTGTGTTTTGTCATAAAAGCTTTGGTGACAAAAGTATGAGATTTGTCGCGACTGAACATCTTTAGGGACTAATACTCTGATTGTCACAATAGACACCTTTAAGCGTCTTTGCACACATAACAAACGCCGCGACAAAAAATTTTGTCACGAAAACCTTTGCAGACGAAAATCAGCACTTTTCGCGACGAAATTTTTGTCACGAAAAGGTCTTTTTTTTGTAGTGATTGCCAGTTCTTTTGAAAAGAAAAGAAAAAGTCACAAAGAAAATAACACGGTGTAATTTACGGCAATCGCTAATGATTCCTACATTAGAGAGATCATCTGAAGTATGTGTTCAAAGATAACTCCGAAAAAACTCCATGTAAGGCATAGAGCAATGATAGAAGGCGCACAAATACTCAATCACAACATGTGACACAACCTCTGTTTCTTTATAACTAACCTCAACGGGTGACACAAAAGTGCTTATGCCCCTTGAGGCACATCCCCAAAGTACCTACATCTTCAGTGTAGTGTTAACATCAAGGAATTTAGCAATGTCGGATGAGTGAGTTGGTTCTCATTTCAACTTCTCATACATATTTTCCTTTAACTATAGATATTAATTTCTCATTCACCCGACATTCGAATTGAGTGGCTCAAAAGTATATCATTAACAACTCATTATGTAGTATTTGATGATACCATAGGGCCCCGATAATTCATATCAACGAATGTAATATGTCATCCTTGCGCATTAGCCATACTAATACTTATAAATCAATATGGCATGAAAAACAATAATCTAAAATTAAAACCTTCAACCAATGAAAAATGCAATAATATTAAAACCTTCAACCAATGAAAAATGCAATAAATTATTAAAATAAAGAATGAGGAGGATTTTATTAACACCCTTTTACTTTCGACAACACATTTTGAGTATTTTTATTTTGTGAGACTTATTTCCCGCAATGTCACCGAGATTACTACAATTGCCATTATTATGTGAAAACAATGTCGCCGCCATTGATTTACCATAGAAATAACGCCACTAGAAGTGACGTTCCTTTTCATGAATCGTGGCATTTGAAGTAATTTTTTTAGATGCGCAAAACACCTTTGATGCGTAAAGTAAAACCAGATAGCATTAATGACAGCATTTGCAGGAGAATCTCTAAATGAAGGTACGTCTGTCTTTACAATTCCTAACCCTTAAGATCCAGCTAAAATGTATTTGCGTATGTTAACATGATTTGTATACAACAAATTCGGTACATCATACTTTATATCTACTGCAATCGAAAAGAATTTACAAATCATAGTATTTACTATTTTTCCTTAAAAAAAAAGTATTACTATTTTTGAACATTTTTCTTTAATATATATATACACACGCAAATATAAACACATATATATACACATATATATGCGCACACAGTGATAAATATTTGTCTTTGACAAGTATTTTGTGTTGTATGAATCAACTATCAATTATCAATCAAAAAAACTATCAATTCGTTATGACTCTCGTTAATAAAATCTTTACCTACTAATTACAAACTAAAGAAATAATGGATGAGTATGCAAGATACAAGGGGGGTAGTTTCTGCAAATGGATTTGGATGCCTACTAATTCTGGGAATTCTGAAGTCTCGTCGGCATATCAAGTCATACGACGAAATAGGCCAACTAAATTCGAGCTTGGAGAGATATGGAAGCCAAACATACCAATCAAGATATCCTTCTTTTTATGGCGTTTGTATAATCGTTACTACCTTTTCCTATGCAATTACATACTCTTGGCATACATGGACCGTTTAAGTGTCCATTCCATGCGATCATCCGACTCGTTAATGCATGTGTTTTGGAAGTGCTTGGATGTGCAGGAAATCTGGTGCCATTTTCAGGATTTGTTACAATTCAGACTGCAGTCTCAAACGTGGAAGTCATTCATGGAATCCTGGCTTCAAAATCATTTCAAAGGGGCTTTGAAAAAGATTTTAGAAGTGCTATTTTATTTTGTTTTATGGGAAGCATGGAGGAGACGAAATCAGAAGCTCTATGAAGATACATGTTGTCCTATTTCGGTTTCAATTCAAGCGATCAAGCAGAATTTACTGGCTGCAGCAGCTGTAATGAAACTTCATTGGAGATCCTCTGAGGACTCCATATTAATTGTCAGTGGTTTGCTTAAACATCTCGCTGCTGGTGGTACTAAATGCATATAAAAAGTTACCTGGGCTTTTCCTATGCAGGGCCAAATCAAAATTAATTGTGATTGATCTTCTCTAGGCAACTCTGGCCTGTCTGGAGGGGGTTTCGTGATCAGAAATGATAGTGGCAAGGTTTTGCAAGTAGGCTTTGAAGCTTTTGGTATAGGGACTAACATGGCTGCTGAAATAAGGGCCATGAAACTTGGAATTGAGAGGTGCCTTTATAAAGAGACTCACAATATATTAGTTGAAGCAGATTCTCATATCCGGGTGAAAATGCTTTCTCATAAAACAACAGTCCCATGGAAATACTTGGACGACATCCAAGAATTGCAATGTTTGCTTAAGCAATATGATATTCAAGTAACTCATTTATATAGAAGGAAACTCGTGGGTGATCATTTGGCTAAAACAAACAAGTACAACTCAGACATGGAAGGATTTTGACCGCTCTTGATTGGATGGAATTCTTGGTTTGCTTGTCTTGAGGATAATCTTCAACTCCCCAACCTTGAGAGTACATTAAATCACAACTTTGCCTTTTTAAAGAGCTAGAGAAAGCTATATTTTTTCTTTGCATATTTTGGATTACCTGTTTTGCAGGGAAAATGGACAAGGTGCAGATTTTTTTAAAGAGTTGGCGAAAGTTTGGCTTTGGCTTACCCCACTATGGATCCTGCAAATCAAGTTGCTGATCTATTTAGAAGTGTTACTGAGGCTTGCTGTTTGTTTCTTTTGAGTCTTATAAGCCCCTTCGTTTTAGATATTTCATGCCAATGCACAGAGGACCATACTCTTTCGGCTAAATTACAATTTTGGTCCTCTAACTAGACACGTTTTTCGATTTTGGTCCTGCTTTTTCTCCGGCGATAATTTTAGTCCTGTAAGTGGTCTTTTTTTTTGCAAAAATAGTCCTGAACGCCGGAAAGACCACTTACAGGACTAAAATTGGTCTTTTCCGGCGGCAATTGTAGTCCTGTAAGTGGTCTTTCCGGCGACAATTTTAGTCCTGTAAGTGGTCTTTCCGGCGTTCAGGACTATTTTTGCAAAAAAAAAGTCCGCTTACAGGACTAAAATTGTCGCCGGAGAAAAACCAAGACCAAAATCGAAAAACGTTTCTAGTTAGAGGACCAAAATTGTAATTTAGCCATACTCTTTCCCTAGCACCCGATTTTCCCCACATTGGGTTTCCTGGACTAATGTTTTGAGGAGGTGGGGTATGTGCATCGAGGACATCTTTTTTGGAGGTGCCGGGGGTTGGCACAAAACCTTGTATTTGTTTGATCAATAAAATTAGATGTTTAAAAAAAAAAGAAATCGGATTATTCTAATATCGAAGAATCAATGAATTATGGGAAAAAATTATAATAAAATATCATAGTTGTCGACGACATATTTGCCTCTTTAATTGCTATTATTATAGCTGGATCAAATACCTAAGTCATTAGCAGGTGTCAGAAACACTCAGACTAGGTAAAAATAAAATAAGCAATTGAGGTTGAGTTTGAATTGGAAATATTTGTTTGTTAATGATCAAATATATTCTCTCATTATAGATAATGTTATGTTCCGCTAATTAATATATCTGACAGTAACTTTGAATTTTCATAAGTCATTACCGTATACTTATGGGTTGTTGGACATTAATATTGATATGAAAATCCTTGGTGGATTTCAGAAATGAAATAATATGATAAACACAACATGCATATTGTTAAGTTGTAAAGTCGTTAACATTAATGGTGAATGCAATATGACTAGTTGAGTATATTACTATTGATGATGGAATATGTATGTAACTCATGCTTTAAGTCTTGAATTTATAGTACTACGACACATGATAGTGAAAATATATGCATGCAAACTGCGATTGTATATATTACACCCCTAATTTTTTATGATTATAGTGCTGATTGTGTTATATGTGTTGCACGAATTAGCAGTGAGCATGACAATTTTTAGCCCATGCATTTAATTATCTGCATGAACTCTAGAAGAGAGTGATAGACAAAAGTACGCTCTAGTGACAATCTTGCAGATTTGTTCAGTGAGGTTTTTCCTACATTTATTTTGAATAAATGTATTATAATATTAGAATCCATACATTTGAATTACTGTTGTCGTTAGGGGGAGCGACGACTACAAAACTACTTTATGGATTTGGTCTTAAAACCATTGACTGTACTCTTTTTTCCCTTTAACCAAGTTGTTCCCACAGGGTTTTATTAGTTAAAGGTTCTTAACGAGGCAGTCAGTGCAAAACATAAAAACGCATATGACATAGACTATTTTTCTTATCTAGTTTTTTTCCCACTGGGTTTTTCTAGCAAAGTTTATAGTACATGACATATACGTTATGCAACTCAGGTCGAGAAGTTAATTCAGTCTTATAGTAGACTTGCAAAAGAATGAGGAAATTGACGTGCAACAGATCAGATCAATCGACAACCTGGCAGATTTATTTACCAAGACATTGCCGACTGTAACATTCGAGATATTGGTGAAGAGTATTGAGATGCAACGTTTGAAAGACCTTAATTGATACTTGGTTCAGGGGAGTAAATCAACATAGATAAATAAGTACTCTTTTTCCTTTACTAAGATTTTTTTCCATTGAGTTTTTTCTTAGTAAGGTTTTAATGAGACATATCATATCTGTTGTATGTTGAATAATAGATATCCAAAAAAGAGTGTTATAAAATAATATCATTGATAGATTAGCTATTATTCTGATTGATTTACGTAGATTTCATATTATTGTGTTCTGATTGTAATCTCTACTATAAATACCCATTGGAATAAGATACAAGCAATTTTCTTTTCCTACTTTGTATTTCTTCTTGTTCTTCCTCTATTATTCTCAGTTTTATAACAACATCAATATAATTAGGGGGAAGAAATATGTTTTAGAAAGAAAAAAAAAGGCGAAAATCCACCATGGTAGTTTACGTATGTATGTATGTGCAATGAAAGAATCCTTTAATAAAACCGTCGTCACCTGGTAGATATCAGTGAGAGACACATGCCTTGAGAAAATGAAGAGAGAGAATTCGTCTTTGAAAAGCCATAAAGGGATTTAAGAGTTTCTAAAACCCTTAAACCAACTGAAATGATTTCTGCATGGCAATGACTTTGAGCATCCAACGAGAATCGGTAAGCGTCAATCCGTACAATTTCTTTCTTTCTCGATCTTCCCAATAGTAATAAATTTGGAATCAGCCTTTTTTTTACAACCCATTGAGCATCTGGGTTTCACAAGACATGCATAACAATTAACAAGTCGTATGATGAATCCGAATCGATGCATAGCCTCCTCACGCCAAAATAGTTCAAGCAGAATTCACCAATTAATTAATCTTCGCTAGTGTGTTTGATAATATATATGTTGTGTTTTTAAGCATTCAAGATGGTTGATCACATTCAAGATGCTCTCAATCCACAGATTCCAAAAGTAAAATCGGTGTTTTGCCAGAGACTTGATTCGTGATATCCATCCGACCTTCGAATATCGTTTTCAAAAATGTACCAATGATTAATCACCTGAAATTCTAGGCCCTTGCATTCCAATATGGTCGAACAAGAGCTTTCCTTCCCACGAAACCGTAAATTTCTCTTCTAGCGTAATCATCGTGTACAAGTATTACTTTTTTGGCGCCAAAACGCACTCCACAAATTTCCCACCGTAATTTTCGGCATTCCCAAATATTTTTACTATAGCATTTTCAACACTTTCGTGTTCAACCGAGCAGTGAGCTTCCCCATTCACGTAATCCATTTTAGCACACGAGACTTGAGACCTCCCTTTTCATCCGGCTAAGTTACAATTTTGGTCTCTAACTAGACACGTTTTCGATTTTGGACTGGTTTTCTCGGCGACAATTTTAGTCCTGTAAGTGGTCTTTTTTCCAAAAATAGTCTTGAACGCCGGAAATACCACTTACAGGACTAAAATTGTCCCCGGAAAGGACCAATTTTAGTCCCGTAAGTGGTCTTTCCAAAGTGTTCAGGACTATTTTGCAAAAAAAGACCACTTACTGAGACTAAAATTGTCGTCGGAGTAAAACCAGACCAAAATCGAAAAGCGTGTCTAGTTAGAGGACAAAATTGTAATTTAGCCCATCCGGCTAAATTACAGTCGACCACAAAATCGCCTTCTTTTTTCATTTTTCACATAATCTTGGTAAATGTTGTACACACGCCCTCTCCTCTCGCACTCAAGGTCGATGCCCTCATGTCTCACATCGAGATATAGAATTCGGCTCAATTTTCAATCGGTGCATCACCGCTTGCAATAATCCACCCTTTATATGAGAAATTATCTATCTCAGTAAACATTTTTGAAGGGTCAAGATTCTTGGTCATCTGCAGACATTCAAATGACTCCAATCAACCAAATAAAATCTATCAAAGTTCACCTCCTTTGTCCTTATGAATTTTCGCAAAGCAACCGATTTGTATCGAATTAAACTCAATGAGGCAGCCAAGTCATTGGCACTTCCGTGGTCCCTTCAAGTAGGAGGGGAGAAAGAAAAATTAGTAAAAGTTCAAATAATAACATGAATTAAGAAAGTATATAAATAAACAAGACTCTTCAAGACATTTCTTCCCGCAAAGATTGATAAAATCATCAGATACTTGCAAAAGTAGCTATTAAGACGCACGCCTCATCAACTTTGATATCTCGTCGAGAGACAAAACGTCCCTCCCACACTTTTAATACTTGCTTGTAGTTTCCTTCTTCCTTCACTATGACAAAGTGTCATGCAACTTGAGATAGATATCGAGCGAGATAAACACGAACTTGGTGAAAAAAGAAACGAACATCAATGTTTCAAAACCTTGCAATTATTGACGATTCTTTGTAATCGACACTCGCCGCCAACAATAATAGCATGCTTTAGACCTTCAAGTTGTAAGGGAATAATTGACTCACACTCCTTCAACTTTGTCTTTGCCTCGTCGTTATAACATTTGGAAAAGAGAAATCTTGTTAATAGATTCTCATACACCCACAACTTGATCTTTTCAATACAATTTAAGGAGCAAATACACCTAGTTGTTACACACATTAACACATGGTAACACACCAATGTGACAAGTGTCAAAACCATAGAAAGACACTTGTAGACATTATCTAAAAGACAATAATAATAATAATGATCATTTCTTAACATCCCCTCAAACTAAAGGTAGGGACGGGGAACTACATTTAGTTTGGCCTTGAAATGCTCCAGTTGAGGTCAGCGGGGCCTTTATTAATGAATCAAACAATCTGCATAGAGGAAGGACAAAGCGCACCAAAAGCGCTTGTTGAGCACTTGATTCCGACATAGTGGACATCTACTTCAATATGTTTAGTCCTAGCATGGAACACAGGATTCTGAGCCAAATAAGTTGCACTCAAGTTGTCACACCAGGCCACTGGAACTGAGGGCAAGATGATCCCCATTTCTGTTAATAAATGCCTGATCCAAACCATTTCAGAAGATAAGTTAGCCAGTGATCTATACTCAGATTCAGCACTGGACCTAGACACCACATTATGTTTCTTTGAACTCCATGAAACCAGTGATCCTCCAAAATAAACACAGTAACCAGCAAATGACTTTCTATCAGCTGGATAGCAGGCCCAGTCAGCATCACAAAAGCCTGTCAACTGCAGTGTCCCATTTGCCTTAAACAGCAAGCCAAGATGGAGAGTGCCTTTTACATACCTGAGCAGTTTTTTTAGAGCATACCAGTGAGCTTGTGTAGGATTTTGCATGAATTGACTTAAGTAATTGACTGAATATGCTAGGTGCAGTGCAGGTGTAGGTAAGGTATTGCAGACCCCCTATTGCACTCCTGTAGGTACTGGGTGACTTCATTGGCTCCCCTTGATCAGGAAGGAGATGTTCTCCGGGTGTCATTGGGATGTTACAGGGCTTGATATGATCGAGCTGAAGCCTTTTTAATAGTTGGGAGGCATAGTGACCTTGAGTAAGGTATAGGCCATCTGCATTTCTGTGTGCCTCCATTCCCAAGAAGTGTGTGATGGAGCCAAGATCCTTCAAAGCAAACTTGGTGTTCAGCATGTGGACAAACTTTTGGATCAGGTGCTGTGAGTCCCCTGTCACAAGAATATCATCCACATACACTAAAACATACAAAACATGAGCATCAGTTTTCAATATAAATAAGGAGGAGTCTGCTGCTGATTGTGTGAAACCCCATGTCACCATCTGTTGCCTGAGGGCTCCAAACCATGCCCTAGGTGCTTGCTTGAGGCCATAGAGGGCCTTAGTCAATTTACAGACATAATGTGGCTTGGTTGTATCAACATACCCTTCTCGGGTGTACCATATAAACATTTTCAACTAAGTGGTCCATTTAAGAAGGCATTGTCTATATCAACTTGATGGATGTGCCAATTCAGACTTACAGCTAGTGCCAATACCACTCTAATAGTTGAAGCTTTAGCAACAGGACTAAAAGTTTCAGTAAAATCAATCCCATAAGTTTGATGAAACCCCTTAGCAACTAACCTGGCTTTGTGTTTTAACACTGTACCATCAGGCCTCATTTTGAGTTTAAATACCCATCTGCTCCCCATTGGGTTCTGGTGGCTAGCTGGTGGAACCAGGACCTATGTCTCATTTTTCTTTAGAGCATCAAACTCTGCATCCATAGCAGTCTTCCACTCAGTCTGAGGCCAATGCCTCGAGAGGCGTGGTAGGTTCGAGAGAAGGTGAGAGGGCAGTATGGTGTTGGTTATTTGGGAGGAGTAGGTTTTAGGTTTGAAGATACCACTTTTGGATCTAGTTTGCATAGGGTGGCCTTTTGGTGGTGATGGTGGTGAGGGAGAGTTTAGGAGAGGAGAGGGTGAGGAAGAGCTAGTAGTGGAATCTTGTCCAGAAGGTGAAGAAGTGGCACTAGGAACAGGGACAGATGGAGGACTGGGATACTCATCATCACGAGAGACAGATGTGGACAATGGTGTAAAGGAATTAAAAGCAGTGTTGAATTAGTAGGGAAGTTGGTGAGGAGGGGTGAGGCTCTTGTGAGGGTGATCTGAAGAACACTGCCTTCCACTGATCTTCTTCCAGATATGTCTTGTACATTGTATGGCTCAGTCACAGAGAGATTAAACCAAGAGGATAGATTAGAATCAGATAAGACTTCTCTATGAGGACCTTGTGAGAATCCTTCTTTGAAGGGGAACTCATACTCATTAAAGACAACATTTCTAGTTATAAAACCCTACAAAGTGGTATCCAGACATTTATAGCCTTTATGAAGAGGACTGACACCTAAGTAAGTACATTTATTGGTGTGGAACTTGAACTTAGTGGAGAAGAAAGGTCTAAGATGAGGAAAGCAAGTACAGCCAAAAGTCTTGTAGAACTTATAATCAGGGAGTTTGTTAAACAGGATTTGATAGGGAGATTTGTGTTGCAATACAGGTGTAGTTAAAATGTTAATCATGGTGACTGCTTCAACAAAGCTATCCCACCAATACTTAAGGGGAAGAGAGGCTTGAGCAAGTTGTGTGAGGCCTAGTTCCACTATGTGCCTATGTTTCCTTTCTGCCCTACCATTTTGTGGATGAGCATGAGGACAAGGATGTCTAAATTGAATTCCTTGATGCCTAAGAAGGGGTTCTAGGGTTCTATACTCCCCTCCCCAGTCTGTTTGGAGGCACTTAATTTTCCTGGAAAACTGGTTCTCAACAAGGTTTTTGAACTGTAAGAAGACAGAATAAACTTCAGATTTTGCTTTAAGAGGATATATCCAAGTATATCTAGACCAATCATCAATGAAGTGAATGTAGTAAAGATAACCAGATGTGGATTGTGTGGGGGCTGGTCCCCATAAATCAGAATATATTAAATCAAGCACATTGGCAGCATGAGAGTTAGAAGGTAAATAAGGTAAAGCATGGCCTTTGCCAAACTGGCAGGCATCACAAAAACTCAATTTTTCATTAATTTTCACATTACATTGTTCAAGAACTTGACTCAAGACCTGTTTGGAGGGGTGACCTAACCTCCTATGCCAAACATCAGGATCTCTGTTAACATTAACAGAACTCAATTGAGCACTACAAGGCTCAGACAAAGACTGATTAAACTGAGACCTTAAGGACTGACTAGAAGACAGACTGGAAGTTTGAGATGTCTTGACTTTGGAGTGAAGGGAGATCTTATTTTGATGAGGAGCCATAATCTGATACAGACCATCCTTGAGAATTCCTGTTAGAAGCAGTGTCCCTGTTTTCTTGTCCTTCACACAGCAAGAATTGGGATTAAACTCAACAACAACATAATTATCAGTTAAGAGTTTAGAAATACTGATTAAGTTCTTGGTGATTAAGGGTACATGTAGGATATCTTTTAAGAGCAGTGTAGTGTGTGATTGGAGTGTAGATAGATAGCTATGACCAATATGAAGTATAGGTAGTTGCTCACCATTACCTACTGCCACTGATTCTGAACCATTGTACCCAGCACTGAGATGAAGATTGTTGAGATCAGAAGTGAGATGATTAGATGCTCCACTGTCCATATACCAAGCAGGATCTCCCACAGAATGTGGACTTGCAAGATAGGCAGAGACTTGCTTTGGACCAGCATTGTTGTTGACATTTTGAGAGGGAGGAACAAAGTCTTCCTCAAATCTGTGCCAGCAGGATGTAACAATATGGCCATTCTTCCCACATAACTGACAGACCATCTTATTACCAGAACCTCTTGCACCTCCTCTACCTCTGCCCCTTCCACCACGACCTCTTCCTCTTCCAGTATTGTTACTTTGATAGGGTGGACGACCATTATTTCTGGGCAGAGAGTTCTGAGCCATATTAGCAGATGGATTAACCAGTCCTGGATTTCCAGTAGCATTGAGTCTTGCAATTAACCTTTCATGTGTCATAAGTTGAGATTGCACATCTTGCCAGCTGAGTGATCCAACTCTTGATGTAATGTTGACTATGGCAGACTCATAATCACGATCCAAACCCCCCAAGGTTGCCAGAATGAGCTCAGATTTGGTGATGGGGTATCCAGCTGCTGTTAGGTTGTCCGAATAGGATTTCATCTGGGCAAGATAATCGGACATCGATTTTGACCCTTTGTTGGCTTTGGATAAAGCATCCTTATACTCCAACATTCTAGACTCAGATTTACTGTTAAACAGTGTCTCAAGGGTTGTCCATATTTCATAGGCTGTTGAGCACCCAACAACTTCCGATAAGGCTTGCTCAGTCATCGAGCTGAGTAGCCATCCCATAATCAGATTATCATTGGTGTGCCATTCATCATTCATAGATGCAATGGCTGGGTTAACTAAAACAGATCTAGACAGGGAATCATGAAGTGCTGGTGCAGGATTCAACAAGTGATTTTCCAATTTGTGACCACGTATTATAGGAAGAATCGTGTACCTCCAGAGCAAATAGTTGTTTCGATCAAGTTTTACAGTGCATGTCTGGCTCAGATTTCCAGAAAATGGTGGTGCAAGAAGGGAAGACGAGTGAGGACTTACAGAACCAAGAAATGGCGGATTTAGGCTGCCGGATCGAAGACCAAAAGTTGGAAGAGGAGAATCAGTTCTTCCAAAAGTTACTCCAGTCAGTGGTGGAAGAGTGTTTGCTGTTGTGGATGTGAAGGTGCTGGAGAGCGGTATTCCGGTGACGACTCCATCGGAGAAGAAGGCGGAACTCCCAGGGAAAAAGCCAGAAACAAGAGGTGGAGTGATTGTGGTAGTTGCTACACCGACAAAGAAGAAGTAGTTATGCCAGCTGAGAGAGGAGCGCCTTCAGACGGTGCTGCTCCTTCTCCAGTGGAAACTCCGGTGGTGGCTGCCATGGCACCAACCAGCTCTGATACCAAGAAAGACGTTATAACATTTGGAAAAGAGAAATCTTGTTAATAGATTCTCATACGACCACAATGATCTTTCAATACAATTTAAGGAGCAAATACACCTAGTTGTTACACACATTAACACATGGTAACACACCAAGGTGACAAGTGTCAAAACCATAGAAAGACACTTGTAGACATTATCTAAAAGACAATAATAATAATAATAATGATCATTTCTTAACAATGACTAACAAGTCAATCGGCTCCATAGCTACATGGTGCAACTTGAAAGAACTTGAAGCAAAGGCAAAAATCAAGCGTGCATTTTGCAATGTAAATCAATTAATGAATTTTTAGCTACGATTCTTGGAAAGCTAAGTTTTGCAAGTGATTTCGAGAATTGAAGCCATTGCTTTCTCATTTCTCTTAGAGTCGAAGATGCTCTATCATCGACTTTGTTAACAGAGTCCTCCGAGATTATGTGTAGACATTCCACTGGAATTTGATTCATCAAGAGTTATGACCTCTGTAAAAGGTGCCCAATTCATGACCTCCATACTTAAGCATAGACTGTCCTTGCTTCTTCCAAGAAGGGTAAATAAATGATCCAAGATATTCCTCTGCAGATGAGTCTTTTCATGTGCCTCATCATCCTCTAAATCTGCAAGCGCATTGCCTGGAGGATGGCTTGCCGATATCTGGATTCGGATCCAGAGCCATCGGTGATCTACTCATCGCATGTTGGGCCGTATTCAAAGTGGCTCCTTCACCTGGTTGACTTTTACCTTCATAGTTGGTGCTTATGGTTTCTTCACCGCCATTGCTTTGTCCACCTTGGGCGTTTCGCAACGACTGGTTACGTGTTTTTACCATGATTATGATTAGATCTTGAAATCAAATGTCAATAGAAGGAGAAAGAGCAAGGCGAAAACAACCTAGCCAGGCCACGACGGTCCTCTACGAATTACGATACAACCAAAAGACGAAATGTCCTCGCCGGGACCGAAAGGTCGTGGATTGATGATAGTGAGTCCGACTCTATGACGACGCTACCATAGCCCAATGTGGGTGCAAGATCGATACCAAGCTTAATAGCACGAAGCTCAATCGCCCATGCACCCCATCCAAGTGGTACGAGAAAGCTTGAAGAATCTCCCTCATCATCTCGAAGTTAACACCGATTTATCGGGAATTCTCCGATGTAGCTCCATCCACATTTGCTTAACGATTACATGATTGGGGTGAACCAGGGCCGACCCACCTTGAAGGCGGAGGAGGCGGTGGTCTTAGGCCCAACGGTGCCGGCGACCCAACATTACATGTTTCTCTAAAAGAAAAAAAAAATTCCGCTTAGATTCAATCTGATCCCACCTAATATAAAGACCCCCTAAAAAAATTACTCGAATCGATAAAGGCCCCAAAAAATTTACTTGGCCTAATTTGAATCGATAAGTATATAACTTCGAACTAAAAAGCCTAATTCGACGACTTCGCTTAGGCCCAAAAAAGGCCAGGGCCGACCCTGGGGTGAACCTTGCTAGACAGCAAAGAAACAAAGGCACAACATTAGGAGGATGGCCCATATGCATAAACAGGGGCGCGCATGGGCCAACGGGCCACGGCCCACACCCCCACCCACCCCGAAATCGATGAAATAAAAGGTCCCGTCAATTTTTTACCCAATAGCATATATATTTTTATTTTTACATTGTACTTCAATAACCTACCCACCAACAAGGTATTACTCTTGCGTTGAGCAATATGGTATAACTAGGCAAATGACCAGGATTCAAGCCATGTTGTACGTAGTCGTTCGTGGGGAGATGATTGTGCTGATTATTGTAGTCGTGCGTGACGATGTGGAACCATTTGGAGGCAATAATATAGCAATTATGTAATAGAGTACATGGCATAAACACAATCATTGTGTATATTTCAACTATATTCTATTTTTTATTAGCACATACTCGTGTATATTTTGTACTCTCCATATATTGGTTCTGCGGATCTAAATAATGCTCGGCGATGGCACCATGCTTCTTATTACCAACACGGGTTCCACTTTATTCTCTACTTCTCGCACTACTTTTCGTCTAGACAATGTTTTATGTGTCCCCGCAATACAAAAAAACCTTATTTATGTTTCCCACTTTTGTGCTTCTAATAATTGTTCCGTTGCATTTTCACCCACTTGCTTCTTTGTGAAGGATCCCAAGACAAACAAATGTCTACTTCAAAGGGACACTAAATATGGGGTCTATATATGTTAGCCCCAAGCCTCACCTCTTGGCCTTTTGCTAGTACCACCACCTTGAAAAAACTTGGCATTGTCGCTTGGGTCACCCTTCTATATCTATTTTTCACTATCTCATTACTCGTCATAATTTATCTATTTTCCAAGTTAATCCATTGTGAGGCTTTAAAAGTCATAAACTTTCGTTTCACGCTTCCACTTTACATTGTCCGAGTAAGAGTGTCTTGCAAGAATTGACACAAAAACAAAAACGGCAATACATGTCCACTTTATGAGGTCTTGGGACTTGGGTTCAAGCCCCACCAAGCACGTATGAGTCATATATGTTCACTTTATATAATAATTTTGTTTGGTATTGAAACGAACTTACTCCTAGTATAACCCACATATATAATATGCATTTAAAAAGAGAACTACACCTCCCGATGATCCCCGATTTACCCGGCACCACCGTGGAGATTAATGCACCCACCACCATGGCCTATAATTATAAATGCATTACATTACATCTTTGCCAACCACAAAACAAAGTCTTAACCCCTCAAAAAAAAGAAAAAAAAAGTCTTAAAACACACACACACACTCTCTCTCTCGTCACCTACATCAAACACATAACCATGGTTTCTTCTTCAGTCTCTTCCATCACCGAAATTCAAGTCGAGAGCTACGTTTTCCCGCCGTCCGTCAAGCCTTCTTCCTCCACCAAATCCTTTCTCCTCGGCGGCAAAGGTTACTAGAAAACACTACAAATTGTGAGAGCGATTAAGACATATGTTTATGTAGAAAAAGTAAAAGAATCAAACAAAGAAAATAATTTCTCTCAATATTTTGAGCATCAGTCGACAATACAATATATAAGGCTTAGGAAATGCCTCTAATCAGGAAGAGCCGTAAATTAGGTGATCTCCTATTTACAACTTTTGTAACAGAGAATCAAGAGGATTTTGTCATAATTATTGCTTTATTCTTTTACACTCCCCCTCAAGTTGGAGTGAATATTAATTACACCCAACTTGGTGAGCATGTGTTCGAAGTGCTTAGTGTTAAGCGGCTTGGTAAACAAATCAGCTGGTTGATCTCCGGTTCGAATGTGTAATGTGCGGATTGTTCCATCTTGAATCTTTTCTGGAACTAGATGGCAATCAACCTCTATGTGCTTTGTTAGTTCGTGAAAAACAGGATTAGATGCAATATGAAGGGCTGCCACATTATCACAAAACAAGTTCACAGGCCGATTATATTTGAACCCTAAATCTCTTAGAACAACTTTTATCCATGTGACTTCACAGCATGTGCTAGCCATTGAGCGGTATTCGGCTTCCGCACTCGACCTTGACACCGTCGTCTGCTTCTTTGTTCGCCAAGAGATAGGAGATTGACCAAGTAAAATACAAAACTCCGTAACTGATCTTCGAGTATCTTTGCAACGCGCCCAATCAACATCGGCAAAAGGCATGAATTTCTAACTGACCGTTTGATGGAAAGAAAATGCCTTGTCCCGGTGTATTCTTTATATATCGTAGGAGTTTATGTGCAGCATTTAGATGAGGCTCTCTCGGCCTTTCCATGAACTGGCTCAACACGTGAACAGCATAGACAAGATCCGGACGAGTGACGGTAAGGTAAATGAGTCGTCCGACCAATCGTCTATATGATGACGCATCTGGAACAAACTCCCCTTGGTCTGAATTGAAGGCGATGTTCTCGTCAACAGGAAAACGAGATGGCTTAGCTCCAAAAAAACCAGTGTCTTCCAGAATCTCTAAAGCATATTTTCGTTGGGATAAAGTGATGCCGTGCTTTGATCGTGCCACCTCAATGCCAAAAAAATATTTATGTTGTCCCAAGTCTTTAAGTTTAAACTGCTAGGACAAAAATTTCTTTGTTTCATCAATATATTCGAGGTTACTTCCTGCCAAAATTACATCGTCAACATATACTAATATTGCCAAAAAACTTCCTTCACGGTTGCGGATGAATAACGAGTAATCCGCATAGGATTGTGTAAAACCTGCAATTTTAAGAGCATTAGACAACTTAATAAACCATTGTTGTGAGGCTTGTTTTAAACCATACAAGGATTTATGGAGTTTGCACACCCGAGTCTCCCCCTGTCGTCCATAACCGGGAGGAATAGTCATATAAACCTCCTCATCAAGATCACCGTGAAGAAATGCGTTATTGACATCAAGTTGATGTAGATGCCAATGATTTTGGGAGGCTATGCTTAAAAGGATACGAACAGTCACCATTTTGGCCACAGGTGCGAATACCTCACGATAGTCGACTCCCTCAACTTGACTATAACCCTTGGCAACTAAACGAGCTTTATATCTATCAACAGAACCATTGGAATGAAGTTTAATTTTATACACCCATTTACAACCAATGTGTTTCTTACCAAATGGAAGTGGTTGCAAGGTCCATGTGTTATTAGCTTCCAAAGCGGCGATCTCGTCTTGCATGGCAGCATGCCATTTAGGGTCCTGAACAGCTTGTGCAAAGGTGGTAGGTTCTTTAAGAAGAGTTAATGTGGTGGTAAAAGCCTTATGGGAAGGTGATAACCGATCATAAGAAAGAAAATTGTGTAAAGGATATAAAGTACCTGAAGTGTGGACGGCATTCGAGGCAGCTGAGTCGTCAGGGCGTGAAGGGAGGGCCGTATCGAGGTGAAAATCCTGCAAATAAGAGGGGGTTTTGGTGGCACGATGGCTGCGTCGAGGTGGTGCCGGAGATGGGGAGGGAGGTGGGGAAAGTTGAGATTCCGTGGGTGAAATCGGAGGAGGGCTGGGGGAAATAATGGCCTCGAAAGTGGATGGGTGGACCGATTCAGAGCTGTTTGGAAAGAGGTTAATGTCATCATCAACAGGGAGGTATGATAAGTATTGTGGACCAACAGAATGAGTGGATTGTTCACCAGAAAGTTGTGTATACGGGAATGTATGTTCATGGAAGATGACATCACGGGAAACAAAGGTTTTGTGTGTAATTTAATCATAGACTTTGTATCCTTTTTGGCCATTTGGATATCCTAGAAAAATACATTGAGAAGATCTGGGATCGAATTTGTTGGCTTGGTTGCATGGGTAGAGGCAAAGCATAAACAACCGAAAGTACGGAGATGAGAATAAGTCGGTGGTTTGTTGAATAATTTCTCAAAGGGTGTTTTCCCGTGAAGTAGTGGTGTAGGTGTTCTATTGATGAGGTATGTTGCAGTTAAAATAGCGCCCCCCCAAAATTTCTTTGGGAGTCCGGCTTGGAATAAAAGGGCTCTTGCCATGTTTAGACGATGTCGGTGTTATCTTTCTGCAACCCCATTCTGTTGGGGTGTACAACTAGTTTGATGAACAATTCTTTTTCGGAATAGGTGTTTTCTAGTTTGAATTCTGGGCCATTGTCGCTACGAATGATTTTGATTTTGGCATCAAACTGTGTTTCCGACAAGTTAAGGAATTTAACGAGTAATTCTTTGCCATTAGATTTATGCCTCATTAGATAAACCCAAGTGCAACGCATGTAGTCATCAATAATTGTGAGGAAATATTGAGCACCCTTGATAGATGGTACCCGGTAGACCCCTCAAATATCCACATGAATAATTTCAAAAGCAACAGTAGTAGTAATTGAGCTTTTATTAAACGGAAGACGTGTTTGTTTTACAAGAGGACATATGAGCAATCATAATGCTTAAGTAATTTATTTCTATTGTCTGACAAAGGAAATAAAGAAAAGACTTTTGAAGATGGATGACCCAAACGGTGATGCCATAGTGAGGAACTTGATGTCGAAACTTGATGGCAAAAATTTTGGTCTCTTATTGCAAGATAATACAGGCCCTCCTTTTTCAAAGTCCGTCCCAATCATCTTCCTCGAATGTCGGTCCTGTATTAAACAACGGTCATTTAAGAAAGTAACCATGTGTGGGGAATGAGACGTTAGTTTATGAACAGATATAAGGTTTAAGTGAAAATTTGGAACACAATAAACATATTTTAAAATAAAGTGTGCTGACAATGTTACTTCACCAATGTGAGTAACTTTCGCCTTTGAACCATCTGGAAGAGTGACGGTACGATTTTTAACTAATTGTGAAGCAGTGAGAAGATTAGGATTGGTGACCATGTGATCCGTGCATCCACTGTCCAAGACCCAATTATGCGTGCCATAAACACAAAGAGTAATATTACCTGAGAAATGCGCATCATCTGTTGATATAAGGGCCTGATTGGCCGACACTTTCTTTGACTTCACCATGTCAAGTATTTGCTGCATTCTTGATAGAAAAAGGTAAGGGTGCGTCCTTCTTCTCCATCATGTTGTGTTGATTTTGGATCCCTTTAACGGTACATTCCTTCGGTGCCTTTCTTTTCAACGATGAGTCGGGTTGTGTGCCCTTTAATTCCACAAGATTCACAAGTGAGGTGAGCCCGGCAATTTTTGGTGTTATGGTTATTCCTACCACATTTTGCACATTTAAGGATGTTGTTTGGTTCCGGCATCATCATTTTCGCAGCAAAGGCAGCACCCACATATTTTGTTGTGTCTTTCTCCACCTCTGATTGTTGTTCATGGCGGAGAACAAGCACATAAGCCTTGTTAACTGAGGGTAGCGGATCCATGAGTAGAGTGTTACTCCGTACATTAGAATAAGAATCATTCAGGCCCATGAGAAATTTCTTGGTCTTTTGGGTTTCAAGGTATTCGGCCACCGATTTAATTGACCCACACGTGCACATGGGGAACGAACATAAAGTATCGCATTCGTCCCATAATCCCTTCAATCGAGTGAAATATGAGCCGACAGTAGAGTCTCCCTGCGTGCATCCATGAATCTCACTCTCTACGTTGAATAATTGTATCACGTTTTTGTGGGAAAATCGTTCATGCAATTCTGACCAAATTTAGTGTGCGATTTTGCAACGGATAACGCTACTCGCTATCTCCTTTGTCATTGATCCAAGCAACCAAGTTTTGACTAAAATGTTGCAGCGGTTCCATTGATTAAACTCCTCTGCGCTTTCTTCCGAGGGTTGCTTGATGGATCCATCAACCAACCCGAACTTGTTTTTCACGGTTAGGGCCATGATCATGGATTGCTTCCATGTCGTGTAGTTTGTTTCAACAAGAGATTGTGGAACCAATATGGCACCAGGTTGATCCGAATGATGAATGTATAAAGGGTGATTGGGATTCTCCCATTTTGTCATTGAAGTTGCATTGCTCGATCCTCTTGCCTGTTCTATGACCATGGAGTCGGCTGTGAAAAAAAAATAGGTCAGAACCGGTAGCTCTGATACCATATAGAAAAAGTAAAAGAATCAAACAAAAAGAATCAAACAAAGAAAATAATTTCTCTCAATATTTTGAGCATCAGTCGACAATGCAATATATAAGGCTTAGGAAATGCCTCTAATCAGGAAGAGCCGTAAATTAGGTGATCTCCTATTTACAACTTTTGTAACAGAGAATCAAGAGGATTTTGTCATAATTATTGCTTTATTCTTTTACAGTTTATGTGACGAATGTGTCTTTAATTTGTGGTGGTGCGGGGATCGGAGATTAACGGCAACTTTGTAAAGTTCACGGCAATCGGAGTTTACTTGGGAGAGAGTGGCGTTTCCGTACTTTTCGGCAAGTAGAAAGGCAAAACTGTTGAACTACTACATTTAACAACGAGACCCGGCAGGGAAAAGTGAACTACGGCATTTTAGTAAGTGAATAACTCAAAAAGTGAACCAAGATCTAAACCAAACAATCTCTTACGGCTTTTCTAGAACATAATTTACTAGGAAATAGACTATTTACATTTACAGAATAAATGTAGCTTTCCAGTTATATTTCCAACATCAACAGAACTATAATGAGAAAAACTAACCAGATTAGGAAGCCAAAGTTCACAAACCTGCTTCTGGGATTGTTTAATTGAACACTAAATTTATTACTACATTCAAAATTGAAAATCATGCCAGAAATATGAACTTTCCAACTATCAAAACAAAATAAACAAACTCAAATGAAATGCATGTTACGGTAAACGATTAAATTGTCGAGTTTATACCTTGTCGCCATTTTCTGAGTGAACTCTGATTCAAGCCGATTTCTGTGAGGAATCCCTAATTTTTTCTTCTTCAATTGCGATTAAGTAGTATTGATAGATGTAAGAACGCATTTAATTGCTATCCGATTTTCGTGGACGCATTCCTAATTTTCTTTTTCTTCGATTGCGAGGATTTCCGATTGCCGTGGATTTCTATGAAGAATTGATAAATGTAAACCGATTTCGATTTTGAGGATTTTAGATTCGAATTCGCAATAAGCGTAGCGTTAGTTTTTAGGTTTTGTATGTGAAGGGTAATCTTGTCCATTCAGTTTAATTTTTGTCCTTATTGTTTTATGTTAATATGTTTGACCTAAATGGATGTTCAAATTGTAATATTGTCCTTATTAGTGTTTCTTTCATAAAAATATTGGTTGTGATACAAAATACTCAAGTATATTGGTTCATGTGAAGTCTCGCGTATGTAAAGTAATAGGATGCTCACCCCCCATACACTACTAGAAAAACAGATATTAATGACAGTAATTTAATGACGGGCCGTAATTTCGTCACTATAAACGTCTTTTAATGACGGTAATCTATATATATAATTATAAAATGTGTAAACGGTGAGGAAGTTCTAATTCTCGTCATTATTGATTCCACATCCCCTTATTGTTTGTATACACAAAATAATCTCGTCATTGATATGTAAAAAAATATTATAATTTTTTTTCCATTATAAGTATTTCTTTAAAATTTTATTTGAAAAAAACCCAAACCATAGGCGGGCAACATTCCCACCAAAATCTTTCCTAATTCATTTTTTTTCTAACATTCCTAATTATACAAAAACCTAAAAGATTTTGAGATCCAACTAAAAACCTAGAAAATGTTAACGCCTCCTCCGACGACAACCGCAAATCATCCCCGATTATCCGCTATTCGTTCTCTTCTCCGATCTTGTTTACCTCGTGCCAAATTTACGAAATGGTAAGGCGAGGGTGCATTGAGCCTTTTAACGAGCCACCATGTGACGAAAGTCACATTTGGAAATTTCGTTGTGTGTAATGCTAGCACCTTTAAGCCGAATTTGATGTCGACTCCTTACGGCAACGTGTTTTCACTCATGAAGGCGATTTCGGGCATTAAACTTCTAATTTCAATGGATTCGCAATAAAGGTGAATGTTTTTCTTGTTGATATCGTTTTATCAATTTTATTCGATTTAGAACGGATTCTCCGCCTAATTTCTTGTCTACTATTTCATTAAAGGTCGAATTTGAAAAGGTGCGATTTTGCCTTTGATTTAGTGTTGAATTCGAGCATTGAAGTTCGATTTGAAGAATCTCACATTAAAGGTGAAAACGCTCGATTCTCGTAAATATCTTTCTTTTAGTATTCTGTTTTGACTCATAAATCTGCCTGAGTTTGTGCTCTATACCGTTGTGAAGGATTGGCCATGAAAAGGTGCAACCTTGCCTCTGTTTTAATGCTGATACGAGCTCTTGATTTCTTTCATTTTGTTCACACTAAGTATTGAGGTGTAAATCATACGTCTAGGGCTATAAATAGCCAGTGATATCAAAAGGATTAAAATGAATCACTGAACTCATTGAGTCAAAGCAATCCCACATTTTAGTAGAGTCTAAAATCTCCCTTGCTTGTGTAAGTTTGAGTGTCAGTGTGAGTTGTATCAACCCTTGGTGGGACCAAGCCCCGTTGATACTGTGTCTGCAATTTTCGGGAATCAAGAAACTCAGTGTCACCGAGGATTTCAAGATCAGAACATTGCTTGCGACTGAAATTATGGCTGATAGTTTCAGTGGTCTTACTTGCTGGTTTTAGTAAGTGTCTTGTCCTTATTTTAAGCTATTTCTGCTGGTTAAGTCTTAGAATAAGGTGTATGTGCTCTGCTTGATTAATTTATTGTCTTTGAACTGTGGGTGTCTGTGGATGTGTTTGGACTGAATCATTTCTGAAAGAAGTGTGGTCCAAGGGTGGACAATAGGTCAAACACACACAGACTAGGTTCGGTTCATTTTCAATTAGATTAGTCAAGGTCTGAGCTTGTTTCTTGTTGTTTTTCTGTTTCATACTTGTCTGTTAAATCAGTGAAGAAATTCACCGATTCTGTTTTGTGTCTGTGCTTGGCTAATTCTGATTTTGATATACACACTATTACCTTGCCTTGTACATTTAAACCTTGTTGCCGTGACCGAACTACTATTCTTTGAATCCTTCTTTGAAAGTAAACCGGTGCTTTATACCGGTGCATTGCTAACTTAATCTCGCTGCATTGTTGAGCACGTTTGCACTCTTTGTAGTATCACAAAATCGCTTGATTTTTGTGCACACCGTTTGTTGCTGCCTGCACCTTAACTCGTTGTTCTTGCTGTGCACTTAACCTGTTGGAACCTGCTGTTTTATGCCTTGTATAAGGCTGCTTTTGCTGCTGGATATATCTACTGTTGCTCTAGACAATCTGTAAAAGACTTGCATAGCTTTCTTGTTGAATATGCTAGTGTAATACTTTGCTGAGTAGTTAAGGTTATTCTAATAGGGCTGCCAATCTTTGGTTAGCTGATTTGCTGAACCTGTTGTGCTCAGATTTTGATCAATAGTTCTGATAGTCTCATCTCTTGGCTTTGACCATCACATCTAGGGATCAACTGAGTGGTCAGTGTTAAGGCCATATTTATATGATTATTAAAGGTTTATTTCATTATTATTTTCCCCACATTTGCGTAATTTACATGAGAATTAAGGGTTTAAGTGTAAATATTGAATAAAGATGATTTTAAGAGGGTTGTATGCAAAATTGATGATTTTAAGTGTTGATTTAATGGAATTATTATTATTTGGATTTTATTACGTTTTTGCATTGTTTATTTATCATGTAGGAGTTAATTTTCGTGCATATAATGAGGATAAATGAAGCTCAAGTCGAATTATAAGAGATAGAGTTGGAATTGGCTTGAAGAAATTGGATAAAGATGAAGAGATCCGATCCTCTCGTAGATTCAAAGCGGGCGTCTCATCGATCTTGAACGAAAGCGCCCGTGAAGTGAATCGGCGTCCATGCATCGTCGAATCGTATTTTACATTCGAGAGTTCAGACGGAGGATGAACGAGCGTTTACTCAGCGTCCAAGCATTCTGGACGGACGTCCACGAGACCAGACGGGCGTTCAAGGCCGACTTAGTCATAACCGACTTAAAACTCTATATATAGCAGCAGCCTCTTAACCCTAATTCATACCACATAATTGAGATCGCAATTTTACACCAAAAAGCTGCGGCCACAAGCCTTTTTACACAGAGATGAACTTCTCCAACCCAACAATCATCCCCACTATGATTGTTGGCTAGAAACCTTGCAGTGAGTCGACGGAGGAAGCTCATCAACAACACAACCAACTAGAGAATTCGATGCTTATGTGTAGTGAGTTTATTTCGTAGTTTTTCATTACTTTGGATCTGTTTTGTATTGTTTAAGTTTTATTGAGTTAAGATTTGATGAAACGATCTATGTTTAATTTATGCTTGAATAAATTTACGAAAGTATGTTTATTTAAGTTCTCTTTTATTCAAAGTAATGCATCTAATTGTGTTTTAAGAGATTATGCATGATTAGTTGAGTAAGAGTTTGGAAACAACCTCGTGATTTCGTTTTGATTGTATGTTTAGTTTATTTGAAAAGATAAACGGAACCCTAGAATTTGGTTGAAGAAATTTAATTGAATTCGTGAATAGATCGCTACTAAAAACTACATCTTAGATCACCATCTAGTTGGGGGTTGTTGGTTGATGGGTGGATTCGTTGCCTTGCTGTGTTTTCCTTTAATTGTTTTAATCAAAGTCGCTTAGATTAAGTTTAGTTTAAGTTCTAGTTTTATAAACCCTAAGTCCCTGCTGTTTTCCTGCACTTTTCTGTTTCAGTTCGTAGTTAGATGCTCGTCCGCAATAGCAGACGCTCGTCCAGTAGATTTAGTTTCCAGACGCTCGTTCACTGTAGTGAACGCTCGTCCGTCTTTCTGTTTTCTTATTTTCTGCTTGTTTTTATTTCCTGTCTTAGTTTTAATTCTTAGGTTTAGGTTTTAGTTAGTTCCAGCTTTAGTTTAGATAGATAATTGTGACATAATTGATATAGATTTATATTTGAATCCGATAAACATTCCACTCCCTTAGGACGACCCGTTAACATCCTATACTACGATCCTTATACTTGGGGTGTTTCGGTTATAAATTGTAAAACTCGTTTTTACCGAACAGTCAGCTAAGTGTTTGATCATCATCTTTATTTGTACTCTATCAGTCTCCTAAGATCCCTTTTAATTTTCTGTATCAATTTGAATTAGGTTGATCTGTAATCAACTATTTCTGAACTTGTTTAGTTATAACAGCCATATTACATCTCTCTGTTTCAACATATAATTTGATATACAATTTTTGTATCTGCTATTGAACATATTTCATATATAAGCTGTCTTCGGTTCTGTATTTGTAATATTTGTCAAATCTATTATCTACTCAAATATCTTGATCTATTGTTTGCTTTCTGCACCTGGACCATTGTTTTTAATTAACTTTGTTTGAGATACTATTTTGAGCAATCTGCATTTGTGCTTTATTCTTAGTTGACTAATTGTATTGTGCATGCAGTTACTGAGTTTTCATCCACTACCACTAGTTTCATTTCCTCAAACAAAGGTCGTCTTCCACTTTAGTGGCATCTAAGTCTACTGATTGATTATCAACAAATGTCCCTGGAGTTCCACTGGAAGAAAGAAATTTGGTATTACTAACTGATTCGTAACCAAAATTGTTTATTCTGCCTTTTACTTTATGTTCTTAAGTTGACAGGATGCCCTTGTTCTGCAGATTATAAAGGCCCTGAATCTTTATGGAAAAAAATTAAGCGTGGATAACTTTTTTGGATACGATATTAACAAAGTTGATATGTAAGATGTTTCTGACAGTCTCTGTGATAATTATTTTTAGTCAGCAATGTTTAAATCTTTGACAAATTGAATGTTTAGTTTCATCTGGAAGGTAATCTCCCTTGAGTACTCTTGCATTTTCCTTTTTGTCCATGATACAAATTCAGTTGCATTTCTCTCCTAATGTTAAGTGGCACACTTCTTGATGTCTATTAATTGATTTTCATTTAACGTAACTTTCTTGATCACCTAGGTTATATGGATCATGCCTTATAGTGCAGTGCAATTGTTTGAATATGAATCCTTTAAGGTAATATTGCCTTTTTATCTATTACTATTAACTAAAGCTTTGGAAAAAAATTTGGTAATCGGTGTTCTAGAAAGTTAACTATTACATTGTATGGAAATTGTTTACAGGAAATGATGAGCAACTCTCTGTTATAGGAGACTTGCAGCAGGTTCTTGTGCTGGCATGACTTCAACTTTTGTAAGTTTTCATGGATACATGTAGGAATTGTGTGACCTATTTGGTTTTATTCTTCATCTTTTTGACTGATCATTTGGTTAACATATTCATTTTTTATACTGGATAATTGATCATGGGTCCAGGTAACATATCTTCTGGATGTTCAACATTTAGATGCATATTTAGTTTGGTTCAGCAAATTAACATTGAGAAAGGCATGGAATTATCAACTGCGTATCGAAGAGCTGGAAACTTTGTACTAAATTCTGCTATGTTACTATGCTAATATTGGTGAGATTAGCTCGTGTAAAATCGCAGCATAATTTAACATCTTCTGTTTGTGCTCATCTTTCTTAAGATCGTTCATGACAAGTTGCTTCACTGTGTGTTTGAGTATGCTATATGTATTGTTTAATTTCATCATTATTATACGCAAATAATTTCTTTCTTTCTAATAACCGGATTTTCTCTGCAGTGCGAGCTTGATGGATGAAACAGAGCTTGATGGACATTGATAAGATTATAAGTGCAAAAACAGAGCTTGATGGACATTATCGTAAAAATTCGATTGTAAGTGCTTTAATGCGGAAATAAGAATCTTATATCTTGTTTACTAAATATGAGTAAACTTTAAACATGTGTGTTTTCTTTATCGTGTATATGTTTCGAGGTTTTTAAAGGTTTTGATGCATTCGAGGAGATGTGTGAAAGGATTTCTATCGATCATATCCTAGGATGGTTCAATTTTGTTTGTCAAGTAGCTTGCTTCCATGAACCGCCAATAATTGAAGGTGCTTAGTGTTTTGGTGATCAACATTTATGGTTGTTAGATATTTTTCATTGAGGATGTGATACTAGAAATTCCTACCATTATATAAATCTACATGTAGCTTTTTCTTTTGAATATTTTGAAACAACTATACCTCAATGTGTATATGGGATACCTTGGTGTATATTTTGGATATATTAATGCTTGTTGATGCAACAAACTGTAGTGCTTTTTATTTAATGGTTTTGATGTTCTAATATTTCTTCATAATGGTTGATACTTTCATGGTATGTTTGATGAGGGTGGGTTATTTACAAAGAGCATGATTTGGTGTGGGGCTAATAACCCTATAATGAGGGGATTTTTGGTCATAAATTCGTGATTTATCGAGGGCAAATGACCCTAAAATGAGAAAACTTGTCGTCATTAGTTCGTGCATTAATGAGGGGTAAATGACCCTATAATGATGAAATTTTTTGTCAATAAATTGTGTTTTAGTGACGGGTAATTATCCTTATAATAACGGGAATAGTCGTCATTAACGGTTAGAAACTAATATTCAAATTTAGTTCTAATGATAGGCAAATAGTATAATAATGTGGAAATTACCCGTCATTAGAACTATTTTTAATGAGAGTCTAATCTCGTCATTAAATCTTTGATATCTTTAATGACTAGGCGGGTTCTCGTCATTGAATGCTTTAACTAGAAGGGCGACTATGACGGGGGCATGAGAGGGATTTCCCATCATTAAAAGTCTTTAATGACGAGAAAAAGGGATATAATGACGAGAATTTCCGTCATTAAAACCCTTTTTTCTTGTAGTGATATAAGTGTGAGACATAAAATTCTTGTCAACTCGGGTTAGCCCTTTTAGACCAAGCGAGGACGATAGTCTAAGTAGTTGGATGGAATATTTATGACTCATTTATCGCTGCCGGGCCCAAGTTCTGGGGCGTTACAGTTCAATTCTTAGTAATACAGTGAGTAGAAGGTCTCGATTTCACGAGGAGAAATTAGTTGAGTATCGAAGTCACTAACCTACTTAGTTTAAGCGAAGAAAACATGTTGGTTGAGTAATTTTATCGAACACAACCTTCGGTCCTAAGTTGTTCTTTCCCATCATTGTGCATATATATATATATATGGAGATAAAATCAAAAGAAGCTGGAAGGGTGGCAAGCTAAGACCCTGTCTATGGGAGGTAGATTAATTCTTATATTTGCATGTGTTGTCTTCTATACCGATGCACACATTGGATGCTATGCAGGTACCCTCTTCTGTCATAAATAATATGCATCAAATTTTTTCAAAATTTCTTTGGGGAAGAATTGCAAAGCACAAAAGAGGATTTGGAGAAATTGGGTTGACATTTGGGCAAACGCATGAAAATGGTTTAGGAGTTCAGTAACTTTAAACATATCCAAATGGCGTTTGCTGCAAATTATGGTGGAAGCTTCGGAGAAAAATTAGGATTTGGGGTAAGTTATTTTTCGGTTTACGGCCTATAAAAATTTATATGCTTGGAAGATGATGTCTAAAGTGCAAAATTATGTTGAGAATACGCACATCAGGCACTTTAATAACAAAGAAACTTGGATTTGGGAACCTACATCATCTGGAATTTTCAGGGTAACTTCCGCTTATAATATTATAAGAACCAAGCAAGATAATTATTATGAGTTGGGAGAAATTTGGAAACCATCTATTCCTGTTAAATCTCAATCTTCATGTGGCGATTTCTTAATAATCTTCTCCCGGTTTTGGAGGCTCTAAAGAAATTGGGAGTGTGTGGTCCTTTTAAATGTCTTTTACGCTTTCGAGGAAGATACAAGAGAACATTCCTTTTACCATTGCACCTATGTAAGGAATGTCTGTGATACTTTGCAAATGGAGCTGCAGTACCACCATATCTCTAACGACTTTGTCAATTATCTTTGTAGTTGGTGGAAACCTAATAAAGGAGAGGAAGTTATAGAAGATTGTAAGCATGTTCCAGTCTTTGTTCCTTGGGAGCTTTGGAAATTCCGTAATAGACTCATGTACGATGAAATTAGCTCTCTCATTCTAACCATCGTCAATAATATCAACTATAATATTGCCACTGCTCTGAGATGGAAATCCCTTTACAGGCAAGACGCCAACGATGATTGCCTTGTTCGTAACAATTTTATACCCTTCTTTGGAAGGCGAAAAATTAAAAAGGTCATTCCTATTAGCTGGGTAAAACCTCCTCATGTATACTTTAAGCTTAACTCAGATGGTTCTTCGGTTGGTAACTCTGGCTCTTCCGTTGGGTCTTTTCTTATCAATACGTGGATGGTCGTCTGTTGCATGCTGCTGGCACATATTATGTCATTTAAACTAGCCTAGTAGCCGAAGCAAGAGCTCTGAGCGATGGAATCGCATTCTGCATCAATAATAATATATCTCCTTTAATTATTGTGGATGATTCTCAACTGCGCGTAAAGATGATTTCAGGCGACTATGTGATACATTGGAAGGTGTTTGATGAGATTCATGGCATTCAGAGTTTTATTAATCAACAGGGTTATCCAATCACTCATATTTATCGAGAGGCGATGCCTCCATGCATTCTGGTTATCTTCAATATGGACAACACGATGCATTACCTCGCCATCTTAATAATCTGCTTTGTGGAGATCAATTGGGGTTGCCAACTATTCGGCTTGTACATTAAAGGCGCAACATTCGGGAAGCACCCTTCATTTATCAACATGAAGGGTGCAAATCAGGTTGTCAATAAGGTTTATTATTTTTTCAAAACATTTTTAGGGTGGCAATTGCTTCCACTTTTTCGACTTTTGCATAATCTCTCCATAACATATTGATCATGCGGGCATCTTGGTAAAATCATGGCGTGGATCTTGGGATGCACCCTTCAACATTTTGAATGGTGCAAACCAGGTGCTATTTTTTCACTACCATTTTTTAGATTCTAATTGGTTTGGAGCTGTTGATTTTTGTAACTTTTCTTTTCCTCCTTAAATCGGGACGCCACTGACAACATGGAATATCCCACGAGCTGATTAATTCTTAAGGACATGCGTATTATGGTTGAAGATGCTAAAGATCAAAACGGAAGAATGGATACAAAAGACTTGCTTGTGCGAATTATGCTTTGGTGTACTTGCTCCAATACTATACCACATTGTAATTTTTGCTTTGGGGTTTTACACTTTAAAAACGTAGGGTGCTGCACTCTTTCCTATGAGCAGGATTTTCCCACACTGGGTTTGCCACTCATAGGTTTTAAGAAGGCAGGGCTACGTTTCGTCAACGTTTTTTTGGTATAAGTGGAGGGCCATGATACGGCATTGTACAAACCTTTTACCGTTTTTTAATAAAGGCTTTGTTTATATATATATATATATATATATATATATATATATATATATATATGTGTGTGTGTGTGTGTGTGTGTGTGTGTGTGTGTGTATGCAGGTGATTTGGAGGATGAAACTTCAACCCGGTGGATACTAGAGAGTGCCGGCTTCAGTTTATAGCCGATTAACTTGTATCAATAGCCAAGGGTAGCTTTAAGAAATTCAGGATACATGTCGAAGATAATATCACAACTATTATAAAAGAGCCGGTGTGTTTCCCCCGTCAAACATTCCCCTTTGAAAATTGTTATAAATTTAAGGTTTATTGTTAAAAAGGACAAAATAAGAGTGGAAATGTGTAAAAGGGCGGTGGAATTGGAATTGGGTGAAAAGGACAAACCAAAGCAGTTGGAATATCTGGATTCCATTTGTAAAGACAATGCAACCAACGAGTGTATTTTGAGTAACAAAGCAGTGGAATTGTCCTTTAACACGTGATTTTTTTTCCACTGTCCTTAATCCTATTTTTCAACTTTTTTTTGTCCTTTATTACCACCCCGCATTTAGTATTCCATATAAACATCCACTCAATCATAAACGTTAATTAAATTCTATATATATCTATTCAATCAGTTATAAATCTAACCATGCAAGGAATGAAATCTATCCAATCAATTATAAACTTATCCATAAAAGGAATGATTTTATATATATATATATATATATATATATATATATATATATATATATATATATATATATGTATGTATGTATATTGAATTAATTGATTCTAGTAGTCGTAATAAAAACATGTTTTTATTTTTATTTTAATGTATTGTCGTTCTAAAAGAAGCGGTGTGTTTCCCTTGAAAATTGTAAATTTAATTTAGTATTCCATTTAAACATCCAATCATTCATAAGCCTTAATTAAATTCCATATATATCGATCCAATCAATTATAAACCTAATCATAAAAGGAATGATATATATCCAATCAATTATAAACCTAACCATAAAAGGAATGATTAAATGATAATGACTATATATATATATATATATATATATATATATATATATATATATATATATATAATATTGAATAAATCGATTCTAATAGTCCTTAGAAAAACAACTGTTTTTGGGATTTTAATGTATTGTCATTATAAAAAAAACGTTAAATCTGATGAGCATTATGTTCCCACATTGGTGAATATTCTCTTTCCTCAATATAACTCGAACCGGAGTATTACTTGTTGTGGAATATATCAGTTTAGTATGTTGTTTAATACGTAATTCAAGAAAAAACGAAAACAATAAATTTGGACAGAAAGCTTATTCATTGAGGCGAGTGCAACACTGTGTCCTTAAGAAGTATTTGCACCGATTATGTGCACACGGTAATGAAAATCGTCTCTCAAGATACAACAGTCATAACTTTTTCGGATTGTTGCACTTCAATGAGAAGAACACGGCAAAACGATCATATTCGTTAAATCTCTTCTTGACTCGAAAAATATGCAAAGTATTTGTATGGACATTTTAACACAACTGGCCAGAATTTTGTCTAAGAAAAAACTTACAAAAATCTGCTCTCTCTTTTCATAAAATTGATGGGAATTTATAGGAGAAACGTGTCCGGTCATTTAAAAATTGCAACCTTTAACCGAAAGGTTGCACTTCAATGAGAGGAAGACGGAGAACCGATCATGTTCTGTAAATCTCTTCTTGACTCGAAAAATATGCAAAGTATTTGTATGGACATTTTTTCATGATATCATCGGAAATATCAGGTTTGCGGTAACCAAGATTTAGAGTGGATATATAGCAGTCTATGTATGATTTCTCAAGTGAGAATGGGTGGATATTATGAACCACGATGGTCTCACTCGCTCTATGAATAAGACGATGAGTGTGTCGACAAATTGACAGAGTAGTTCCGTATATATTATTTCTCAGATGGATTTTGATTTACATTGTGGCCCTGTATATATAGGCGGTATGCTAATGATGATTAGCTAAGTGTGATAAGACATTAAGAAGACATAATTAAGTACAATTATGAGTAAGTAAGCAACACAGATGTCAAGGCAGGCTAGCGGAATGCGGGCTTGACAAATAGTCGAATTCATCTCTTCCTTTGACTTGTCATCATCATCTTCGAGGTGATTGGCCTAATAATACAGGTTGTATGTGACACGTCGGAGTGCGGACTGAATGATCCCTTATGCCTTAGGACAAACGATGTAAACCGGATTGTGGGCTTTGGGGACCGACGTTCGTCTGGGTCCGGCTAATAGATTATGTACTTCCTGGATTGAGGCCCGAGATATATCATTGGACCTAAGTTTAGGCCCAATTAGGATATTCAGATCCAACCCGGGTTTGGTATATCAATGCCCCCTACTATGTGCCTGGTGTATCTGTCAAGAGAAGGAAGGCAGAGAGTAAAGTAGTTGATGGAGTGAAAGTATCAAACCATGTTGCTTTCGAGTAAGATAGAGAGATGCCGGTATTAATTATCGGGCTTTGATCAGTGTTTATGCCGTGAGGCGGCTTATTGAGATACGTTGTGCATTGTAGCGAACAGGCTTGGGCACCGCGCTATGAAGCGGACGGGTTTAACGCGGCTTTTATGACATAAAGCGACTCGCTGCAAGATGCCTCACTATGAAGCGGACAGGCTTGAGATGCTGATTTTAAGAGTTGTCGGGCTTATGTACCGTGCTATGAAATGGATGGGTTTAGTGCGTCATAAGCCGTTTCGTGAGATGAAGGCTGTAAGCCGTTTTGCGAGATGAAGGCCGTAAGCTGTTTTGCAGGATGAAGGCCGTAAGTCGTTTTGCGAGATGAAGGCCGTAAGCCGTTTTGCGAGACGAAGGCCGTAATCACTTGCCAGCTGTTATAGTTAGTGAAGTTCATGAGGAGTTGCCTCGGTTCCGTAACTGGCATGACGTTTGATGTGAAACGTCCCTTGCTCTGATTGGTTAAAGGGTTTCGAATATCGTGTCTTGCCATTATCGCGTTCAAATTTCAAAATTTGCACCGAGGCCTCGGCCATAGTCCTTGCATGTATATAGAGGCTCTTACCCCTACTTGTATACTTTTGCAAGTTCTAAAAAAATTTCTTAGCAAGAATTCCAGTGAGTGTAAACAGTTTCTGGCTAGCCTTTACTATTTCCGGCTGATATTCAAGCTTCGACCCAGATTTTTCCAAATTTTCCAGGTATGGACTTATTTCCTCTCATTTATTTATGATATTTTGTGGCCTCAAACATGCTAGGATAGAAGCATAATGTATGCTTAGGACCCTTTAGACGTACATGCTTGATTTATTGTACTCACAGAGCCTTTAATATGTATTTGAGTCCCTGTGCCCTGACCATGTCTTCATACTTTCCCAAAAGTAAGTGCCCATATGGTTTGAGGATTCCTTAGGGTTTATTTGTTGCTTATTGAATGGAGGGGCGAGGTGTTGGGGTGTGATTATGCTCACCTTGGCCCGACTTTCATGTCTAGGCGACTAATTGTTCCACCTCACCCTATGTTTTTCCAGGATGTCCTCAGAGTCACAAACCCAATCGAATGAAGAAACACGAGCTTCTGCGGGCTATGGTTCAGAGGCGGAGTTTGGTGCGAGCGAGCATGAGGTAGTTGATATCGAAGAGTCCGGCTCGGATGGCGAGGGGAGCGATCAGGATATGGCGGTACTAAGAGACCTCGTTAAGATGACCATAAGGGTGGTAACCAGGAAAGCGGAGTCGAAGAAAACCGAAGCATCTGAGCCGAAGAAAAGAGCTCCTAAGAAGAGGTCCCTAAAAGCTCCTTAAGAGTTGGTGGCTTAGAAGCGTTTCAACAATGATGTGGGTGCTCGATGGAGGGAGTTTCGCGGGCGAAATGACTATACCTCGTCCTTAATGGCGTGTGAAATCCATGGCGATTATCGGTTTGCCAGCTTCGGCCTAGTTTTTGTGCCCCGGATTTGTGGCCGAGAAGGGGATGATTATCTGTGGTTGCATTATGACTATTTAGTGGGTGGACTTCGCCCACCCTTCGATCCTTTCTCACCAAATTCATGAAAGAGATTAGGGAGATTCCTTGTGATTTCACGCTAGGGGCATGTTAGGGTTATAATGGCCTTTATCGTAATCAGACGATTCCTAGATCACGAGCCGTCACTTCCTGTCTTAATTTATTTCTACCGATTCAATAAGAGAACCGAGGACGGCCAGATTCAACCCCGCAGCAAAGTGAGTAAACCCAAACTCCTATTTGATCTTCCTGACAAGGTCTCATCCTGGAACGAGAGGTGTACGAAGGTGGAGTCGTTGATGGCCTTTAACGAAGATCCCTGCTAACTCCAGTAATACCGAGCATCTGAAGAAGATAAAGACGCAGGATGCTGACGACGAATTCATAGCCGAGTTCAAGGAGTTGCTTGGATATGTTCAGAAGCCCTATAAGTAGGAGAGTGTTTTCAACTGGAGACTTCTCCTAGATGTTGGAAAACCTTATGCTAGGATGGTGGGACTTCCTGGGGTAGAAGTAAGTAACCCCTTAATCGAGATCGAGTCAATACCCTGTGACCCCGATTGGTATGGGGAATGCCATTTTGGTAGATGCATGACTTCTTTGTGTGAGGTGTGCACATGAAATTCCTCACAACGACCTCAAAGTAAACTTTACTTGTTTTTGCTTGATTGTTTTCCACTAGTTTTGTTTCATTTCTCTTATCCATGTGCTGATGAATCTGTCATTCCACAGGTTCCATGAATGCTCTGAAGAAACGCAATCTGATAGCGTCAAAAAGGACCTCATCTGAGGTGAAGAGGAGCTATCAGCTTGGGAATATTGACAAGGTCGATCTTTCTATGGTCAAAATTCAGACAGATTCTGCGGGCACGTCCTCGGGGACTAAATCTGCATAACCGACCCTGGCCTCGACAAATCAAAATGCAGGAAAGACAGCGACTACCAAATAGACTAAGCAGACAGTTTTGACGAGAACCGCGGTGTCTGAGAAGCGGCCTAGAGATAAGGCTAGTGTCCGCGAGGTAACTGAGGTAGTGGGTTCTGTGGGGATCAACCCTGTTGATGAAGATGTTGTTGTTGCCGGCGAGAATAGCGAGAAGGATGCTCGCGGTCGGTGATCAGCTGAGGTCCGATGATCCTTCTCAAGAAAACCTAAGTCGGGGAATGTCGGGCAAAGAAAAGAATCTGTTGCTCCTGCTTCTGGCAAAGGTAAGGATCCTACTGGAAAGCTAAGCTCGGTGGGTACGATTGTGTTGGTACCGTTTTCTGGTTTGCCCATTGGGCCGCGGGGTAAGCCTGCTATCTGGTTAGACACGAACTTTATCAGCCAGAAGCTGATAGACCTGCCTAGGGCGTCAATGATTTCATAGGCGATTGCAGATGTTCCACCGTTGCGACATCTGAAATTGAGTCTACCCAATCCCATTCAACTCGAGATCGGTCATGGGATTATGGACCGGCTTGTGTTGTCCAATCATGTCGACCCGAAGTATGCTTTATTGCAGAGCATAGAGGATTTATTGGGTTTATTCAGCACCACGGTCATGGTAATTCTCTGCTCGTGTTAACAATATTCTTTTTGTATCCTGACTACTATACTCATTTGTTGGTCAACTAACATGTTTGTTTTTGCTTTGTCTTTTTCAGGTCGGTACCGGCATGAAGCATTTCTCTCAAGAGCATGTAGAGGCGGTCTCCTCGAAGACAGCTACTCTGAAAGAGCGTAGTGCCGCTAAAGCCGTCGCAGCTGATGTAAATGTGCGACTTGACTTTGCCGGGTCTGAGAATGCTGATCTGAAAAAGCAGATTGCTGAAGCCAAAAAAGAACTTTCCGAGGCTCGGGCAAACTCTGAACACCTTGAGGCCTTTAACCGCGAACTCGTGAAGAAGGATAGGGAAGCTGCTTAGGCATTGAGGGAAATGCAGGAGCGCGTAGATGAGGCTTCGAGCATGTGGAAAGCTGAGCAAAAGTTTGCCGCTGATCTGTAGCAAATACTTACGAATGCTAATGCCAATATTGAGGCTATACTGGAGGCCAAAAGAGTGGAGTCCGTTGAAGTCTACAAGGCCTCTAGGGATGCCGAGAAGATAGCCGGTGATAACTTCCTAATGGGTTATGACCAATGCATCTATCATATCGCCAGATGTATTTGGGCCCAAGGTGAGAGTATCTCATGCCTTAAGACTATATGAGATTGGATCGTAACCCTGCCCTTCTCTGAGCACTTGAAGGTTTTCCACCCTTCAATACCTTATACCGAGGTCGACCTGAATAGCTATGCCGAGGACCGGAGGCTGAAGGGAACGAGGTTTAGGATCCGTCCCAAGTTGAAGCCGTCAATTTGACAGAACTAGTAAGGCTGGTTACGCAGGTTTTCGACCAAGGAGAAGCTGAGGTCGTTGATCAAGAGGCAAATGAAGCCGATGCCAATGCCGAGAAACTACTGCACCCTTCCCTTAATGCTGAGAATGTTGACAATGCCAAGATGTGGCCTGATAATGTGTAAAGCTTGTTGTAATCCTTCTTGATTCGATTTGGTATTTGTAAATGTTTGAAAACTTGAGGATGATTTTGTAATAACTTTTCTTTGATTTTTTAATATATTGACAAGTATCTTCTGTTCCCGAATGTGTTGATATGTTGTCTTACACACACTACTGCTTTGCTGTTTTGCTCGAAATTATTGTATCTTTCGAGACCGGTGTAGTGTAGAGGTATGTGGCCCCCTTGTTTTGGATAAGATTCGAAGTCGTAAACTTGCAGGCTTATCAAAAGAAACTGTCCGATTTTGGTTTGAAATTTTTCCAAGGTATGGCCCCCATTTTTAACAAGGTTGGAACTCACTTGTCACGTAAACGTTGTTGAAAATTTAAAGTTGCCATGATCACGAAGTTGCCCTCAACATATAACACACTTTGATGATGAAGAAAATTTGAATGAAACATGTACGGAATAAAATGTGAAACCGGGCTAATATTAAATTCGCCTCACCACGGTTGGTGAGTTGAAAATTACAAGAAAGCTTAACCACTCACGTCGTAAACGAGAAGCCATGACCCTAGCCGATTATTACATGTAGTACCTTTTGAGATTATCCGCATGCCATGGTTTGTTAAGCTTAGAGCCGTTTTGATCTTTGAGAATAGAAGTCCCTTTCTTTATTTCTTTGGTGACCTGATAAGGACATTCCCAGTTCGCCGTGAACTTTCCCCTATCGGGCTAAAGACCGGAGGCCTTCCTGTTTCGAAGAACGAAGTCGCCGACCTTAAATGAATGGTCGCAGATTCTCTTGTCGTGATGTCGTTTAGCGATCTGCTTATAATTCACTAGCCGATGGTAAGCCGTTAATCTTTTTCTCCTCCGTTAGGTCGAGGTCGATCTGTCTATTGAGCAGATTGTCCGTCGGATTATATATGACGATCAATTTGGTATCATTATTTACCATCAATCTACCCCGGATCTGTGTTCTCAATGGGGATAATATGTATGAAATCATGAGTTAATTAGCTAAATGTCATTAAGCAGCGTCCGGGGTGACTAAATTGGTATTATGCGTATTAACCGTGTATTTTATGCGTTATTTGCTAGAAATAGAAGCTACTATGTGTGGTATGGTTTTATTGACAGATGGACGAGTGTTTGGAGCATCATTTGGGCTGAAGGGGAGAGTTAATCGATAGAAAACTGAATCGAGCTGAAAGTTGAAGTGTTTCGAACGGAGATTGGACCCGAGAATCTGATTGGTGATCTTGCAATGCAGTCTCGGAATCTTTACAAGATGAACTGGGCTTGGACTTTTTCATAAAAGTTGTAAGTCTTGAAACTAGCATTCTAACACACTTTGAATCACCCAAATGGTAGTTACGTAGGCCAAGTTATGGTCCAAATACCGAAGCTGGGCCTAGGGTATTCCAAGATAAGTCGGCAGCAGGAAAAAGACTAAAATACCCTCGGTAAACCAGGAGTTACCCATGGTTTTCCAAGGCCCAGAATCTTCCAGAAACGCGTTTTCTTGTCCTCCAAGCATTTGGTTTACCCTAAGTCGGTTTATACACCTATATAAAGCTATCAGAGCTGCGAAATTGTAATCATTCATCTTCCATTCTATCATTCATTCATAGATATATTCACAAATTAGATACAATGTAGTATTCTGGTAATAAATTCTTCTTCTCTTTCTTGCAAATAAGTCATGAGTCTTTCATTATTGAATTGTTCTTGGTTTACGATCTTCATAGATCATCTTGAGTTGCCGGAGGGAGAGAGAATAGAAGAGTCGATATGTTCTTCGTTATGGGTAAGATCTATTCCAATGTTTTATTTCTTTTCTTAGATTCATGATTGTTCTTGTGCTAAATCTAGATTATACTTGCATCTAATAATCTATGAATTAATTAATCGAACCTTAATCTTTATTATTCGATTCGTTAATATGAAACACAGAATTATGGGTTGCGCTCTTCAGATCTTCGACGGTTTTTATCGCTAGATCTGAATACCTAGTAAATCCTAATTTTGTGGTTCGGTGTCAGCTACGTTGATCGACGTGTTTAATTAACTGTAGGTTAGATCTGGCCAATCTTCTTATTTTAATCGTAAAACTAGCATGAAATACGAATAGTGAAGTGTTAGTTTGGACATAGTCTTGATGGGCCCTAGGAACGTAGTTCTTTATGCGTATGGACTATTACGGACCAAGTAAGGAGGGTAGCTTGCGTATAGATTATCTACTACCATTGTCGGAGTAGATAGGGTTAGGAATTGCACCCGTAGCTTAATTACAAATATGGATCAGATAAGGATTAAGAGGAGATTAGTTATGAATATTTTGGTTAATGCCTTTTCAATATATGATTGACCATGAGTTTATTTGCAACTCTTTTATTTACTTGTTCTTTATGTTGGTCAACGACCACCCCTATCCGGTTGACCTATGAATTGTGGTTGTGTTTAGCATTATTAAAAATAGTCTCTGTTGGATCGACCTTGACTCGCCCTTGCTATACTACGATTGACCTAGTACTCTTGTTAGTACGTCGTGTATATTAGTGAATTGCACACGTGATCAATTATACTTAGCGACCCTGATACTTGGGAGGGCCCTTTAAATAGGAGTCATGGCCTCCGATCCATAAGTTAGGGCAAACAGTGTTTCTCCCATGGGTGTTTTAATCGTGGTACGGAGAGCCCATAGTATGAAAAGGCAGCTCGTCGACCCAGCCTCCTGTCATCTCCCCCAAACTCTTTTTTAACATCTTAATTATTTGCTTGTTGCCGGCTTCGGCTTGACCATTACCCTATGGGTAATCTGCGGATGATTGCCAATGTTTTACATGATGCTCTCGGTAGAAGGTTGAGAACTCATCAAGGAACTTAGGTCCGTGGTCCGTTACCACTGCTCGAGGAATTCTAAATCGTGACCATATCTGATCGTGTAGGAAGTAGACCGCATTATTTTCTCCTATGTTGGCCATAGATTTAGCCTCGATCAACTTTGTGAAGTAGTCAACTGCCATAATAACATATTTGCAACTACCCCTTCACGTTGGGAATGGGCCAATTAGATCAATTCCCCACATATCAAATGACCAAGCCGAAACAACGATGCTTTGCTCGACTGATGCTAGCCTTGGGATATCCGCATGTTTCTGACATTCCGGACATTCTCTAACCAATGTTTCCGAATCTCGTATGATTGACGGCCAGTAGTACCCTGTGGTTATAACTATTTGAGCTTAGGTGCGGCTAGCGGGGTGGCCCCACACACTCTTTGGTGATGCTTTATGAGGATTTTATCACTTTCTTCTTTCCGAACACATCTCAACAAAACTGCCAGTAGTGATCCGGCTTGTGATTCGATGCCCCGTCAACATATAACTGCCAGTAGTGATCAGGCTTGTGTGGAGCCGAGAAGGCTCGGGTTGTACAGACGATCTTGGCTGTTCCGAACTAAAACTTGTCTCAACAATGAAGCCTGGTAATTCTTGAGCCTTGACATCCTTCCTCGGCTGATACTGAATATCAAACTCGATAATCTCGATAGCCCATCAGATTAGACGACCTGAAAGGTTGGGTTTGTGTAATATCTGACGCATCAGGCTATCCGTTAAGATGATAATTGTATGTGAAGTAAAGTAGCCCCTGAGTTTGTGGGCAGCGATAACAAGCGAGTAGGATAATTTTTCCATATTACAATAACGACTCTCCACCGGACTGAGAGCCGTAGTTACATAATACATGGGATTTTGGAGGGGTTCGGCCTCCTATATAAGCACGGCGGCTACAGCCCGATCCAAGGCCGCCAAGTACAAAAACAAAATGTCCACCTCAACCGGGCTAACCAGAAGAGGTGGCTTCCCTAGATATTCCTTGAGAGCCTGACAGGCTTGGGAGCACTCTTTGCCCCAAGAAAAAGTTTTCCTTCATGTTCTTCTCGATCTGCGAGCCGAATACTTTGTTGACCATCCTCTGATAGGTTGAGCCCGCGCTCTTCAGCCCGAAGGGCATCATTTCATAGTAATACTGGCCTTCGGGAGCTCTGAAGGCCGTTTTTTCTTTATCGGCTCAGCCATTCTGACTTGATGATATCCCGAATATGCATCCAGAAAGCTGAGGGTTTCAAAGCCCGCAATGGAGTTGACTAGCCGATCAATATAGGGGAGCTGATAGGGATCTTTAGAACAAGCCTTATTGATGTCTGTGAAGTCGGCACACATTCTCAACTTGCCAATATGTTTCTTTACCATCACCACGTTCGCTAGACAAGTAAGGTAGGCTAGCTCTCTGATTATACCGGCTTGAAGAAGCTTTTTGACCTCTACCTTAATTGCGGCCTCTTTCTCTGAGGTGAATTGTCAGGCCCGCTGTTGAATCGGTTTGAAGGTAGAGTTGACGTTTAGGTGATGGAGCGTGATATCGAGCTCAACTCCTCTCGTCAGTAACTAACCAAGTGAAGGAGTCTAAGTTTTCTTTGAGCTGGACAATCAGAACTTTTTTTTGAGGTGTCCAGGTGAGCGGTGAGCCCCAATTTTGATTTTTTGGTCGGGATAGGCATCGTTAACGACTACCTCGACCAGCTCTCCATCGGCTGTGAAGTCAAAAAAATTCCTGACCTGTAAGGTCTCACATTCTACTTTCATGGGGATGAGCTCTCTTACCATTCTAATTATGCTTGCGCCCGCCGGAGATTCCGGATGTTCGATACAGGCGTTCTTGTTCTCTTCCCTCGATTCCTGAATGAATCTAAGGACGGTTGCGGGCTCGCTGACTGATACCCCAACTCTATCTCCAACATAAAACTTTGCCAACTGATACGGGATGGTAATCACCATCTAGAGTTGCCTTAAAGCCGGTGCTCCTATGATCATATTATAGTTGGATTGGAGATCGACCACAAGAAACGTTACCTTTTCGGTTCTGAAAGGTGCATAATATCCTACCTACACGTCTAGATCGATGGCCCTATTGACCTGTATTCTATGATTGGTGAAACCCTCAAGGGTGCCATTGTGCGGCCTTAGGTTGGAGTCGCTGAAACCGAGCTCCTTGAAACAACTGTAGTACAAAATGTCTCGACATGCTCTGGTGTCAATCATAACCCTGTTCACACATGCTCGGTTAACTATCACAGAGATATTGAGGCACATGTCCTCCATATTGATTGATGTTACCAGATCGCTACGAGTAAAGGCGAGTGGTTGCTCATTCCCGCGCAGGACAACCAGCTTCTCAACGTGCTTGTTTATAGAGCTTATTCGGTTTTTGATTTGAGTGTTGCTGGGAGGACCTTCTGTGATCATACGAATCTCTCTATCATACTGGCTGGCATGGCGATCATTTTGATTTGTGCCCCCGCCGTCTTTTTTGTACTGATCATGCCTTTCTCTGGCTATCAGTTTTTCAAGCTCCTTCTTCAACTATACGCATTCCTCGGTGGTATGACATTTATCCCTGTGGAATTCACAATATTTTCTTGTGTCGCGACGGTTGTCTGGCCACATGGGAAATGGCTCAGCAAGCTCATCCCTTACCTCGTTCAACATCTGGGTGTATGAAATTCTTAAGGGAGTGAAGTTTTCCTCTTTGAATTTTTTGGGCTTGTTCATGTCCCGATCCCGATTCCTACAGCTATCCCTAGGCGGGCTGTTCACAGTCATTTGTTTGCTCTTATGGGATGATGAGGATCCTTCATTCCCCGCCGTTGCGACAAACTTTCTTGTTGAGCTCAACATTTCTTGGAGGTTGGCGAGGGATTTAGGGCGAAATAGGACTTCAGATAGCCCGTATATCGGGTGTGATGTCCTGTCCGGATTCATCCCCGGTGGATAACACTCTCCTGCTAGTCTCCACACGAGGTGATGTCCTTTCGTCACGTGGTGTGTTGATACCACGTGTCATACCATGATCGCCTTCTTTAGATGGTGTTGCAGGTGTCATGTTTTTCGCGCCTGTCATGTTGATTCAAAGATAACCTGGTGGATAATCTAAATGGGTGGTACCGGCCGGAGTTATCTCTAAATTCGGATTCCGGTGGAAATCCGATGGTATAACCCCAAATAATTCCAATGAGCACAAGTAGGCACAATCCTTTTCAACTCTTGGAGAAATTTGAATTGGCCAAAGATGTATACCAACCTGGGAATTATGGAGGACTCATGTTTGAGCTATGAATGCGCTGGTGGAGGTGTTTTTCGATTTTGAGATACCTTGAGCTAAAACTAAGCCGAAATCCGTAGAACCTAAGCTTGTTTTGATGAATCTGTAACTTCCTTGATGAAGACAATGATTTATGGACCGTATAACCCAAGAAATCAAAGCTTTTGTTGATTAGGAAGTTGGAGATGGTTGCGCATTCTCGTCGATGACGCCGTGAAACCGAATTTGCGGTGGTGCAAACGATCGAAAGATGCTGAATCTTGATGAGTTTCCGGTAACGGAGCCAACTGATATCGTCGGAAATATCAGGTTTGCGGTAACAATGATTTAAAGTGGAAATATAGATGTCTATGTATGATTTCTCAAATGAGAAGGGGTGGATATTATAAACCATGGTGGTCGGACTCGCTCTGTGAATAAGACGATGAATGTGTCGACAAATTGATAGAGTAGCTCTGTATATATATTATTTCTCAGATGGATTTTGAGTTACATTGTGGCCCTGTATATATAGGCGGTATGCTAATGATGATTAGCAAAGTGTGATAAGACATTAAGAAGACATAATTGAGTACAATTATGAGTAATAAGCAAGACAGATGTCAAGGCGGGCTAGCGGAATGTGGGCTTGACAAACGGTCGAACTGAACACTTTCTTTGTCTTGTCGTCATCAGCTCCGAGGTGATTGGCCTAATAATGCGGGCCGTATCAGACACGTCAGAGTGCGGACTGAATGATCACTTATGCCTCAGTACAAACGATGTAAACCGGATTGTGGGCTTTGGGGACCGACGATCCGGCTAATAGATTATGGACTTCCTGGATTGAGGCCCGAGATCTATCATTGGACCTAAGTTCAGGGTCAATTAGGATATTCGCATCCAAACCCGGGTTTGGTATATCATAACACAACTGGCCAGAATTTTGTCTAAGAAAAAACTTACAAAAAATCTGCATTCTCTTTTAATACAATTGATGGGAATTTATAAGAGAAACGTGACCGGTTATTTAAAGGTTGCAACCTTTATCCTAAAGGATACAATCTCTTACGGGGTTGTAATATTTCACCGAACCGATGTGAATCTCCATTAATTTTTTTAATTCAAATTCTCCAACATTACTTGGGTCGATTGGTCGAAGATGGGCCCACATCATGGAAGAATTGATTGGAGGTCTGTGACAGGGGCGGACCCAGCATGTAAAAGGGGTCCATGGACCCCACTCAAATTTCCGGGCGAATTGACTAATATACCTCTCTAATAACATTAAAATTGTGTATGTAAATTATTTCAGACAATCCCTAATGCAATCCATTTAATTCAACTGGTTAGGTCCTGGGTTTAAAACCTTTCAGGCGAAGTTTTTTAAACCATTATTTTTTTAAATTTGGCTCCACTGAAAAAAATTCCTGGATCCGCCACTAGTCTGTCAAAGCTGGTTTTTTTTTTTTCCGAATGAAATAAGGTTTGGCATTAGTATAGTTTATAGACGCATTTCTGTTTTTATTTTTCACGATTGAGCACAAAAACTATGTAATTTCTTGCCTATTTGATGGATTTGTGATTGAATAAAATGATCGTTTTACCAACAAAAAAAAAAAAAAAAAAAAAAAAAAAAAAAAAAAAAAAAAAAAAAGGAGGTTTGGCGGAAGGTGTGATTACAATGGCCAAAAAAGGTTCTATTTGTTTCATGTTTGATAGGAAATTTGTGGCCAATACTTTTAAAGCCTTTGCTAGAGCTTTCTACCATGTTGTTTTCCTAAATAAATATATGATATGATTGCTTTTACAAGGGATTGTTGTGCAACCTTTTTTTTTTGGTGTAATATTTTTTTAAATTTTTTTAATTCAAATTCTCCAACATTACTTGGGTCGATTGGTCGAAGATGGGCCCATATCCTGGAAGAATTGATTGGAGGTCAGTGACAGGGGCGGACCAAAGATGTAAAAGAAGAGTCACTGGCCCACTCAAATTTTCTATTAATCGATTAATATACCTCTAATAACATTAAAATTTTGTATGTAAATTATTTCAGACAATCTCTAATGTAATAAGCTATTTAATTCAATTGGTTAGGTCATGGGTTTAAAACATTTCAGGCGAAGTTCTTTAACCTTTATTTTTTTAAATTTGGCTCCACTAAAAAAATTCCTAGGTCCGCCAGTTGGTTTTTTTTTTTTTTTTTTTGTTTGAATGAAATAAGGTTTGGCGGATGGTGTGATTACAATGGCCAAAATAGTTCTATTTGTTTCATGTTTGGTAGGAAATTTGTGGCCAATACTCTTAAAGCCTTTGCTAGAGCTTTCGACCATGTTGTTTTCCTAAATAAATATATGATATGATTTCTTTTACAAGGGATTGTTGTGCAACCTTTTTTTTTAGGTGTAATATTTTTTTTTTCGATTAATTGAAGAATACTATAATTATTTATCATAATATTAGTAAACAAACACACCACATAAATATGGATAACTTTCCTAAAAAGGAAACTATGATGGAGGACTCTCAAATTGCCTCGAGAGGGATTTGAACTTGAGACCTTCTGGTCTCAAGACCTTAGCTCTAGCCAATTGAACTAAACATCGGCTGGTGTAATGTATTTGGAAGAATGCATTTTTGGTTCTTTTAAATTCTGCAAACATGGATAAACTAAACGGCCGAAAACGGAACCCATGGTTACAAATCGTTCGACACGGGCCCTGCAAATATATATATTTAGCACATATAATGTCATATAGCATACCGAACAAGCAGTTATCTCCTGCGTACGTGCATCGTTTACCACTCACATACGCTTGACAAACACGTCATGCATACCACGACACACTCATATAGTGTGTAAGGCACATACCACTCCAGGTTCCAAAGATATTATACGTATCTCCGGCCAGTATCATCGCTTTTATACGCACGCACCAATGAAGCATGTCATGCCTATTATGACTCCCGTAGGGATAGAAAGAAGGCTATCGGCGCCTACTATTCATCTCACTCTTTTTTTTTTCTTTTTTTTTGACAGCAACGAAAACATATTCAAATAACAAAAAGGAAATTACAAACCAAACTGTTTAGCCGCTTCCTCTTCCTTTCTCGCACAAGTGATCCATGAGGGGAAGAATCCAGTCCAGAAGGCTGGATTAATAAGATTCTTAGAAAATTTGGCTACTTTGTGGCTTACAACATTGTATTTCCTACTAAGAAAACAGAGTCTACTAAAATCCAGCGATCCGAGGAGGAAGCGGATGTCTTCAACAATCACTAGCAGATCCTAAGAAGGGAGAATAATACCATTCACCATGTTTGCCAACAACTGCGAATACGTTTTCACCAAAATTTGCTTCCACCCACGATCCCTAGCCTGCAAAAGTGCCCATCGGACTACCTCCGCCTCAGATCTGAGAGGAGAATCAAAATAACCGAAGGAGCGCCCCCATATTTCCACCAGGTTGTAATTTTTATCATATATGGAAACTCCGCCACCTGCGTTAGAAGAAGCGTTACGCCATGATGCATCAGTATGTAGAATGAAGCACCATGAAGAGGAATCAAAATAACGATCACCAGCAGAAGAACTAGTGAAAGGATCAGGCTTAGAGGATTCCACTGCAATATCGTTAGAGGTATCAGAAACACAGGCTGAGGTAAATTCTTTATATTCTTTATTTATCAAAAAGGCAATGTCCTACGGCTCCTCTAGAACTCTGTTAAAAAACCAGCTATTCCTTGCTTTCCAAATTTGCCAGAAAACAAAAAGAGTAAACTCAATAGTTTTTTTAATAGACATAAAATTTTCATGCAAAGTAATGCTAAACCACCAGGATGAAGGTCAAAATTAGTAATGAGAGAATTGTGACCATAAAGTAGGAAGAAAGACAAAATGTCCATAGCCCAGGACAAGTTACTAGGATGTGCTCAATAGACTCAGACTATTACCACAAAACCTGAGGAAGTGGAATAGAGCTATTATAAATTCTACTAGTTAAGTTAGCCTTGCAAGGAATGATACCTTTAAACATTTCCACATGAAGTGCTTAATTTTATTTGGGGATGAAAAGGGACCATAGACGCTTCCAAAACTTAGGATTAGCTCTGAGCTAGCTTGAGAAACATTGGTGGCACTAAAGGAAAACAAACGGGATTTAACTTCTCAAAAAAGAATGCATATGCAGATTTTAAAGTGAAGATGCCCTTAGAAGAGTGTTTCCAGAATAAAGAGTCCTTTATATGACAGGAGCTTAAGGGTAAAGAGAGGATATGATGGGCATCCCAGGCCAAAAACCACATTTAATTTTCTCCTCATTCCACTTTTATTCATGATTAAATCACTTACCCAAAAAAAGTTGGGGGAGTATTGCTCTGGGGTAAGAGGCCTCATAGAAGGGTTATTGGTAAGCCAATTGTCTTCCCATATTCTAATAGATTCTCCATTACCTACAGCCCAACACACCCCCTCCTTGAAAATTTTCAGAGCAGACATGATTCCCTTCCAGAAATAAGAGCTACCCGTGGATATTTTAGCATCTAAGAGTGAAATATTAGGAAAATACCTAGCTTTTAGCACTCTGGACACCAATAAACTAGGATTTTTTATCAACCTCCAGATCTGTCTTGCTAAATAGGCATAATTAAGAGCCTCAAAGTCCCTAAACCCCAGGCCACCAAGACCCTTGACCATACATAACTTCTTCCAGCTTAACCAATGCATACAGCTGTCGAAATTAGGATTCTTACCCCACCAAAAATTAGCCATTAAAGAGGAGATCTCCTTACATATCCCTTTAGAAATCTTGAGAACAGACATAGGGTAGGAAGCAAGCATAGTGATGACCGACTTCAGCAGAATCTATTTACCTCCATGACTCAAAAATCTATTTTTCCAGGTGGAAAGTTTTGCAGCAATTTTGTTTTTGAGTTGCAAAAAAACTTCTCTCTTAGATCTCCCCAGCAAAAGAGGTAAACCAAGGTACTTCGAGTGAGAAGCAATCTGGATACCTGGAAAAAATGAAGTAATAGAAGACTTAAGAGACTCATCAGTTCCTTTACTAAAGAAAATGCTGGATTTCTGAATGCTAATCCGCTGTCCAGAGCTATTTTGATAGATACTAAGAAGATGAGAAAGATTCTGGGCTTGAATAGGGTCTGCCTTGCAAAAAAGCAAACTATCATCAGCAAAAAAAACAAGTGCGAAATAGCGGGGCTGTTTCTGCTTATTTTTAAACCCTGAATAAGATTACCAGACTCTGTATTATTAAGTAACACACTAAGGCCTTCAGCACAAAGGAGGAAAAGGTAAGGAGATAGAGGATCACCTTGCCCGATTCCCTGTAGGCTTTAAGAAACCGGACTGGCACCATTAACTATAAAAGAAAAGGAGACAGTAGTAATGCAGGCCATAATCCTATCAATCCAAAGAGAACAAAAGCCCAATTTTTCCATAACAAACTTAATAAAAGGTCATTCCACTCTGTCAAAAGCTTTTGCCATGTCAAGTTTAAGAGCCATAAATTTGTCACTTCTAGATCTACAATGCATCATATAATTCAGAGACTCATGGGCGAGAATATAGTTATCCGTAATGTATCTACCCGGGATGAGCATGATCGATTCTCGACTAATGCATAAGGCATAATCCTCTTCATTCTGTTAGCTAGAATTTTTGAGAGGATTCTATAGGAGACATTGCAGAGGCTTATTGGTCTAAAATGGGAAACTTCAAAAGAATGAGGGTGTTTAGGGAGGAGTGAAATACAAGTATGATTCATCTCCCTTAACATCATGCCAGAGTGAAAAAAGCTTTGAATCATATTCAATAAATCATCCTTAATAACATAATAAAACTTTTTATAAAATAAAGGAGTTATACCATCTGGGCCCGGTGCTGAGTGTGTCTTCATTCTAAAAACAGCCTTTCTCACTTCTTTTTCAGTAATAGGGAGTAAAAGTGATTGGTTCATATGCTCCGTAACCCTCTTGTGAAGTCTGCCAAAATTAAGTTCCAGCAAAGAGAAGTCTCTTGTAGTAGTGAAGAGAGAGGAGAAATAAGAAACAAATTCATTAGTAATATCATCCACAGATTGACACCAAGCATCAGAGTTTAGACATTTTAAGGCAGGAATAAAATTTTTCCTTCTTCTATTAGAGACTAAGGTATGAAAGTATCTAGTGTTCTTATCACCATCTCTTAGCCAGGAAATTTTAGCCTTTTGAGCCCAAAATTTTTCTTCTTCCTTATAGGCTTCTTTGAGCTCATCCTGAATGCCTATTAGCTTGGGGGAGTGAACAAGAAAAGTACTATTGTTCTGAGTTAACAATGTACTTAATTGTGCTTTCAAGTCCCTTATTCTACTAGCAGAATTCATGTTTTTGTTTCCCTTCCATTTGAGTATGCCAACCCTAACTGCCTTAAGTTTCATCATGAAAGTATACATATAAGATCCCGAATAGTAGTATTCGAGTGCAGTTTGGATGGCATCGAAAAAAACTGGCTTATCTAGCCATCTTTGATCAAAAGTAAAAGATTTATGACTTTTAATAGACACAGGACAAGTATCACCCAAAAGCATACAATGATCAGAGGCAATTGAGTAGATATGATTCATCTCACTCATAGGAGGACATCTTTTGTTACCGTTTTAATACTCGTGATGCACAGCGGAGGGCAGTCATAGCACTAGCCTACAATAAACACACACATAACCAAGACTTCACGCTGCAAGCTTACACATGCACCCCAAACAAACCACGCGTACACAACCCCTTCATAGGATCAACATCAGACGGCATGCCTCAAGGATACCTGAATCCCACATATGACATCATCTTCATCGCTATCGCCATCGTTATCATCGTTGTCATCATAGTCATACTCATATGCATACCATATCAGTGGTGGATCCAGAAAATTTGTTCAGCGGTGTCCAAAAAATGTTTTTAAGAGTAAAAAATTTTAACGGGGTCCATAATTTTATTTATAGATAAAACTTAACATTTTGATTTTAGCGGGGTCCGTGAACCAATATCATATAGTGTGGCTTCACCACCGTACCACATCAGTCGTCATCATATGCATGCAATATACATATCGGGTTTATCTAATCTAAGAATGATCACATCAGTGACGGCCAGGATTTTATTTCAGTGGGGGGTCGAGATCTCACTAAAATGTGGCAGCAAAAAAATTTCTTATAAAATTCACAAATGTAAATAAGAAACGGAAAATATAAATTATAAACACTAGAAAAGAGAAATTAGAACATAAATTACAAACACTAGAAAAGAGATAAAAAGATAATATAGCAACCAAGATTTGAACTCATAACATTAATGTAAATAATTAAGCACTTTACCAACTGAGCTACAAGGATAGTTGGTTAAAAATGTTCGAAATAATATACTACCTACGTCCATAAAAATTGTCCATTTTTCAAAATGAATTGTCCCATAAAAAGTGTTTATTTAGAAAACCAATACATCATTTAATGCATTTTTTCCAAACACGCCTCTATCATAGCATCTAATGTTTATATATTCATTTCATATTCCAAATAAGCATTTATTACTTGATAGTGGTATATATGTCAATCACTACTTAAATTACTACACATTAATTGTTTTCTTAATTTATGTGCACCACCGAAAGTGGACACTTTTTATGGTACGGAGGTAGTACATACACAATGTTAATATTATTATAGGGATATACTAGTAATTTCATATCGAAATATGAGTGGGGCCTAGGGCCCCTACCCTCATCATGCTGGATCCGTCCCTGGATCACATAGCATATAACGAGCATATCATCAAGTACCACGTATCTCTCGTAAAAATAGATAAACAATGGGGAATGCGTATACTTATAAAAATGCATTTAATGTATTCTCCATAGTTCTATTAGTATACCTATTCCCAACTCATTTTTTGTGGTCCCTACTACTACAAGAAAAATATTCTTTTATCACAATAGTTTTTGTCATTAGAAAAATGTTGTTAATATATTTATTTTTAGCCACATTAGTGAATCAAATGACAAAAACTAAATATATATTAGCTGTAAATTTATTTTTTTTGTTGTTGTGAATCTTTCTTTTTTTTTCTGTTTTTTTTTTTTTTTGTAGCGGACCAACAAACAACACACAAAATCAGCATTTTATAACCAATCAAAATTTCTAATTGGAATATTGGATAGTTTATCCTGTTGATTTTGGCTGGTTTGTAGTGAAACTTTGGAGAACTATCTCGGTGCTTTCTGATAGAGTGAAAATCAGATGAATTGACTTATGAAGAGTTTAACGCGTATCCATGCAACATTCCAAGAAACTTCCTCCCTTTTTCTCCTAAATGTTTTTTTTTTTTTTTTTTTTTTTTTTTTTTTTTTTTCATCGTCAAAACCTTAAGTTTCCACTTTATTGCCTTATTACATATTTTTAGAAAAAGACCCACAACCTCAAGTCCATTTCTATTCCTTTTTAAGCAGCCCTTTTCTGAATCCAAAAGGCCAGCTTGTACATTTTGTTCTATCGTCCATTACTCCATTAAGTAACTGAACTCATCCAGCATTATATCAAAACTTCAAATGGCCGAAAAAAGATTGCATGAGCATGATGATGATCGTCATAGTATTGATCCCGACCAGCCTGTCCACAACAAGCACATGAAAAGTAGACCATCTTTTTCCTCGTAAGTATTTCGTAGTCACTATTTGTAACACCACGTCAAACTTAATGGGGCACCGTGTATCTTTACTATAACTCTTTACACAAAATCGATATTTTCAAAGTTGACTGTCAACCGTATTATTGATGTTCATTGATCTTTTGAAAGTTGATTTTAAGTCATAGAATTTGACTTTCAAAAGGGTAATTGATTTTTTTTGTCATGCATGCATCAGTGTAACAAATGAAGTGGACCAAGTGGTTATGGTGAATGCATGGGAGAACTTGTGCTGTGCACTGGAGCCAATGCTTAGGAGAGTGGTAATTTATTGTTGTTATAACTTTGCTATTTCGTTATCATATTTACATCATCGATCATGATGTCTGATCTATTGATAAATACGGACTTGAAACCCTTTTTTTTTTTTTGGGCATGGATTCAGGTGAAGGAAGAGGTGGAAGCTGGGCTAAGGCGCTCTATGATATCATTAACAAAGTCTCCCTCATATAAAATGCAATATTCCATTGAATCTTCAAGCCTCCAACTCACTTTCAGCTCCCCGCTTTTATTACCAATATTCGCGGGCAGCAAAATAACAACAATAGACAAAAACCCTCTTCAGGTTCGTCTTTCAGAGGTAAGATCACCGGTCGTTGTACAGTGTAGTACCCTTATTCCACATCACATCAAGATAGAGATTGTTGTGATAGATGGCGATTTCCCTTCTGAAGAAGATGAAAATACATGGAGCAATGAAGATTTTGATAAGAATATTGTGAAGGAACGAAGTGGAAGAAGGCCTTTGCTTGCCGGTGAATTAGTGAATAATATTACGATGCAGAACGGTGTTGGTTTTGTTGGATATGTTGAGTTTACCGACAACTCGAGCTGGATTCGAAGCAGAAAGTTTCGGCTTGGGGCAAGAGTGGTTTCAACTGGGAAGAGTAATGGAAAATCTGGTGTTACTGAGAATACGATCGGCTATTATCAAGCTTTTGTTGTCGAGACCAACGAGGTGAATGTAAGAAAAACTTTCCTATTATTCTAGTCTATCTTTCCTTCAATCATTATGGGCCAACACACGAAACGGATTCATTATAGCCCCCGTTACACACCACTACTACGTGTAAGATGAGGGTAAATAAGAATTCATTACACCATCCATTTGGTATTACTCACAAATATGAAATTATATAGCTTAGAATTCAGAGAAGTCTGATGTAATCTATAGTGCAGAGAAAATCTTGTGTTGGATTTCTTTCACTTGATGCATAAGGTTACAACTCAAAGTATTTGTAGTACACACCATAGCAGAAAAGTTCATCTTTTAAGCACTCGTAACAAACTAATGACAAGTGGCACAGACTAGGCTCACACAGATAGCACTAATTTATACTACACTATTGTTATTCTTTATGGGGCCCCTCAAACATAATGGTGATCTAACAACATTGAGTTTAGATATGAAAGTAAGAAATTGTGAGCTTGAAAGGGCCTTAGTTAGGCAATCAACAACCTTGCTAGCAGAAAGGACATGGCAAACTTCTAACTTCTTCTTCAAAACTTGGTTCATGGTGTTATGTACAACAATCTCTATATGCTTGGTCCTATCATGATAGACATGATTGTGAGCAGTGAAGATGCTCTTGCGTCGTCACACAAATGTTTAGGAAGTTAAGGCAGTTGAATGCCAAGTTCCTACAGCAAATGTTTGGTCCATTGATCTTATGCACCCAAATTGGCCAAGGCCATGTATTCGGATTCTGTGTTGGATCCGGAGACAACTTGTTGTTCTTGGAAGACCAGAAATGAGAGACTCCTCTACAGGTAGAGACAAAAGCCTACAATAAATTTATGGTCATATGTATCAACCCCTCAATCTGCATCTAAGAATCACTTTGTATATGAAGATAGGAACTTGGTTTGAAATGGAGCCCAAGAAAGATAATGTCCTTTATATATCTTAGAAGTCTCTTCATAGTCGGACCATGTTCCATCTTAGGAGCATACTGAGAACTCGACTCGAGATGATTGACAACATAAGTATTATCAAGCCCTGATGAAGTCCAGTACTATAAACCTCCAAAAACACTTATTGAAATACCGGGGTTGTGCATTGCCTGCCTTTGTAGGGATGCGGTGCTTACCAACAACCATAGAAGCGAACATGACTTCAAATTGACAAATACCAACCTATGTAAAAGACTAACAACATAGGCTTCTTGATCAAGATACAAACAACATTTATTTATGTGTGTTTCCGTGCCTAGGAAGTGAGAGACTTGGCTAGGATGTTTAAGGGACAACTTGAATTGAGAACTAAAGTAAAGGTCTACACTCATTTCTTGGAACTACCTATGATCAAATGATTATCAACATAAACTAATACATAGAAACTCGTTAGATTTCTTACAAATAAATAATGAAGAATCAAAGCAGATTGAGTGAATCCCATGTAAGCATCGAGTCTTGAGAGCACCATGCCAGGATATATGGGCTTGTTTAAGTCCATATAGATCATTGTGCAATTTACAGACATAATTGGGGCGTGTAGGAACTATGAAATTTTTTGGATGGGTCATGTATACTTTCTCCTTAGGAGGACCATTGAGGAAGACATTATTTATGTCCATTTGATGGATGCCTAAGTCTAAATAGACTACAATACAAAAAATGAGTCTAATTGTTGAAAAAAAAATAAGTCTAATTGTTGAAGTTTTAGCAACATGGATGAATGTCTCCTTAAAATCAACACATACATTTGGTGAAAGCCTTTGGCAACCAATCTAGCCTTCTGTTTAAGAATAGAGCCATCATGGTCAAGTTTGAGTTTAAACACCCATATTATGCCAACCAATTGTTAAAAGGTCATTTAGGTGTCACAAAATCCCGATTCGATTTTTTTCATAAGGCTCTATATCCTTCTTCTTCCATGGATTGATTACACTTATGAATTTCTATAACAGAGGATACACCGGTAGGTTCTGTATGGTAATGATGGAAAATTCACAAAGAATGGGTGAGATAGGTCTTTGGTTTGAAGAATCCACTTTTGGATCTTGTATGCATGTGGTGAGTGGGAGTAATGAGTGAGACTTTAGTACAAGAATAAGTGGTGGTCTCCAGGGTTTTCACCGGAGAAGAGGTGATGGTTCTCTACATGGATCTGATTCCAACATATAGTTCAGAGAAGTTTGATGTAATCCATAGTGCAGAGAAAAATCTTGTGTTGGATTTCATTCACTTGACCTATAAGGTCAGTGCCGTTCTTGAGTTTCTTAAAGCCCTAAGCCAATTTATCAAGATGAAGTCTTATGAAAGAAAACAAATTGTTTTAATGGATATAATACATGTTTGGAATAATAGAATCATTGAACAAATAAAATTGTAATAATTTTAGGAGCATGGATTATGGATTTCAAGTGTAAGTATGTGTCTATAGTATTAAGAATGGAGCGGCCTACAAGATGAATGTCTAGTTTTGCACCATTACCAAAAGTTAAAGATTCAATACAGGTGTATCATGTGCCAAGTTGCCAATTACTAAGATTTGAGGTACTTTATCTGTAGCTCCACTATCCATATACCAAGAAGGTCCTCCCACAGATTGTGGTCCATCAGTGAATGCATAAATCCGTCTGGATAAGTTCTGGGGTGCATGACTGAAACAAGTTTCTAACTTAAGCCAAAATACTGAGGCAGTGTGTCATGTCTTGCCACAAAGTTGACACACTTGTATATTTCCAAGTTGGTTCTACCATCGCTTCCTCTAGAACGAACTCCTCTGAAGTTGCCTGAGCGTCCACATATTCCTCTACCATTTAAGATGCTCTGAGACAGATTAGACCTAGAGAGAGAGGTGTTATGTCCTGTAATTTGTACATCATGAGCTGAGGGTTGGATCACACTTTTAGGAATAGAGTTAAATATGGAAATCATTCTCTCATAAGTAATGAGTTGAGACTGGAATTCTTGCCAAGATAGAGCACAATTCATAATGATGTTCACAATCACTGCCTCATATTCCTTGTCCATCCCTTCTAGTGTTGCAAGGATCAGCTTAGGATGGCTAATGTGGGATTCCTTTTAGCCATCAAATTGTCAGAAAACCCCTTCAATTGAGCCAAGTAATCAGCCATAAACTTGATCCATTTGCAGGATTTGGTAAGAGACCCTTTGTATTCTAGAAACCTAGCTTTTGACTGATTATATTCCAAAGTTTTATAAACATCTTGGGATGTGGTACACCCCACAACCTCAACAAGTGTATGTTCTCTCGTAAAACACTATATCCAACCCATAAGAAGTTGATCGACATATTGCCACTCTTTAAAAGCATGATTAGGTATAAATTAAGTTGTACAATTCAGGCCATGATAGGAGACATATTCTGAGGGTTTAGTTTTAGTTCCAAACAAATCACCATCTAATCTGTGTCCCTTAAAAATGGGAAGAATACTATTTTTCTTGAGCAAAAAAAAAATCTAGTTAGCTCAACAGTACAACTCACAGTCGGACGGCTATTGAACAAGGTCAATGGGGTAAGAGTAATTGTGGTAGATCAAAGAATAGATGAAACATGAGGTGTACTCAGCTGTGAAATGTTGGAAGGAAGACACAAAAACATAGAGGGGAAGCTCAGAGGAGCTCAAATGTACATCAGTGGAGAAGTTATCATGGATGCTCTAAACATATTATGGACTGAATCTGTCCACTCTGCCCCTTTGAAATTGAGATTGTAGCTCTTGAGGTTGAAAATTCACCTCATGAGATTGTCCACAACAGCTCTTGAGCTGGAAATGACTGCTTCGGGCTGAGGGTGAGTAGAAGTAATGAGTGAGACTTTAGTACCAGAATAAGTGGTGGTCTCCAGAGTTGTCACCGGAGAAGAGGTGACGGTGCACCCATGGATCTGATTCCAACATATAATTCAAAGAAGTTTGATGTAATCCACAGTCAGAGAATAATCTTGTGTTGGATTTCATTCACTTGACCCGTAGGTTACAACTAATAATATATGTAGCACACATCATAATGAAAAAGATTACTCTACTAAACACGTACTCTTAACAACCTAATGATAAGGGACACACACTAGGCTCACACACATAGCACTAAATTGTACTACAATGCCGTTATTCCTTACAATTTATAATACAAGTACAGTATACAAAAAACACTATCCACCGGCATTGCAAGACGAGGTGTGGCGTTTGGAGAAGATCAGAAGAGATGGCGCTTGCCACCGCAAACTCTCCACCGAGGGCATTGACACCGTACAAGATTTTTTGAAGGTGGCCGTCGTCGACTCTATCAAGCTTACAAAGGTCTATATATCATGCAATAACATATATGCCCTTTACTCTTTTTTTGTTAAAATGCTTTGTATCAGATACGTATCAAATAAAATGAAAATTATTTTATTTTCTTAGATTCTTGGAAGTGTGGGGATGTCGGGGAAAACAAGGGAGACAACATTGAAGCATGCTTGGACATGTGAAATGGGGAACAAACTCTACTTATACAAGGGATATAACCATGTATTATTTGTCAACCCAGTTTGTAAGTTTGTGAGTGCTGTGGTTGATGACAAAGTTATCAAGGAGGGCTCTACATTTCAGCATAGTGTAAGTAAACATTTTATTTTATTTTTCTCTATTTTATTGTTTGTTACATAGGTTGAAAAATAATTGATACATAATTATGCAAACAAAATCAAAAAAAAAAATTATCTTAGATAAATTAAAATGTTGGTCAAGAAAAGCTTTTTTAACAATTCAGGCTTACATGAGGAAGCTGGTTAAAGATGCATATGACAATTGGAGCAGTTTGGAAGAAGTTGATGCACAAGTAAACAATAGTACTGCACTACTGACAACAGGTATATATGAATATATAATTACATATATATATATATATATATATATATATATATATATATATATATATATAAGTTAGAAATTGTAATGTGGAGGAAGAAGATAATAATTCTTCATTGATTCATTCACTTAGAGACTGCTGGCCATTTATAAATGCCACAGCTCTAGCTCACACACAAAACTGTTACACAATCTTATCCTTAGATTTTACACATCATCACTACAGGACAAAATATAACAAACATAATACAAAGACCAAGAAACCCCTGATATAACTAGGCTATTCTTTAACTGCCCCCCTCAAACTAAAAGTGGTATCAACCACGTTGAGTTTGCTCCTGTTGCTCATGAATCTGGAACCTGGCAGCTAGTGGCTTTTAAGACAATCAGCTACTTGATCACATGAGGGCACATAGAAAACCTTGAGTTTATGTTGAAGAACCTGATCCCTTACATAATGCACATCAATCTCTATGTGTTTTGTTCTTGCATGAAACACATGATTATGTGATAAGTGATTGGCACTGATGTTGTCACACCATGATGTGGGGGTATTGGTGACTGGTATATGAAGTTCAGATAGAAGAGAATTTAACCATTGAATTTCAGCAGCCACATTTGCTAAGGCCCTATACTCTGATTCATTACTAGACCTTGACACCACTTGTTACTTCTTAGAGCTCCAAGAAATCAGAGAGTTCCCCCAATAAACACAGTATCCAGCCACAGATCTTCTGTCTTTAATGTCACCCCCATTCAGCATCACTATATCTTGTGATATGTAAATTGGAACCTGGTTGGAAGTGTATGCCATAGTGCAGTGCCCCTTTAACATATCTCAGCATTCTTTTGAGGGCTTGCCAATGAACTAATCTAGGTGTCTGCATGAATTGACTTAGTTGATTCATAGTAAAGGACATATCTGGACTTGTGTAAGTAAGGTATTGTAGGGCTCCCAAAATACTTCTAAATATTGTAGGGTTCTACATTATTTCTGAATTCTCATCATACAGATCAAGACCAGTGGCCATAGGAGTTGACACTGGTTTCAAGTGTTCCATCTGGAGTTTGTTAATAAGCTGGGATGCATACAAAGTTTGATGTAGGTACAAACCATTGTTGTCTCTATGTGCTTGTAACCCCAGAAAGTGACTCAACTCCCCCAAATCCTTCAAACAAAACCTTGAATTCAAGGTGGTAATGAACCTCTTGATCAGCTAGTTGTTGTTGCCTATAATTAGTATATCATCTACATACACCATGTTATAAGGAATTGAGTTACCTGCTTTAAAGACAAATAGGGAGGTGTCTGATTTTGCCTGCTTGAATCCCCACCTTAATAGCTGCTGCATGAGCTCCTCAAACCAGGCTCTAGGGGCTTGTTTGAGGCCATATAAGGCCTTGTTCAAATGACATACATAACCATGTTTGGAGGGATCTTCGAAGCTCTCAGGTTGAGGCATATAAACATCTTCATATAGTGTATCATTGAGAAAGGCATTGTTGATGTCAATTTTGTGAATGTGCCAGTTTAATGTCACTGCAGCTTGTACAACTCTAATAGTAGCAGCTTTTACCACTGGACTGAAGGTCTCTTCATAGTCAAGACCTGGTGTTTGTAGGAAGCCCTTGGCAACTAGTCTTGCCTTGTGTTTCAACACAGATCCATAAGACTTCAATTTGAGTTTAAAAATCCATTTGTTGTCTATCATGTGTTGGTGAGGTGTGGCAGGAACCAGATCCCATGTGTAGTTTCTTTGTAAAGCTTCAAATTCCTCCCTCATAGCAGCCAACCACTGAGGTTGAGACATAGCATCTGACACTCTTGTGGGCTCAGTTGGACATATGGTAGAGTCTTTAACTGCCAAGTAGAAGAAAGTTTTAGGTTTTCTAATGCTATCTTTGCCTCTGGTTTGCATAGGATGAGCATTGATGAGTGGAGGTGTTGGTGTGGGAGGTAGGTTTGGTGGTGAAGGAGATGTGGAAGGTGAAGGTGGAGTGTGAGAAATATGATTAGATGATGATGTTGAGGGAGTAGGAGTGTCAGGTTTTTTGATGAGGTGTGTAGGGATTGATGGGGGATTCTGATGTGAGGGGAGATATGTGTGAAGAAGGAGTAGGAAAAAATTTTGAGTAGGAGGAGTGTGGATGTTGCTGGTAGGATCTCTGCTGGTATCTTGAACCTCTGGATGCCTTGTATCAGTTGCAGTCTCCATGGGGACAAGAATTTGGGACACCGGGGTGTAGGTAACATGATTGTTAGATGTGTTTTGACCACTAGTTGGGTGAAACAATGATTTGTAAGGAAGCTCTCCCTCAGTAAAGATGACATCCCTTGACACATACACCCTACTAGAGGTCTCAAGACACAAGTAACCTTTATGAGAGGTACTTACACCTAAAAAGACACACTTTGTGCTATGAAATTGGAACTTATGTTTTTAGAAGGGTATCAAGTAAGGATAGCAGCTGCACCCCAAACACTTTGATAAGTGAGAGACATGGTTTCCTTTTGAAGATGTATTCATAAGGGGACTTAGACTTTAAGAGAGGGGTATTTAGTCTATTGATAACATAGGCGGCATACTGAAAACTCTCCCACCAATACTTAAGAGGCATGCCAACCTGGGCTAGAAAAGTTATGCCAACTTCTACAATGTGCCTATGTTTCCTCTCAACTTTCCTATTTTTTCCATGAGCATATGGACATGAATGTCTAAACACTATGCCCTGCTCCTTCAGATAATTTTCAACCACTCAAAATTCACCACTCCAATTAGATTGCACACACTTAATGTGAGAATTGAACTTTTTTTCCACTAGAGTTTTGAATTGAATAAACATTTTTAAAGCATCTGATTTAACAAAAAGAGGGTAAATCCACAAATGTCTGGACAATTCATCAAAAAATCTAATGTAGTATTAGAAACCATTGATAAAAGTGATTAAGGTAGGGCCCCAAAGGTCTATATGAATAATGTCGAGAATTGCAGTATATTCAGTTAAGGAATTAGTGTAAGGCAAGGTATGGAGTTTTCCATATTGGCAAGCTTCACAAAATTCAAATTTTTCATTGATGGTAACATTACAATCCTTCAAGACAAATCAAGACATTAAAAGAAGTGTGCCCTAACCTTCTATGCCACAGATTGGTAAGATCAATAAACTTAACTGACTTCTGACAAGACTCAGTCATAGACTCAGGAAGACAACTAAATTTATTACAAGTAGGAACAGACAAGGACTTGAAACTAGACTCTTTAGAGTGAAGGAAGTTCTTGGACAAGGTGCTTTGGGGACTGCAGTTGATACAAGCCATCTTTAAGTGCACCTTCCAGCAGAGGAGTCCCTGTAGTTTTGTCCTTCACAACACAGAAATCAGAGTGGAATTCCATAAATACATCATTATCATTTGTAAGCCTGGAAACACTCATTTGATTCTTTGCAATTTCTGGAACATGTATGATGCTTTTAAGGTTTAAGTTTGTAGTTTTAGTGGGAATGACAGAGGTGCCTATGTTATGTATAGTTAAAGATTCGCCATTACCAATTGTTGGACTGTCAGATCCTTCATATCCCTGGCTCAGTAGAAGATTGTTCAGGTCAGCAACAATTTGGTTTGTGGCTCCACTATCAGCATACCAGCTTCCATCAGACACGCTCTCAGGAGAGGCATAGTAAGCAGAGGGTTGATTGTTGAAGTTCTATCCACCATTTGGCCTAGGAGAAGAGTTTGATCCTCCATAGTTTGAGTTGTATCTATAATAGCAGTCCACAGCAATATGGCCAACTCTATTGCAGACCTGACAAGTAGATCTAGGAGCATTAGGGTTGCCTCTTTGTGCACCACCTCTGTTGTTCTAGAAACATCCTATATTATTCCTTTCTCTACCTCTGTTACCTTTAAAACCACTTCTTTCTCGATTAGCATCAGAAATAGGAGGTCTGGCATTAGGTCTAAAGTTTTCTCTTCCAGCTGCAAGATTTGCTGATGGGTTATTCAAGTTCAATCCTTGAGAGGGATTGAAACGGGCAATCAGCCTTTCATGAATTATGAGTTGAGACTGCACCTCCTGCCATGATAGAGTGGCCACAAGTCTGACACGATGTGTCCTAGCCAATAGTATTTTATGAATATATTATGGAACCTCTAATTGTGCAAAAAAAAAATAACTGACCAATTTTCAATTTTTTTAAACTATTTTTAAAGACTTTGGCGACCTTTCAATATGCCACGGAGAACTTTCTTGTTCTTCTTTTTTTTTTTTTTTTTTGGCTTTTGCAAAAACGGATCAACATGTTCTCTCCAAGCCTTTTGAAACCACCATTGTAGCTCACTTCCCTGACTGTAGACCAAGAATTAATGATTTATGAAAGTTTTTTTTTATCGAACTTGAATTAATGGACGAGTGTAAGCTGGGATTTCTAGATCATCGAACTGTCTTAGTTCAACCAGGATGTTTTGAAGATTATAATAGATTGTTTACCCTTTCAAAAACAAAAACAAAATAGATTGTGTTACCGTTCTAATAATAGACACATGTTCAAATTTCACATTTTAAAGCCTATATTCTTTTTAAAGCCTATATTTTCTTTCAGTTTTTCATTAAGAATTTACAAAGCTACTTTTACTAAATTTTAATTGGTAATTTTAATTGTACCTAGCCTATAAATAAGATGAAGCATATGCACAATTGTTACAATCGCAACCTAACACCACATTTTCTTAAAGCTGTCACCACATTCACATATTCAGTTTTGAATAACATAAAATAAGATATTACACAATATCGATAATCCATTGTCACAAATCCACCCATACTAATAATAACACATACTCTACGTTAATTACAACACAACATGCATGCACGTAACTTAGAGTAGGAACACTCCACGTTTAGTGCAATTTTTTAGTATAATTTAAATCGTTATTCAATGGATAATAATGGAATCAATTGTGAAGGTAATCAAGATGATGCAATTACCATCCTCATAGACAGTGGCGCATCTCACACTTTCCCAGACCAACAGGTTGCCAAGGAGGTGTGGTGTGACATAACCGACTCACCACATGTTAATAATCACAGTAGTAGATGTAAACAGAATGGTGAGTGAGTTTAAGTGTCCTAACTTGCCATGGATCATGCAAGGGGTTAAGTTCCAATAAGATGTGAGATTGATCAAGTTGAGAGGATTTGACATGGTATTAAGGGTGGATTGGATGAAATGTTACAATCCAATGGTCTTAACTTCAACAAAACATAGATGGTTTTCACTAACAAGAGAGAACATATTAAGCTGAGAAGTTACACATAAGAAGCTTAACTTAAGAATATCAGCTATAAAATCATTACTAAGGAATTGAAAAAGGGGAACTATGGACTCCTCGGATGCTTCAATTTGATCCAAAAACATGCCCATAATCTTGTGCCTGTTGAACTTACTCATGTTTTAGAAGAGTATCATGACGTGTTAGCAAATTCCCAAGGATTGCCATCGAAGAAGGGCTATGAGAATCCCATAACTTTGAAAGAAGGTGCTGGACCTGTGGAACTAAAACCTTATAGGTATGTTCACTGTCTAAAGGATAAAATACAATAGTTGGTGGATCAAATACTACAACGGGGGATTATACGGCACTATAGTAGTCCATTTTTATCACTCTTGCTCCTTGTGAAAAAGAAAATGGAACCAGAGATGTTGTGTGGATTATAGAAGGTTGAATGACTTGATTGTCGAAGACAGCTACCATATTCCTCTAATTATTGAACTGTTGGATGAGTTAGGGCATTTTCAAGAATAGACTTGAGGTCTGGATTCCATCAGATTCAATGAAGGAAGATTATGTCCATAAGACTGCCTTTGTAACTCATCATAGCCGGATAGAATTCAAAGTGATGCCATTTGGCTCAAAAATGCCCCAGCCACATTCCAAAGAAGTAAGAATGAGATGCTGAGACCTTGACTGAGGAAGCTTGTGCTGGTATTTTTTTGATGACATCTTAATCTTCAGCCCTGACATGGCTTCCCACTTACATCTTAAAGTGGTTCTAGAAGTTTTGAAGAAGAACCAATACTATCCTAAATTGTCCACATGCTCTTTTGGACAAACCAAGATGGAATACTTAGGCCATATCATACATGAGAGTGAAGTGCATGCTGACTCAAGAAAGATTTAAGCTATGTCGGATTGGCCCTAACCCTATAATGTTCCGAACCGAGAGAGGTTTTGGGCCTAATGATTTCTATAAGAGATTTGTGCCCTATTGTGGGATTATTGCTAAGCCCTTGAATGACCTACTCAAGAAAAGCGGGCTTTGTTGGTCGCAGAGTGCCTCAAAGCATTTTAGAAACTCAAGGAGACCATGTGCAAATCACCATTACTTTTCTTGCTAGATTTTCGAACTCCCATTTTACTTTTTGCATTGAAACAGATGCATGTGGAAAAGGCTTAGAGAGTGTTTTACAACATAACAAGAAACTTGTGACTTATCTAAGCAAGGCCTTCAACTCTAAGAAGATGAGATTGTTCATATACCAGAAGGAACTCCTGACACTCTCCATGGCAATAACTAAATGGAAGCCACATATTCAAGCGAGACATTTTTTATGAAAATCAGTCAACGGAGTATGCGATTCATTACGAATTAGAGGGTCATTCATCGCACTACAACAAAAAGGGGTGACCAAGTTACTTGGGTTGGATTTCACTATTGTTCACAAAAAGAGAAGTGAAAATGTAGTGGTTGATGCCTTGTACATGCAAAGTCATGTTTAGGGACCACTCTGTGTTGTGAGAACAATATCCTCTTCTTGGATGCAATAAGTAACATCCAACTACAAGGGTGAGCAAGATGTAGAGGAAAAATTCGGGCACTGATGATTAGTACAGCCTTAAATCCCTTCTACACTATGCACCATGAGATTTCTTAAGTACGAAATGAGGATATACATATGAACCCTATGAATGTTTGAGATCCATTTTTTTAGAAGTTTGAGATCCAAATTGATGGGCAACTTGCACTCAAATCCAATAGGGGGTCATTCAGGGGTCAGGGCATGTTATAGCAGGATTAAGAGACTTTAAATTGGCCCTAGGTAAAGAAGCATGTTCAGGAAATGATCCAAAGGTGAATTACTTGTCAGCAGTGCAAAAGTCTACATGATAAATCTCAAAGACTGCTCCATCCATTACCCGTCCCTCACATTCATGGTCCAACTCAGCACGGATTCTATAGATGGTTTGCCTAAGTTCAAAGAAAATGAAGTCATCATGGTATTAGTGGACAGACTGGCCAAGTACAACCACTTTACGTCACTTGAGAAGAAGAGGCAAATAGCATCACAAAAATGTGGAATAAAGCATTGATACTTAAACGAACAATATAAATATCATTTAAATAAATTAAATACGATTATTATTAAATACGGTTTTGCTTGTACAAGTAGTTTATCTTAGAATAAATATGATATATTAATACTCATGTGACACAATTTATGATCCTCTATCTTTAAGATTATTAAATTTGACCGACAATAAATTATTTAACAAAGAGTATTTGCAGTTGTAATCGAATGTAAGTATAAAATTTACGTAATTAAAACATTACACGATTTTTTGGACACATTATATTTTGATGATGTTTCTTTAGGTTTGATGGAACTTAGAAACAGATACTTGAGACACATCTTCATTCGATACCAATAAAATACATGATTTATAACTAAAAAGTTTGTCGTATTTAAAAAATGAAAATATAACATGGAAAGTTTGATTCAATGCCTATTAGTAAGGGAAATTAATTAATTCTACCAAATATAAAGTTAGCGTATAACAATTGTCATTATTTAACATATAATTATTTTATAAATTAAGTGCATGGTCAACAATATAGGTATGTTTCTCAAAAAAACAATATAGGTATGATATTAAAAAAAAAAAAAAAAATTAGTCTAACACGTGCAAAGAAAGACGCGTGCGTTTTTTATATATATATATATATATATATATATATATATATATATATATATATATATATATAGCTGATTATTATGTTGTGCATATATTTATGCAGGTGATTTGGAGGATGAAACTTCAACCCAGTGGATACAAGAGAGTGCCAGCTTGGTTTCTACCAATAATATATATATATATATATATATATATATATATATATATATATATATATCTATCTTGATAGGCAGGGGTGGATTCAAGAAATTCAGGATACGGGTCAGGGTCAAAGAGAGAACGAACGAAAGAATGAACAGCTAAGAATTGTTCACAAGGATCGATGGAATCACTTTTTATTTCAAATTCACCATTTCAATGTGTTTGGAATGAAATAGAAATGGTGCAATCAAATTGATGTACAAATAAATCAATACAACATACCTATTCTTATGACATCCGAAAATGGATGGAATGATATGTAACAAAACTATTCTCACTGCTACAATTATCTACCCTGCTATGTAATATCGTCTATTTCATCAGTCCGTTCCATTCGGTTTAATCGGTTTAAACAGGGTGTTGATTAATTCTTGAAATGCATGTTCAAAGAATAGAACTGAAGCTTTCGATCGGATCAGATTCCTCAAGCATTGAAGCTGCCTGGAAACAGTCAGCAGCATCCGATAGGCGTCCATCATCCCTATGAATCAAGCCTAAGTTATACCAAGCCATCCTATTTGTGGGTTCAATTCTCAATGCATCTGAGATCAAGGTTCTTGCAACCGGAAGCATCTTTGAACCCACTTTAGACAATAAAACACCGAGCGATATCTTGCTAGGAACATAGCTAGGATCCACCAAAAGAGCCATTGAATAAGCCCTTCTTGCATCCCGATACTCTCCACGCTTCTCATGCATCATTCCTGTCATCACAATATTATACTGCCTCAAACTCTAAAAAAAACACCCGTGTATACGGAACATAATAAAGGTTTAAGTTGAACTACCATATTTCCCCAAATCTTAAGCTGATGGGAAAGTAGATAATTAACATCTTATACACTTTAACACGCCCCCTCAAGTGTGGACCACCTCTCCCAACACTTGCACAATGTAAATGGGGAAAATAATGTTGACACCAGGGTTCGATCTCATGACCGCTGGCTCTGATTCCATGTTGAACTACCAAGTTTTTGGGAGAGATGGTAGTTCAACATGGGTATCAGAGCAGGAGCTCATGTGGTGGATCCAGAAAAATTTTCCAGTCGTGTCACCGGACCGTAAAACTACATTTTTTTATCCAAATATTTGTTTCAGCGAGGTCACCGGAGCTTAAAACTACATTTTTATCAATAAAATGACATTTTTTTAACAACAAAACTACATCGTTTTAATACCAAAAAAAAAATTACCCGGATCTCAGTGGGGTCACGTGACCCCCTAGTTACACACAGATCCGCCAATGGCAATGAGTTCAAACCCTGCTCCAAGCATAGTTTTCCCAAACAAACAAAAAAAAAGCACCCACACTTAGAGGGGGGCGTGTTGAAGAATACAAAATGTTAATTATCTACCTCCCCAACAGATTAAGTTTTTAGGAGAGACGGTAGTTCAACAGTTTGAAATCATTCAAAATCTTACCTTCTGCATGTAATGTTTCAGCAGAATACTCTTTAAGAGCTCTAGCTTTACCTAAGCATATTTCCGCGTCTTTCCAGTAAGAGAGGCTAGAATACAGATCTGCTAGACCATGCCAAACTTCATATTCGTTTACGTTACCATCTTCTGCCTACATCAATTTCATCACAGAAAGAAATGATTTTTTTTAATCATTGGCCACCAAAAAATGGAAGATGATAATCATTCATTATTACCTGAGGTACAACTCGTAGAGGTCCATAAGATTTTCTTTGAGCTTGGACTAATGCAAGCAAGTACCGATAAGTTTCAATGGCGTCTGTATGCAATGATTGAGAAACTTTAAGCTTTGCTTTCATCCTAAGTAATGGCCCTTGATCCCATTTTAGTAGTCTCGTCCAAAGCAGCATCAATCACGATTTCAGCTTGTGAATAAGACTGTAATGCAGAAAGAATCAAAGCAAGAAGTCTCCAACCTTTTACTACAGATCCTCCTGTTGCATCAATATACTGTTTTGCCCACCGTAAAGCTGTGTTCAGATTCCGTTGCTCTGCGTATTGAACAGCTAATTCGAAAAACAAATCCGGGTTTTCTTTGTCCATGGATATCGCGCTTTCTAATGATTTTAATGCTTCTGATTGTAGTTTTGACCTTTCACAATCTGAAGAAGAAACCTTGGCTTTTTTCCTTAAACATAGACCTAATACGCGTAAAGCTACGCTTTTTAAATGAGTGTTTGGACCTTGTGAATTACTGATTGCTCTTTCTGCATATTGAACTCCTTCAGCAGCAAGCAATTTATCTTCACTACAAATTTTAGCAGCCAATAATAAAGACATAATATCATCGGGAGCTTCGTCTTTGTGAAGAGATTTTCGTAGTACACCCATTGCAGTTTGGTTTTGTCCAGCTCCACTATACGAAAATGCGAGTTTTTTCCATCGTTCAAGACGGTGCATTACTCCCGGAAAGATCTCTTCAAGTTGTTTTGCTAAAACAGATGTTTGACTACAAAGAGATAACGCAACAGAAAGGTGCTCTAAAATGGAAGGATCCCATTCGATTTTTCCAAGGTAAAACTTTCTCATTAGAATCATCAAAAGTAGAATCGCTTCTTCTAGATTGTTCTTGGGCACATACGAACCGTCAATTTGTACAGCTAAACTTGGTGGACCGGCTTCTACACCACTATACAACAAAAACACAGCAAAGGCTTTTTGAATCCTAGCACAACAATCATTGTCAAGATTCCATTGGCTGAGGACTGCACGACGATACGCAGACATTGCTTCCGAGTATGAACCGGCTTGCTTCCATAGCTCGGGAAGAAGCTCAACAGCATGGCTTACTGTTTCTTGTAGCTTATTATCTACTTGTACTTCAGGTATGCCATCACCGAAAATTTTCTCCACGGCGTCTAATATACTTTTACACTCATTAGCAGACTCTACCAAAAAAAAAAAAAAAAAAAAAAAAAAAAAACAATCTTTAAAGAACTACACATAAATTGGATTGAACATAAAGACGTATACGCAATAACAAATATCCGCGTACCAGTTAGTCTACCAAGCTTTTGAAGGGACTTTGCTTTCAAATACACAGCCTCAAGCACAAGGCTAGCAGCATGCTGCGAAACAGCGTGAACAGAATCAGTACGAGACCGACCTTTCTTAGAAGGTGGTGGTTTGTCAGCAGGAGGCTGCATTCTCTGTATAGCTGCTTGGAGGTCAATACCGTCAAATACACGAAGGGCACCTTCCAAATTTCCTCTTTGGTATTCTAATCTTCCAAGAAGCGCTCGAGCTTCCTGAAACAAATTTAAAACACATAACCTTTATGAAATTGACAAATATTTAGCTTCAAAGACCACAAACATGCATTCAAACACAAAAAAGAAAATGTTGTGCAATCCAGACCTCGAAATTGAGTGATAAACCTTCGCGTAATGCGGATTCAGCTTCCTGAATATTCCCTTCATCCAGCTTAGCTTCTACCACATTTGTCTCCATAGAAACTCCATTTGCATATAATTGCCGGGCCGAGGGGTCAATACTGTCAATTTCACCCAGTTTTTCGGATTCGGCTTCTGACATTTTGGGCTCTAACCTATCTTTTCTATAAGGAATAAGAACAGCAAATAATGGAAGTCACAATGATATAGTTCTTCATAATAAAATATCAATTAAAGGGCTAACAATGTACTTGACATTGTAGAAACTAAATAATTATTACATCCTTGTAATTGCAGAATATCTTATCCTTTTGGGACATCAAGCAATCAAAAAAAAAAAAACAATGTTCTTGTCATTATAGAATAACAATCACATCCTTTTGGGACATCAGCAAACAAAATCATCGGCTAGTTTCTTGACAGATGTTTCTTTTAAAAATTAGGATGTTACATACAATCAAAGATCCAAATTTGCATGCAGAAATCAAGAAAGTGGAATCGTTATCCATCTAAATTCTTTCAACTCCCAGCCCAGATGCCAAATTCGCCACAAAATTTAAATTTCAAAGAAATTACACAAAATAGATACACACAAAAAAATAAAAACACCATCCGCATAAATAAATAAAAAACCTTCAGAATGTCAAGAAAATGCATACAGGCATTTAAAAAAACATGGAAATTCTGCCACTTACATATGTAATTCTGCTGATTTCGGAGCCGGCTAATAAGAAACAGAAAAAAGAAAGTGAATTTGTGAGAGAAAATGGAGGAATGAAGAATTTTGGATCAGAGAGACCCGGCGATAAAACAGAGAATGGCAAATCTTTAAAAAGAAAAAAAAATATTTTATTTATTTCTTTTAGTTTATGGACTTTTTGACTTTGTTGCACGAGTTTCCAACAACTATTGTACTACTACCTCCGACCCAAAATATAAGTCATCCTAGCTTTTTTCCTTTGTTCCCATAATATAAGTCATTCACAATATCAAGAGAGCATTAATGAACATTTTCTTATCTTATTTCTAATTTATATCAATCCAACCACTTTTATTTATTCCACAATTGTTGTATTTATGATAATGAGGCCAGATTAGACATTTTATCCCTACATTAATTACATTTAACTACTTTCTTAATCAATGTGAAAATTCTAAGATGACTTATAATTTAGACCGGAGGTAGTAGTTTGTAATAACGGTCCAGCCGTCCAGGTCCTGTGCTTCTCAAAAAATGGGAACTTTGAATAGTATAGTAGTACTTTTTACAACCTTTTTCCATTTGCTTTACACAAAGGAAATTCGAAAAAAGAAATAGTACTACCAGTATTTTTACTTATTTAAAATCTTAGGCAAGGGTAAATGACGGGAAGTTTTTACGTTGTGTGCACTCTCACGCAGGATACATACTACATAAAGCATTTCATTCACACGATTTCATTCTCAGACTTAAATCATGCGCTGGCTCGATCGCACACACTCACATTTACCTACGTGACGTGCATCTACTCAAAAATTTCCCGTAAATGACACATATTAGATTTAATTAGGTAAATATGATATACCTAAATCTTAATTGGCTATAAGAAAATAAAATTAAGACATGTAATTCAAACTTTCCTTAATTAATTAAAAAACAGCGCCGATTCTTTTTTATTTCTTGATGCTAAAAATGTTTTTTTCTAGACGTAAAAAGGTTTTTTTTTTTTCCGGATCTAAAACAATGTTTTTTTTTCTCACACCACCTCACGATCACCACCCCTACGCAGTAGAGACATCAGAATGCGTAATCGACCACCCCCAATACGTAGACACCTCAACGAAGTGACACTGCGATGACCGACAATCGCGATCGCGATGACACCGCGATGCATTGACCACACCGGATGCATCGACACCGCGATGCGATGGTCATCGCGATGCATTCACCACCGCGAATCGCAGATGACCACCCCAATGCATTCTCCACCGTGATTCATTGACCAACGCGATGCGTGACAATCCCACATCACGGTGACCACCTTCGATGTAAGTGACCATCACGATGCATTGACCACCACGACGCATTGACCACCCCGATCCATTGACCACCGCGATCGCAGTGGCCACCCCGATGCAAAAAACCGCGATGCGGTGACCACCCCGATACATGACTGACCACCCCGACGCAGAGACCGCGATGAAGTGACACCACGATGCACTAACAACCGCGATGCAGTTGACACATCGTAACACAAATTCCGTTGTTATCCCCTGAAATACAAAGAAAGAAAACACTAAAATTGTGACAACTAAAATTTTATTAATTTATAAAATAAAAGTGGTACAATCTCTTGAATCCTTTGATTCTCCGCTTTTTTGTCGGTGATGATTAATGCTCTCCCGGATATAAGCGGGGGTGCTTTTAATTTGGTGTTGATTGTTGACCTTCCGGATATAGCGGAAGTGCTTTTAATTTTGAGTTGACGACTCGGATATAAGCGGAGGTGCTTTTAATTTGAGTTGACGACTCGGATATAGCGGAGCGCGCTTGAGGTTGACAAGATTGGAAGGAACTTTTATGTTACCTTCGATCCACTTGTTGAAGAAATTCAAGTCTTTTTCTGTTGATCTTGAATGTTGGAGATGCTTTTGATTTTCTTCTTTGAAGAACTTCCGCCTTTTTTTGGAAGATCTCGATGCTTTTGGTGTTGTTGCGAGAGCTCGAAGCTTTTGCTCTGAGACTTTCACCTTCTTTTGTCTTCTCTTTTCGTTGTTCTTTGTCTCTTCAAGAACTTCAAGGATTTCTCAAGATCTTCGAGTGTTGTTGATGAATGCTTGAACCTTCCTGTTTGGGATTTCTATCAACTCTTCAATGTCTTTCGTAATGTCTTTTTGCAAATGACAGGCCTCCTATTTATAGTGGTGAATGGAAGCTAATGATTGATTTGCATTAAATGTAGGAAATATTCTGATTGATTTTAGACAATCTTTGGAATATTCCACATTTATTATAAATCAATAAAATCTTCTAATTATATTTAAAAGATTTTATGACTTATTGTTTTCATATTATTTCCTAATATTTAATGTAGGAAAATAACATTAAACAATTCCAATTTCATGGCATATTTAACATGTAACACATATAACGTATGTCACACATATATTATTGTATAGCCATTGAAATTAATTAAATCTCTAATATTTATTTAAGAGATTTTAATCAATTATCTATTTTACATTATTCCCTAAATTTTTTATAGAAATAACACAAAATAAATTTCAATTTAGAGACAAATGTATTATGTGACATATATAATTCGTCACATAAAATTTAAATATCTACAAATGCCAAAGGAGACTCATTGTTGTTCGAGTAAGTTTTTTACCGTAATGACAAGTCCCGAATTTTAATATTCTCCAAGTGCGATATATTTTCTTGGAAAAGCAGAGTCCAATATTAGGACTTTACATTTACTTTCTTTTATTGAATCCTTTTTTTCTTTTGAAGAACGGACCCACTTTTTCCTTTAGCCACAATAGGCCTTCAGAGATAGCCCATCCCTTTTTTGTCCACCCAGAAGTAAGGTTGACATTTATCATTCATTCAGACAAGACGCCTCTTCATCTGGAAATGTCGGGTAGCTTCATCATGTATGGCCGCTTTCAGTTTTTCCTATTATTTTTATTTTTATTTTCCTTTCTTTTTCCTTCTTGTTCACCAAGTAAAAGCCAATCAATCAGCATCTTCTATATTTTGTCCCACGTTGAAGATTTTTGTGGATTCGCCCTTCCTTCATTGCTATATAAAGGTTCTTACCTTCTTCAATGAAATACATCAACAGGCACAGCAGCGGCATCGAGAGTAACCAAGGAACCAAGGTCCTTTCTCTTCTCGATCTATCCTCTCTGAATTGTCCTCGAATTTGATAATCGGTGCTCGAAATTTTACCAATTTTGTCATGTCCGTTTCTCCTCTAAAAGATTATTAACACACAACTCCTTTCATCTATTACACTGAAAGTAGCCAAACCCCCTTTTTTTTTTTTTTTTTTTTTTTTTTTTTTTTGTTCAATAGGTTAACCATTATGTATATAAATCTTCTTATATTAGACTGACAAGAGTTTGCTAGTCTTTTTCTTCACTTTCACTGTGCAGACCCACTTCTTTTTTAGTTTTTTATTTTTATTTTTTTACGTAATCTGAAATTTCTTTTTTTTTTTTTTTTTTTTTTTTCTTTCAGATTTTCACATCATGGTGGTTTTCCGGAGGTGGCGAAAAATAATAAAAGATACGGTGGTTGTGCATGGTCCGAACACGCGGATCAAACTCGGGTTTAAGCTTATGGGGTTCATCCACCTATGAGTGGCTCTCGCTCGGGCAAATTTTAACCCAAGGTATCGACACACACAACACGACTTTA